>JAUZTB010000002.1:72186412-72198062 GCA_034780895.1 Rhynchobatus australiae
AACTCAGACAAGTGTGCAGTGATGCATTTTGGGAAGTGAAACCAGGTCAGAACATACACAGTGAATGACAGGGTCCTGGGAAGTGTTTTCGAACAGAGGGACCTAGAGGTACAAGTACGTAGTTTCCTGAAACTGGTGACACAGGCAGACAAGGTGGTGGAGAAGGCAAATGGTATACTTGCCTTCAGCGGATGGGACATTGAGTAGAAGAGTTGAGACATCATACTACAGCTGTACAAGACATTGGTGAGACTACACCTAGGACACGGTGTGTAATTCTGGTCACCATACTATAGGAAGGATGTCACTAAGCTGGAGAGGGTGCAGAAAAGATTCACAGGGATGTTGCTGGGATCGGAGGGCTTGATTTATAAAGGGACACTGGATAGGCTGGGATTGTTTTCCTTGAAGAGGAGGAGCCTGAGGGGGGCCTTACAGCCATTAATTAAATCTTGAGGGGCATAGATAAGATGGATGATCACAGTCTTTTTCCCAGGGTTGGGGAGTCTAAAACTGGAGGGTATAGATTTAAGGTGAAAGGGGAAAGATTTGAAGGGAAACTGAGGGGCAGGATTTTCACAAAGATGGTTGTGGGTATATAGAACAAGCTGACAGAGGAAGTGATAGAGGTGGATACAATTACATTTAAAACACATTTAGACAGGTACATGGATAAGAAAGGTTTAGAGTGATATGGGCCAAAATGCAGGTAAATGGACCTAGCTGAGGAAGGCACAGCATGAATGAGTTGGGCCAAAGAGCTTCTTTCTGTGCTGTATAGCTCTTTCTTCATCTACTGCATGTCCCTCCCAGAGTAATTGCGGGAACTCGAGTTAAACCACTTCTCCAGAAATTCCGCAGGTCTCCTGCTAATGAAAATGGCACGGACTTGGACAGCAACCCCTCAAAGCTCAGCCCCAATGAAATTATTCTACCTGAAAATAATTGAACAGCTGATGACTATCACGGATTTGTTGGTTTAGATCACTTTGGATCACTATTATGTTGTCAAGCATTTATAACAAGCAGAAAAAAAAATTCTCCCTTAACCCCAAAAGCGGAAGCTTGTTCTTTCTTTCCCAAATGTGTACTTTTGTCTCCTTGTAGACCAAAGAATGACAGAATCAGGATGACTTATAATAATTCCCACATCTTAATAGCCTGATTGTACTCTGGAATTTCTTAAACAGCAACCTGAACATGCTTGAATATGCAACACATAGCTTTATTGTTCCATGTCTGTTTTTGTTTATTCGTTCACAAGGTGTGGCTATCCTTAGCAATGCTGACAATTATTGTCCATATCTTATTACCTCTGAACTGAGCAACTAGTTAAGTGTCAACCTCATCTGCAGACACACTTAGGCCAGATTGGGTAAGGATAGTAGATTTCATTCCCTAAAGCACATCAGTGTGCCAGATGAGAATCTATGCAAAGCATTAGATTAAAGCTTACCATTATGAAAACTATCTTTGTTTTTAAATTCCAGATTTACTTAATTCCTTGTGTTTTAATTTTGCAGCTGCCACAGTGAGATTTGAACTTTTGTCTCTGGGCCGTTGTTCCAGATCTCTAGCTGCTTGTAACTTAACTACTACGTGACTGTGACTTTCATACCATAGGAATTAAATAGAATCCAACTGTACGAAAAGTAAGACCAAATTTACACTTGGTTTGTAACATAAATAATTTAATTCCAGCAGTCCTGCAGATTTAAGTTCTTAAAATATCAGACATGACCTCTCTTGGTTTAGAAGGTTGCCAAGTTATAGTGGATGCCAAAGGTTTGCTTCTTCATTCATTTTGTATTGGCCAAAGTGACAACAGGATTGATCCGGTTGGCATTTCTGGGCCTGTCTCTAGGAGAAAGTGAGCAGTACAGTAAAACCCGATAATCCAGTCCCTTGGTACTTTGGTGTTGAGCAGTTGATACACCAGCACATTTTTATTTCTCCCTTTTTGAGATTTACACAGTAGGATGATAAATTTTCCAGTAAACTGTTGCGTTTAATGGGAGTATGGGAAACAGGGCCCTGGTGAATTTCAAGGGAGTGTGGGAAACAGGGCCACAATGAATTTAAAAGGAGCGTGGGAATGTGTTTAAAGGGAGTGCGGGAAAGATAACTAGGTGAACCAAATGCTGAGCCATCTGAATTTCCAAACAATAGGATCGCAGATTATCAGAGTTTTACTGTCATTCCCTTACCTGAGTATTCTCCTGGAAACTAGACAGTGACCAGTGACAAGATAGCTGTACAAACTCCTGCTGCTGAATACCTGATAAATGCTTATTGTTCAGTTGATACATGAAGGCTGCTCCTGTGCTTATGAGACTGCACCTACATGGGAGGCAATGTCTTCAGAACGGAGAGATGGAAAAGTTGGCAAAATAAGAAAAGTGTTAAAATAGCAAAACTATTATTTTAAAATCGTGGAATTATTTGCACTGCTGTGAAGGACAAGCTGCAGGAATCCCTCTGTGGGTACGATCTCATCAATTGAATGGCCTCCAACATCTGACAATCTTATGAACAACAGGGACTTCCAACCATTTTCTATGCATAATTTTACATTAATGTTCAGGTGAATGAATGCCTCAGGCTGGAGATGTTCAGTCTTCACACTGCTGCCAGACTGGAGCTCCTTCCTGTCACCATTCTCTGAGGTTAAAATTCCTCAGGATATGACCCCACCGCTTTCCCTCTAATTGTCCCAGTCAATGCATCCCAGCATGACCTTGTGAGACACTGGGAGATAATTCCCTACCTAAGAGAGCTGTTCAGGCTCAGTCTTTGATTTCATCCAAAACTGAATTTGATAGATTCTTGGCTATTAAAAGAATTCAGAGTGATGGGGTAGGCCAGCGTAGTGATGTTGAGGAGGTCAGCCATCGTCTTGTTGAATAGTGAATCAGGCTTGACTTCATAGGTCGGGACATTATAAAAGATGCTGCCTGACTTGATGAGTATCTCCAACATTTTGTTTTTGTTGTAGTATTGGCTGTGATTATCTAACCCCAGCATGCATGCAAACACACAGACACACACACAAACAGCCACCACTTTAAGTTACAAAGCACATATAGCTCTTTCTCTTTGTAGTCCCACTTTTATTTCTTGTGCCTCAAGTCTGTTGAACATTGATGCTATATATTAATCTGTATTGATTTGAAAACTAATAAAAAAGATTGAAAAAGAAAGAAAGAAAGTTAAATCAGTACTGACAAGGAGTCAAGCTGGGATTTCCCAGGCCTATGCTCTGTGATAGATTTAACCACTACTGAGCATTTGGGATATCAGTGAACTTCATATCAGGGTTGTAAAGAGTGCAATGTACAGGAATCACATATTAGTACAAAAAGACAGCTTTTTAAATGGTTCACAGATGAGAAATTCTGGAAGCAATCAGAAAAAATAATAAACTAACAGCAGATTAAGGCCCAACCTTTAATCATGATGAGGAATTGAGAAAACGGGGACAAACATTGTTGCAAGGGGTATTTCCCCTGTCATAATCTACCTCGTAAATTTATAACTTTGTCGAAATTAAATCAGATGACATCAGAGCAATACAAATCGCCCTTTAATTTTCAAAGGGACTAAATATTGGACTTTGAGTATTTCTCAAAGCCTGTAGCATCCTTTAGTTCAGTAAATAGTCATTTTGTACGTGAAGCCTCCAATTCCGATTCATTACCCCTGTCCTGTGCTGGATTAAACCTCCCTGACTGACAAACCAGACATCCAGGGTTAAGGGGAAATGGATCTGACAGACATTTAGACATGATCTTACTGACTGATCAGCAGACATAATCTTATGAATGGGCTTTGCAGCCTACACTTGCTCCCTTTCCTTATGGTTTTATATCCCTCCACCAAGATCACAGCTTTGCTGTTACACCTGCTCCAGCCACAGCATTTGCTTGAACAAGTTTGTTGAAGATGAGGGCAAGGGCAAAATGTTGCCTGTTCAAAAGGTAGCCAAACAAGATCGTAAGCAATCTTTCAGGATTTCTGTGCTGCTTTAACAAATCTCCTGGAACCTTGTGAGGTGATAGAGAGATTGCAGAATCACTTTAATGTGGAATCGGAGAAAGTTACAAATTTGTGACCAGAAGCCCAAGATCACGCAGATGATTAGCGATTCCAAAATGGCATTGAAGAATTTGTTGCCACATTATAACCTTGGTGCCTGCTTGAAGCAATGTTGCGGGATATGTTTATGCGGCTTAACAGATGTAAAAATTCAAAATTATTGAATATGCAAGACTTAATGCTTGAATGTGCATGCAAAACAGCCACATTGATGGGAATGGCTTCAAAAATGCCAATGAATCTTGGCCAGCACACATAGCCAGTAATATTGCAGTGTAAGGTCATATAGCCACAACAAAGACAGAAGCTCCAACACTGTCCAATCATGTGAATGATTTGTTGTGAGAAGTGAGACAGGCAGGGAATGTTGCTGCCAATGTATTGGAACATGAGGAGAATAGGTTAGAGGGAAAAATCAGTTGGGAATGGGATTCAGTGGACCAGGCAGCATCTATGGAGGGAAATGGACAGTCAGCATTTCAGATCAAGGCTCTTCATCTAGATAGATCCTAGATCTAGACACTCCATAGATGTTGCCTGGCCCACTGAATTTCTCCAGCTTTTTGTGTGTTGCTCCAGATTCCAGCATCTGCGGTCTCCTGGGAATAGGATTGCTCTGAGCTGGCATGGACTGATGGGCTGAGATGGTCTCCTTCTAATGTTGTAAGGAAATATGGAGATCACCCATCATAAATATACCAGTTGAGAGCAATAGTAAGATTTCTTTATTAGTCACATGTCCATCAAAACACACAGTTAAATGCATCTTTTGTATAACATTTTGTGGGCAGCCGGCAAGTGTCGCCACACTTCCAGTGCCAACAATAGTAAGCCCACAACTTGCTAACACACACGTCTTTGGAATGTGGGAGGAAACTGGAGCACCCAGAGGAAACCTATGCAGACATGTGGAGAACATACAATCTCCTTACAGGCAGTGGCTGGAATTGAACCTGGGTTGCTGGTGCTATAAAGCATTACGCTAACCGCTACACTACCGTGCCTGCCCTACCTTGTCAGGGGCATATGCACAATTAAATATGTATACTATCTAACAATTGTCACCCAGAAGGGATTTTATACAAATACCAAGTTGCCTTGATGGCATGAAGTCATCACCTAAAAGATTTCGGGTGACTGTGGAGATGATGTAAAAAAAAGTTCAACACAATGAAGAGATATTCAGGAGGTATAACTAGCATAATGTTAAACTGTCACAATGTCAAGCGAAGAGCGAGCGAGTGAGCTGAGAACTCAAATGCGGCACACTGGTACGAGACTGGAGTTGGGATGCTTCCTCAGAACCAAATGCAGGCAGCAACCGGAAGGAATCTTGCCTCAGGGCCCTGAGGTGGGGTCCCAACACAAAAACTGATATCCTAAGAGGAACAGTGAAACCGGGACTTCTCTGGAGTTGTCAACTAAGCAGCCAGGAGACAAAGTATACCTAAAGGTTGACCAATACTCTGGTAACTAGTGCTAGTGAAACCAGGGCTCTTATGCTAGTCTCCTGATAGAGCTCAGGTGTGAGCTGTTATGCGATTAGTAGTGCATGGGCTCCATGTATTGCACAACGAGGCACCATCAATGGAGCTGAATCAAGGGCCAGCACTCAGAACCATGACAGTAGCCACCCCCCACCACCTCAAAAGGAGCCTCCAGGTGACCCACCGGGCTTAACTGGGTGGTTCCGATGGAATTCCTGAATGAGGGAGGGTTCCAAAATGAAGGAGTAAGGAACCCAGGAACGTTCCTCTGGACCATATCCCTCCCAATCCACCAAGTACTGCAGGCCCCTACCCTGGCAGTGTACATCCAGTGAATGCCGGACAGTGTACGCTGGGTGGTTGTCAACAATCCAGGGGGCATGGAGGAGGCCTGGCTGGAGGGTACAATGGACTGCTAGCCACTGGTTTCACCTGAGACCCGTGGAAAGTGGGATGTATCCTCAGAGTCGTAGGCAATTTGAGCCAGACCGTGAATTTCAAAAGGTCGCAAGAAGCGAGCAGTTAGTTTCTTGGGCTCGTCCTTGAGGGGGATGTCCTTAGCCGAGAGCCAAACCTTCTGCCCAGGCTGGTTCACTGGTGCGGGAACCCGCCAATCAGTGAAAACTCAGTTGCGGTCGGCAATACAGAGCAGGGCCACGTGTGTCCTCCCAGACCTTGTGGCCACGGTGGAGATGGTCCTGAACTGAGGGCACAGAGATGTCCCCCTCATGGATGGAGAACAGAGGAGGTTTGTAACCGAGTGAGCATTCGAAGGGGAATCTTCCAGTGGCGGTGCAGACCAGAGTTGTGGGCGTACTCAACCCAAGCGAGGTGAGTGCTCCATGTCAACGGGTCATTCGCCATTATGCAGCGTAGTGCTGTTTCCAAATATTGATTCGCCTGTGGATGGATACGGACGATAAGCTTGAGGATGTTCCGAGGGCCTGACAAAAGGACCTCCATATGGCAGAGACAAACTAGGGATCCCGGTCGGAGACAATACCCGCAGGGATTCTGTGGAGGTGGAAGGTGTGTTGGACGACCAGGTTGGCTGTCTCCTGAGCCGTAGGGAGTTTGGGAAGAGCCACAAAATGCACTGCTTTGGAAAAGCGGTCCACTATGGCAAGGACAGCAGTGTTCCCGTGAGAAGGGGGCAGTCCCATGACAAAATCCAGGATGATATGGCTCCACGGACGGCTAGGTACAGGTAAGGGACGAAGCAGTCCAGCAGGTGGTCGGTGGGAGGCTTTTCCACAGGTGCAGGCAGAAACAAAGGAACGGGTATCAGCATCCATGAAGGGCCACCAGAAGTGTTTCCTCAGGAGGAAAAGTGTCTTATCAATTCCCGGATGGCAGGCGAAACGAGAAGAATGTCCCCACTGCAGGATCTGAGACCACACAGACTCTGGTACAAAAAGGCAGTTGGGTGGTCCATTGCCTGGGTCAGGTTGAGTCTGTTGGGCTTTCTTCACTGCAGCCTCAAACTCCCAGGTGAGGGCCGCCACCACACAGGACCGGGGGAAGGACAGTCTCAGGGTTAGGATGGTCCTCCTCTGTAGAGTATTGCCGGGAGAGAGCATCGGGCTTCCTATTCTTGGACCCAGGACAATATGTTAGCGTAAACCGGAACCTGCCAAAGAATAATGCCCACCGTGCTTGATGGGAATTCAGGCATTTCGCAGTCCATATGTATTCCAGGTTCTTATGGTCTGTCCAAACGATAAACGGATGTTCCACTCCCTCTAGCCAGTGTCTCCACTCCAGCTTGACTGCTAGTAACTCCCGGTTCCCCATGTCGTAGATGTGTTCAGCAGGGGACAACCAGCAAGAAAAGAAGGCACAGGGGTGCAGTCTCTGATCCACACTAGAGCATTGAGAGAGGACCGCTTTCACCCCAGAGTGAGAGGCGTCGACCTCCACAACGAATTGGCGGGAGGGGTCCGGTTGGACCAGGATGGGAAAGGACGTGAAGCGTTTCTTCAGGTCCGAGAATGCCGAGTCAGATTCGGGATTCCTCAAAAAAGGGACCTTAGGTGAAGTAAGTCGAGTAAGGGGCGCCGCCACTTGACTATAATCCCTAATGAAACGGCGATAGAAATTCACAAACCCCAGAAACCGTTGGAGTTGCTTGCGTGTTGAGGGTTGAGGCCACTCCGCCACTGCCCAGATCTTCTCAGGATCTGCCTTTACTCATCCGCTCTCAAAGATGTATCCTAAGAAGCTGATGGAGGGGACATGGAATTCACATTTCTCAGCTTTGACAAAGAGCTTGTTCTCCCAAAGCCTCTGGAGAACCTGACAGATGTGCTGGGTGTGTTCCTGAAGACTACTGGGGAAGATCAGGATGTCATCTAGATAGACAAACATAAATCAATTTATGAAGTCTCGTAGGATATCATTGATCAGCGTTTGGAAGACAGCAGGAGCATTGGTAAGGCCAAATGGCATTACTACATATTCAAAGTGGCCGAGAGGTGTAATAAAGGCAGTCTTCCACTCATCCCCCTCCCTTATCCTGACCAGGTGGTAAGCACTTCGTAGGTCAAGTTTAGGGAAGATGGTGGACCTGTGTAGAAGTCCAAATGCAAAATTGATGAGCGGCAGGGGATACTTGTTTTGACTGTTATGTTATTGAGGCCCCAGTAGTCAATGCACAGGCGCAGCAAGCAGTCCTTCTTCCCCACAAAGAAGAATCCTGTGCCAACCGGGGAAGATGAGGGGCAAATAATGCTGGCAGAGCGACTCATTGATGTACTCCTCCATTGCTTCCCTCTCTCGTCGGGATAGGTTATATAGCCAACTGGTAGGTAGCAGAGCCCCAGGGTGGAGGTTGATTGCATAATCATATGGGTGGTGAGGAGACAGGGAAAGAGCCCCTTGTTTGCTAAATACTTGCCCCAGATCATGATACTCTGCTGGGACCCAGGACAAGTCATGTGCTTTGGCAGCCAACAAACTAACAGTGAAGGCCATCCACTTACTGGACACATCCTTGCAGAAAACAACTTATCCCAATCCACTCTTCCCAGATCCTTTCTCATTTCCACAAAATTAGCCTTTTTCCAATTTAGAACCTCAACTTGAGGACCAGACCTATCCTTACCCATGATTAACTTGAAACTAATGACATTATGGTCACTAGATCCAAAATGTTCACCTTCACATACTTCTGCCACCTGACCTGTCTGGTTCCCTATTAGGAGATCAAGTATTGCATTCTCTCTCATTGGTACCTCCATATATTGATTTAGGAAACTTTCCTGAACACATTTGATAAACTCCAAGCCATCCAGCACTTTCACAGTGTGGGAATCCCAGTCAATGTGGAAAGTTAATATCCCTTATTGCTACAACTTTGTTTCTTATTATTGGTCTGTTATCTCTCTACAGATTTGCTCCTCCAATTCTCTGACTATTGGGCAGTCTATAATACAACCCTATTAGTGTGGCCACACCTTTCCTGTTCCTCAGCTCCACCCATATGGCCTTTGTAGACGAGCCCTCCGGGCTGTCCCGTCTCCGCACAGCTGTGATATTTTCCCTGACCAGTAATGCCACTCCTCCCCCTCTCATCCCTCCCCCTCTATCACATCTGAAACAACAGAATCCTGGAACATTAAGCTGCCAGTCCTGGCCCTCCTGCAACCAAGTCTCACTAATAGCAATAATGTCATAATCCCACATGCCAATCCACACCCTAAACTCAACTGCCTTACCTACAATACTTCTTGCATTGAAATAGATGCACCTTAGAACATTTCCATCATGTACAAACCTTTGATTTCTGTCTTTACCTGCAGTCCTTGAATTACCATTTTCCTCCTCCTCCTCACTATCTGCTCTGACACTCTGGTTCCCCTCTCCCTGCAAATCTAGTTTAAACCCCCTGGAGCAGCACTAGCAAACCTACCCGCAAGTATGTTAGTCCCTCTCCAGTTCAGGTGCAAACCATCCCATTGGAACAGGTCCCACCTTCCCTGGACAAGGTCTAGGAACATGAAGCCCTCCCTCCTCCACCATCTCCTTAGCCATGTATTTCTATGCATGATCCTCCTATTTCTAGCCTTACTGGCACGTGGCATGGGTAGCAATCCTGAGATTGCAACCTTGGAGGTCCTGTCCTTCAACTTTGCACCGAGTTCTTTAAACTCTCTTTGAAGGGCCTCGTCCTCCTTCCTATCCTCGTCATTGGTCCCTACATGGACCACGACTTCTGGATGTTCACTCTACCTCCTAAGAATATCGAGAACTTGATCTGGCACCAGGGAGGCAACAGACTATCTGGGATTCTCGATCTCTCCCACAGAACCTCCTATCTGTCCCCCTAACTATGGAATCCCCTATCACTACTGCTGTCCTCTTTTTGCTCCTTCCCTTTTGAGCTGAGGGTACCACCTCAGTGCCAGAGATGTTACCACAACAACTTGTCCCTGGTAGGTCATCCCCACCAGCAATATCCAAAACAGTATACCTATTGTTGATGGGAACAGCCACAGGGGTGCTCTGCTATGTGTGTCTATACCCCTTCCCTTTCCAACAGTCACCCAGCTACCTGCCTCCTGACTTTTAGGGGTGACTATCTCCCTGAAACTCCTGTCCATTTCTGCCTCACGAATGATCTGAAGTTCATCCAGCTCCAGCTCCAGTTCCCTAACTTGGTTTGTCAGGAGCTTCAGCTGGATGCACCTTTTACAGGTGTAGTCATCAGGGACAAGTGTGCTGTCTCTGACTTCCCACATACTCCATACAGAGCACACGACTTCCCTAACTGCTGCAATCACTACCTACTTCCAAGTATTCAAAATAAAGGAACTTAGCGGCCTTACCTCTCTGGGTGCAAGCTCTTCCTTCACCTCTGCTTGCCAAAGCCTCAAGCTCCAATCCTACCCTGAGCCACTCACACATTGGCTGCTCCTCACTGGCCGCTCCTCTTCAGTTACCCCTCTTTATATTTGTCCCTGTCAATAATCCCAAGTACTCACTCCCTCTAATTAACCAACCAACACTCTATTTTAAATAATCAGCCCCTACCTGCTAGAGACCCACTGCTCCAATGGCTCCAGGGCTGATCCTGGGATCAATTCTGGGCCGATTATCTAACAATCTCTTGAATTTGACCAATGTACCTGCTTCCACCACAACCCCAGGCAGCGCATTCCATGCACCAACAACTCTCTGGGTAAAAAACCTCCCTCTGATATCTCCCTTAATGGCAATAATGCTATAATTCCATGTACTGATCCAGGCCCCAAGTTCATTCTCCTTACCCATCATACTCTTAACATTGAAATAAATACATTTTAGTCCATCATTCCCACCATGTTTATTAGCCTGTCCCTTGCTGTCTTTCCATTCAGTATTACTTGTCATACCATCTTTCTTGCCCTCAACCCTATCACCTGTTGCCCTGCTGCTGTGGTTCCCATTTCCCTGCCACTCTAGTTTAAACCCTCCCAAGTAGCATTAGCAAGCCTCACGGCGAGGTTGTTGTTTCCCCTGCAGATCAGATGCAAAGCATCTTGTTTGTACAGGTCCCACCTGCCCTGGAAGGGAACACAATAATTTATATTGAAGCCCTCATTCTTGCACTAGATCCTTAACCCCTTCTCCTTAACCTTAATGGCCACAGTTGAACCATGCCCTGTCTGCCGACTCCCCTTACTTCTCCTGGTAGTCACCCATCTACCTGAAGCCTGCATCTGAGGTGTTATCACCTCACGAAAACCCTCATCTATGATGTTCTCTGATTCCTAGATGATCCCGAATACATCCAACTCCAGATCCAGTTTCTTGACCTGGTCTGTCAGGAGCTGTAGCTGGGTGCACTTCTCATGGATGTCATCATCAGGGAGACTGTGAGGTTGCCTGACTTCCCATATCTCGCAGGAAGAGCATTCCACTGCCTTGACTGCCATTTTATCTGCAGAAAAACAAGCTCTCAACTGAAAAAATAACTTTTTAAAAGCTGCTGGCTCCTCTCCTCTGCTGCTCTGGCTGCTGCAACTGCAGAAAAAAATAACCTGAAAGATTGCCACTTTGGCTACAACAACATGGGCAGAAGGAGTGAT
>JAUZTB010000002.1:72433107-72444390 GCA_034780895.1 Rhynchobatus australiae
CCTTCGTTCGGTGCGATTGTACAATCACTCCACTTATTTGAATCATATGATATTCACTTACCTGAATTAAAGAATAAAATAAGTCAGTTTAAAAGATTTAAAAAAAAACTCTGGAGCCGGAAATGAATTGACATGAGCTTTAATTTGCAATGTGCATATATTATGGTTCCTTTCCAAGCTGTCACATTCATATCATTATTGATACAATCACTGGCATTTGAAATGCTTTGCAATGCAATGAACTTCGCACGAATGTAGTGTGGAGTCATGCAAAGATGATGAATGTTGCCTCATCGTGGCTATAGGCTGATATAGGTGAAGGATTGAATAACTTCCCATTTTTCCTCGGAGCTGACCATGAGAACACAATAATGAAGGCTACTGTTTAACATCACATCATGCTACAGTGCCCTTTCATTATACTTTAGTTATTACCAATATTAAGAATTACAACTTTGGTAATAGTTGATATAACCTCCTGATGATTGACGCCACTGATACTGAAAATTAGACTAAGCCATACACTGACATGCATTTTGGAAAAATGAGTTAGGTTATAGACAACAATGGACCTACTTATAAATGATATTGTTTTTAGTAATAATTTGTGGTGACAGTGGAATTCCAATGGAAAGTAAAATAATGCACATTTGTTTCCTTAATAAGTTTTATATTTGACATAAAATGAGGGTCACTGGACAATCAAGGAAGTAAATGGCTAGTACATTCTCTAGAGCAGTCCTGTGAGATGACCACTCTAAGCAGCCAGGAGCCAAAGTTTACCCAAAGGTTGACCAATACTCTGGCCACTAGTGCTAGAGAAACCCAGGTACTTATGCTACGTCCCAGATGGGCTCAGGTGTGTGTCGTTATGCAAACAGTCAAGCATAGAATCCATGTGCTGTACAACAAGGCATCATCAAGGAGCCAAATTGAGGGCCAGTACCCAGAACCATGACAGTTTTATCCTTCAGATTGTGTGGTGACCAGAATTACACACAATACTCCAAGTGTGACCTAACCAATGTTTTGTCCTGTAATATGACATCCCAACTCTTATACTCAGTGCCTCAGAACGATGAAGGCAAACATGCCATATGCCTTCCTCACCACCCTGTTCTGAATGTGTTGCATTTTCAGGAATCTATGCACTTGTACCCCAAGGTCCCTCAGTTCAACAACACTTTCCAGGGCCCCGCCATTCACTGTGTATGTCATGCCCTGGTTTAACTTCCCAAAATGTATCACTTTGCACTTATCCAAGTTAAATTCCATCTGCCATTCCTTTATCCACTTTCTCAGTTGATGTATATCCTGTTGTAACCTCAGGCAACCCTCTTCACTGTCCACGATACCACCAATTTTGGAGTCATCTTCAAACTTACTAACCATGCCAGCTAAATTCTCATCCAAATCATTAATATATTCAACCAACAACAGAGGACACTGCACTGATCCCAGCACTGGTCACAGGTCTCCAATCTGAGAAGCAACCCTCCACTAGCACCCTCTGCTCCCTACCACCACTTATTTTGTATCCAAATTTCTAACTCACCCTTGGTTCTAGACCAAACAACCATGTAGGACACTGTCAGAGCTTTGGTAAAGTTCATGGTCCACAATGTCTACTGCTCTACCCTCATCAATCCTCTTGGTCACCTCCTAAATAAACTCAAATCAAATTCATGGGACATGATTCTCGCGCACAAAATCGTATTGACTGAAAAACACGGTGATGCTGGAGGAACTCAGCAGGTCAGGCAGCATCCGTGGAGAAAAGCAGGAGGTCAATGTTCAGGTCCAGCCCTTCTCCAGGACTGAAGGTAGGAAAAGGGGAAGCCCATAAGCAGGCAGGGACCGCCTGCTTTTCTCCACGGATGCTGCCTGGTCTGCTGAGTTCCTCCAGCATCATCATGTTTTTCATCCAGATTCCAGCATCTGCAGTCTTTTGATTCTCAAGTCATACTGACGATCCATAAACAGTGCTTGTCTTTTTACAAAAGACACATTTCATTGTGTATTTCAATGTACATGTGACTAATAAATAAACATATTAAATGCAAATAAATCTTGTCACTCAGAATCCCTTCCAATAACTCTCACCTCTGATGTAAAGCTCACTGGCCTGTAGTTTCCTGGCTTATCTCTGATGCCCTTCTTAAATAAAGACACAACATTAGTTATTGTCCGGGCTTCCAGTACCACACTTATGAATAATGAAGATATTAAAATCTCTGCAAAGGTCCCAGCAGTCTCCTCTCTTGCTTCCATAACATCCTGGGATGAAGCTGGTCACTCTTAACAGGAACACGCTTGCCCTGAACTATTCCTATCTCACTTTTAAAAGCCTTTCCATTGTGAGAAGTCCCTTTACATGCAAACAGCCTCTCTCAATCAACTTTAGTGAGTTTCTGTATGATGCCTTTGAAATTAACCTTCCCCTAATTTAGGACTTCAATTTGAGGGCCAGTCCTATATTTCTCTATAACTAGCTTGAAACTCATAGGATTATGGCCATTGGTCCCAAATTGCTCCCTCACTGATACATCAGCCACTTGCCCAGTCTCATTTCCCGAGAGGAGATTGAATGTAACAGACTACACCCTGCGTGACAGAGGAGATAAGAGATAAGACAGATAATAAGGGAGCTTGACATCCTTTACTGACAGTAAGGAATGTTTCTCTGGAGGTTTGGTTCATACGTTCATAGTTAAAAAAGGATTAAGTAACAATAAAATTTTACCCATGTGATCTTTATAACCCTTTCTTGGTTCCAATGAACTTTACATCTGAAAACATAGCAGTGACACTATCTTAGTTGTGCACTTTTTTTACGCAAGCTCTCTAAGTAAGTACCCTGTGGTATTAACATAATATATCAGCACCATTGCAGTTTCCATCCTTTCATACGTGGACAGAGGCCAGTCAGCCCATCAAGTTCATGCTGGCTCTAAGGGCAATCCCATTCCCCTACTTACTTCATTGTATTCTATTCTCTGTCACATACTTACTCCACTATCATTCCTTGACAATCCACCTACATTAGGAATAATTCTCAATAAACAATTAATCTACTTTTATGTGAGAGGAAACCAAAGCACCCCAGAGAAACCCACACACACTCACAGGGAGAACATGTAAACTCCACAGACTCAACACCGAAGGTCAGGATTGAAGCAGGTTGCTGGAATCGGTAGGCAGCAGCACTACCTGCTGCACCACAGTGCCACCTCAGTGATGTGGATTAGTTATGAATGTTTAATATTTAACCTTTTAAAAGGTTATTGACAGTTGGATAAAATTATGATATCATAGGTTTAATGGCACTATTCCGACTTCTGTTTTCCTCTGTTGGTTATGGTAATATTAGGGGTGAAGTTCAAACTAAATGGGATAAACTAGATAAACCAATTGAAAATATCATTGAGCTTTGGAATGTGACAATGGTAAATATACTGGATCTTGTCAAGAATGTGATAGAATAAAATCTTGATATTGTAAGATAGTGTGAAATGGATAGTAGCAAATTGAAACTCAGTTTTATCTGCTTATCTTTATTCCTATTAAAATAAACATACCCCACTTCACTCCAATCCATTTTACTTTTGTTAATAGTACATATTCAAAGAATTTGAAAATATTTCATAAACCAAGGCTGCAACACTCATACAAGTTCCATATCTGGTCCTTAATTATCTTCCTGTATTTAATTTGTTTTCTCTCTTTTGTTAAGAAACAGCTACAACTGTTTATCTTATCTGTGCAGTGAAGATTGTTTACAATTTCAAGAGGTCATTAGTGTTGGACGTTAATTCCTTCAGATGTATCAGTCTCTTGTTCTGTAAATGAATTTCCTAATTCATAGCAACATACAGAAAAAGTGGAATTTTCAAATCTAGACATGACAAAGGGTTGAGGCGGCAAAGGAATCTGCAGTTGATAACATCAAAGATGAGAGGAACCATAAACCCATGTTCAATTTACGCTCAGCTTGTTTAATCCTACAATCTTTAGAGTTCAGATAACATTTTGGATGCTTGTAAAAGTGAGTGAGTATCAGGAATCTTTTACGTAGAAACACCTTTGAATATGTCCAGGCTTGGCTGTCTCATTCTAACAATATAAAGCTAGAATTTAGAAGTCAGTTCAGATCTCTTTTCTGATAATAAGGTAATTTTTCACCATGCTATTACTGTTTCAGCATTGTATTGATACTCTGTTGTAACTTAACAGGTGCACAGCTGGAGGAAATACTCCCTGAAAATGTAACAACTTTTGTTGGATCACCTCAAAAGATAAGTCAAATTTTCAGAGTGAAGCTGATTCTCCATTTACTAATTAATGATTTTGTTTTATGCTACGTTAATATCTCATGGTAGATGTTAATCTTCACTACCGGCCTCCTAAGCTAAGGGCACTGTATTGCCCATGGTTTGTAAAACCTGCCTGCGTTTCATTCCATCAACTCAACAAAGAAGAACATGTATTTAATTTTGTCAAAGTCAGCAGCCAGCTTTTTGAAGATCACTAAGATTAGTTCTTTTACTAGACGTGAATCAATAATCCTCAAAAAAGTCAAATTCTGACATTATTGGTGAGATATGCAAAGCAGAGGCTATTTTCTTGAATGGCTTTCTCGTCATCTTGGGTAAATTTTTTCCACTTTGGGATGTCAATATTGCATCATTTTTAAGGATGTAAGTAGTCCTTCTTTGTCTACCATGAACAGTCAATCTTCTCCACCTGCTCTTCTTGTCCTTAGGGTCAGGGTTGATTTGCTTGCACTTGACTTCGGAGTTGGCTTAGAATGGGTCTTATGCAGAATCAGCAGTTCCTGGCTCAGATGGGGCTAGATGGGATGGGTGGTTGGGTTGTTTAGGATGCTGAATGCTCCTTCTGCATGCTCCTCTGTGGGGAATCAAGAAACTCAGCACCTTTGCAGATATGCTTTTTCTATTTTGCACACAGCAGAAGCCACGGATTCTCATGAATTAATGAAGATGTTACATGTCTGTGTACCACGAAAGACAACCTTTGAAATTTGTTCTTCCGACATTTCAATCACATAACCTGACCAGCTAGCTCATTCCTTCATGATCAGAGCATCTTGTCAGCTTTCTGGAGAAACACACAAAATGCTTGAGGAACTCAGCAGGTCAGGCAGCATCTATAAAGGGAAATGGACAGTTGATGTTTCGAGTCGAGACCCTTCATCAGGACTGGAGAGAAAGGAGGGAAATACCTGGTATTAAAGGAGGGAGGCAGGGGGTGGGCAAGAGCTGGCAGGTGATAGTTGGATCCAGGTGAGAGGGGGATGATAGGCAGGTGAGGGAGGGGGAGAGTGGAAATGATGCAAGAAGTTGGGAGGTGATAGATGGAAGTGACAAAGGGCTGAAAAAGATGGAATCTGATAGGAGAGGACAGCGGACTATGGAATCAAAGGGAGAAGGGGAACTGGAGGGAGGAATGTGTGGGTGATGGGCAGATCGAGAGGGCAGGGGAGGAGAAAGAGAAGGGATGATGGGGCTGGTGGGATAAGGGAAAACAAAGGGGATCAGAGGGGAGTAGTTACCGGAAGTTGGAGAAATCGATGTACATGCCGTCAGGTGGAGACTCCCAAGGCGGAATATGAGGTGCTGTTGCTCAAATCTGCATCTAGCCTCAACCTGGTAGTAGAGGAGGCCATGGACAGACATGTCGGTGTGGGAATGGGAAGTGGAATTAAAATGGGTGGTCACCGGGAGATCCTGGCTGTTATGGCAGATGGTGTGAAGGTGCTCCATGCACTTCAGTAGCCGGCATCTTATATTGCTGCCATTCGTCCACTGGGTTGCCTCAGGCAGGTTAAGTGAAGTAGTTTCTTAATGTGGCATGCATGTTTGCCTAGTTTTCACAGGCTTGAAGATGAGAAGCTAAATCAACAGCCTCACTTGTCCTGAAGGCACTCATGAAGTTGGCCAAACACTAAGTGCTTGCACAGGAAGCTACTCTATCTATAAACATTTTAGGCAGTCCCTTGTGGTTGAGGACTACTGTTTCCATTCCAGTTTTGTACATTCTGAGGCAGCTATTAATGCCAATTTGGGACCCGCAGACACTAACACTGGGTGGGGCAAGAGGTGCTTGACAGGGTAGGTAGGTGGGTACCTTGGAAGTGCTATCTCCTTGTCTATATAGAATCATCAAGTTAAGCCATGGCCCAGTTAGTGAACCAATGGATGGTCTGAAGTAAATGATTGTAATGAGAAGTGGAGTGCCTGAGGTTGGCTTGAATAAATGTAAGGAATAGGGAAAGTCATTGAACTCAATTAGCTCATTATTTTATAGGCCAAATAAAATCTATTTGAAGTATTCCAAACTCATTCAATCTCCTGAGAAAGATTCAATAAAATAGTTAAATCCTCTGACTATTTATTTAACTGTACATCTCATATATTCATCCCTAAGTAATTGCTTTAGTGAAGAGATTTTTGTGATCCCAGAGACCCAGGCACATTACAGCATGTGATTCTTCTTGTCCATGGACATCTTTTTAACCTTTAGTTCCATTCCTAAATTGATAATCATCCAACTCTTTTTTTTAAAGGTGCTAATTGATGCAACATTGCAGTTTTTGTTTCTGGGCACATTACACTGTCCATCTGTCATTCCTCTGCTAAGCCAAATACAGACTCAGTAATGTTGAGTTCATTCATTACTAGTTGCAGATAGATTGTAGTTTGCTAGTGATCTTAAAACCTCCAAGAAATGTATTTATTTCAATTCGATTACGTTCAAAATGATTAGCAAAATTGTTTTTTTTTAAATGTGAACCAAATTCACACTTGGAAATGGAATTCTGCATTAACATTATAAAAACAGACATTAGCAACAGGTCTATTATTTCTTATTTGGACACAGTCAGTGTAACAACGCTTAGAAAATAGATCCATGTGTCATTAATCCAGGAACTTCTGTAAGTATATCATTGCTAATGTCTACACATTTTTTTAATGAAATTGCTTGCGGTGAAAGTTCATCTTTGATGGCACATGAGATGATCAACAAGGTCACCTGTCATTCCTCTAAACTTCAGCAAGTATAGTATAACACAGTATCTCCTCATGGTGCAACCTCCTCAATCCAGAAAATAATCCAGTGGAAAAATCATTGTTGATGTTAGGAAAACTAAAAATGCTGGAAATACTCAACAGGTCAGGCAGAAGCTGAGGGGGGTAAGAAACTAAGTTAGAATTCCAAGTCAATGAATTAGTGTCAGAATTGATGAAAGGCCAGATGAAAGATCGTGAATCTGAAACAGTGACCCAGTTTTTTCTCTCCCAAATGCCTTCTGATGATATCAATATAGCAGAGCAAGACTGCAACATCTTTCAGGCAAATGTGGATCAAACTGTGCACAATCCTCCAGCACAAAGAAAATGGAGAGGATCTGTTTTGGAGTGCCTAGACACCTTTGCTTGCAACATCTACACTGGTGCAGGTCCCCAATAAAAATATCCCTACATTGGATGAAAAGTTCTTTTAAAGTGTATTATCTTATTTCCTGCCTCAAAAGAATGGTATCTCCCAATCCATGGCTTTGCTGACAAGAATATAGGCAAAGCTCACAACAGCCAGGTCATTACTACACTGATCACTGGGAACATTGTCTTTACTTAAAGGAGTCACAGAGCAGCTGCAGAGGAGGCTCTCACAGAGGAGAGAAATTAAAGGGAATAGGAGAACATGGCAAGCTATGTTTGTGGCCACCACCACCCTTCCCCTATCATGTGACCATTTGACCATTGGAGTCCAATGCTCCCAGTGGCTTGAAGCCACTGTGGGGGGCAATGAGGAAAAGAAGCAGCAAGTTGCTCTAAGATTTATAAAGTAAAAAGGCTGCAAACATTGACGGACCAAGACTGATGACTTTACAAATATTTTGACTCTTGTAAGATGTGGCTATCAAAACAACAGAATTAGGACAGAGAGTCTAATTCAGATTTCACTGGGGGTGGGGGGGTCTCTTGTTTATTTTGCAACTGTTAAACAATAGTCACTCCCCTACTGTGTGACATATAACTTTGGTCAGTAGGAGGTCAAGGGTACGATGCTTTTGTATGTGCATCTGATATAGAGGCTGGATATGCCTGTGTAGATTCTAATCACAGATCTCTGTTCTAATTAGCAATGAATATGATTTCACCAGGAAATGATCATTGATGCCATTCACTGCAGGTAAGACTTTTTATGGATTGCACCAAGTGCCACAGAATTGCAGCAAAACTTCCATTCTCTTGCAAGCTTTTCTAATTGGTTGCAGGACTTTCATGTTAACCTTTTGTGTTTCACCAAGGATACCCGGATCCCATGAATGCTAACATTCACCTAATTTTGTCACAATTTAAAAAAAATATTCAAAGTTAGAAGAAAATTTACTGGAGGTCCTAAATTATGAAGGTCTTTTATAGAAGGTCTTCTTTATTGTAATCGGAGGTGGCAGATTTAAAATTAATTGTAGAAAAATACAGAATGGGAATGAGAAGAACATTTCCTCAGCTAATTGTTATGCATTAGAATACACTGCCTGAAAGGGTGGTGAAAACAGATTCAATGATAACTTTATGGAAAAGACCGAGATAAATATTTGAAAAGGAAACAGTTGCCATGTTATGGGGAATGAGCAAGAGAATGCGAATTATTGTTCGGTCATTTCAATGAGTCATACATGTCTGATGGGCCAAAAGGTCTCCTTTCGTGCTGTGACCATTCACACAATATACTGGAAGGCTGCTGATGTTAGAATTACATCCTGTTCACAGAAGTTTTCAGGAGAGAAGGAGAGAACATTAAGGGAGAAAATTAAATGAAAAATGACAGGGTATTACAGCTTGCTAATTCTGGTAACTTTGCTTTCAAATCTTAATAGTTAAATACAGATGCACCATTTGATCAGCTGTAAGTGGATTGCATGCTATGAAAATCATTTACACTTAATAGCCATAATGAAACATAAATCCAACAAGATAAATTCTTACAGCAACAAATTTGTGCTTTGCATGATGCAATCTTTGTAAGATAAATGGGTAACGACAAGTTAAGCCTGTTGGAGTCAACACTGTAGTAGCTGAGCCAAGCACTTTGCCTCAGCAGTCTTGAGTTCAGTGCACTATGTCCTCTGTGGCTTGGTGCTTCAACTAGCACATTGACTAAAACAGATGCTTTTGTTCATTTGGATCCCCTCGGAAACAAATCATACCTCATTTTAAAATGAAGAAAAGAATCCTGCAGTATTGTAAATATCAGTAAATAGGAAAGTTTCTGAATAGGTTATATGATGCATTCAGTTTCCATTGGGAATTTTTTTTATCTGCCTAATGTTTAAATGAAGCTTTCCTGTCTGCCTGACAATAATAAGGGTTTAGTAAACTTGACTAGGTTGGTATTTGCAAACATTTCCCTTTCTGACTCTGAACTGCCTGAACATTGACTCATTCAGTACAATACCTCTGTTGGTGTTGAATTGCTTAACCACTCTCTTGTCTTCAACCGTGATCCACTTGAGCCATGGTTATCTCCTACACCAGCTTTTCCATCTTTTATGACTCCACCTTAATTCCAAACAGTCATACAGATTTTAGCAGATTCAGTGCATGTGGCTCAGCTGATCATTGCCACATCTGACAACACAGCTCTGTGTTTGGCTTGTTCTCTTTTGCCAAAATCATCCATTACACACAGACTCCTTGGGAAGGTGGAAGGAATCTCCTTTGTTTTTATCCATCCCCGCTGCCTCGTTAAACCCTTCTTCCCTTTCTCTATCATCTTCATTTTGGACATCAACTGTATGCAGTTTATCATCAATAATCAGCCAGCAATTGAACAGCTTCTGCTATTTCTGTTTCTTTCAACTTGCTCACAAGGCAAAACCTCTCTCAAACCGTCTGTCATTATCTAATGTATCTATCAATCCATCTATCTATATATCAATTTATTTGTTTATTTATTTATTCATTCCACCCAGCTCTATTCACCCCTGAGGAGATATAGGTAAGCCTCCTTCTTTAACCTTTGCAGTCCATCTTTGCAGCGAAGGCACTCTCACTGTGCTGTTGACTAAGAAACTCCAGAAATCTGGTGGGCTAGCTCAGCAATACATTTCCAAATGAAAATTATGCACAACTTGGAGGAGAATTTGCAGGTGGTGGTGCTGGCAGAAGATGCAGTGTGGGACGTGTTGTTGCAATACTCCATGGGAATAAATGCAGTTCATTTTGAAGATGGTGCACGCTGCAGCTATTGTCTGCCAGTGGTGGACAGAATTAATATTTAGGGTAATTGATGACCAATTAATCCAATGGGCTGCTTTGCCCTGGGTAGTGTTGAGCTTCTTGAAAGTTGTTGGAGTTGTACTCATCTATACTAGTGGAGATCATTCCATTACAGTCCTGATTTATGGATTGTAGATGGTAGAAAGGCTTAAAGGTGTCAGTTGAGCCACTTGTCACAAGATAACCTGTCCCTGACTTGTTCTTGTAACAATGGCTCTAGTTGAGCTTCAGGTCAATAGTAACCTCGAGGATTTTGATGGTGGAGGACTTAGTGATGATAACGCAATTGAATGTCAAGGGTAAATGGTTGGACTCTCTCTTCTTAGACAGGGTCATTGCCTGGCACTTTTGTGGCATCAATGTTACTTGTTGCTAATCAGCCCATACCTGAATATTTTCTAGTTCTTGCTGCATGGACTACTGTATTTACTGAGGATTTGCAAAAGGAATTGATCATTGTGCACTTTTCAGTGATTGTTCCCATTTCTGACTTTCTGATGGAAGGAAGGTCATTGCTGAAGCAGCTGAAGGTATTTCATGCTAGGATCCTGACCTGAGGAACTGTGGCAGTGATGTCCTAGTGTTGGAATGATTGACCTCCAGCAACTACAGCCATCTCTTGTGAAAGGTATGACTCCAAGTTTTGAGTCTTTTGACCTTGATGTCCACTGACTTCAGTTTAGTATCTTGTCAATTCCCTCACCACCTAATATCATTTCCAAAATAAATAACTTGGCTCCACTCTTTATTCTCCAGATAATAACCTTTGCATCTCTACCAATGGTGCAATGCATTGGTTCTATTGGAATGAAATTGAACTATCGACCTCTGCATGGTCAAATTCATTTACAATTCCCGCTACCAACTCGTTCCCTGGATTTCCCTCCCTGTTCCTTTGATTCCAGTCACATGCATTTTTCTTCCTGTTCCACTGTCAGGTAATATTATTTGTCTGGCTTTTGTGGTCAGCGGT
>JAUZTB010000002.1:72520264-72533123 GCA_034780895.1 Rhynchobatus australiae
TGACCTCACAATCTACCTCGTTATGGCCTTGCACCTTATTGTCTGCCTGCACTGCACTTTCTCTGCAACTGTAACACTTTACTCTGTAATCTGTTATTGTTTTTACCCTGTACTACCTCAGTGCACTGTGTAATGAATTGATCTGCATGAACGGTATGCAAGACAAGTTTTTCACTGTACCTCGGTACAAGTGACAATAATGAACCAATACCAATACATCCTTATTACAGTGTGGCAACCAGAACTACACACAGCACTCTGGAGTAGCCCTTCTACTTTGTGCCATAACCTCCCTGCTCTTGTATTCTAAGTCCCAATTTATGAAGGCAAATATCCTGCATGCGTTTGTTAACCACTGTGTCTACTTGTGCTACTGCCTCCACGGATCCTTGGAGGTGTATATTAAGATTCCTCTGTTCCTCAGTGCTTCTGAGAGTCTTACCATTTCATTGAGGCTAACTATAATTTGGGATTGAAGTGACAGGTCAGATTAGGAGATGACGTCTAGGGTATCAGGTCATTTTGGGTGGAGAGTGCTATCTTTTCAGATAAGGTGATAAAGATAGCCTATTATCTTCTTTCCTCTCTTCCTTTCTGCCTACTGCTGCAGTTTTATGGGTACTTCCAATGCATCTGATATCTTGTTCTTGCCAATGATTTGATCTTGAGGGTGTCAAAGGCAACCTCTGTCTGGACCTCAACTATTTCTCATTTTCCACCAGATAGGAATTGGGAATACAAAGCCTGGTAAACTTTTCCATTCTCCAGAGATTAAGACCAAATATAATTCCACCACTGTTACCTTGAAGGATTCCAGCTAAATAAGTGAAGGTGAAGAATGCAGTGGAGACTTGGTTCAGTTTTGTCCCCTATATTCTCACTAGCGGCTGATGTGGAGTGAGCTAAGCTCATCGTTTCAATCAACTTTGTAATGTTAAAATCTGGCTACAGTTCTGAGCAGGTGTTAATCCTTCATAAAATGTGGCATTCTTAGACTCCCTTTGATGTTTAAGCCACACTTGGTTTCACTAAGAGACTGTGCACAATTATATTTTGACGAACTTCAACTGCTCCATCAACTGGAAGTTACAGACCATAACTGGGTGAGGTTTATTCAAAAGCAGCGAGCTTTAATCTGTTGAAAGCATCTGGCTCCTGATTTAATCAATCAAGGAAACATTATTTATTGCTTCCTTTTAGTGTGTCATTATTGTTGAATCTAAGAAGTACATTATCTTTGGATAAAATAGAACTGCAGCTACAGCAAAATGGAAGTTGTACACAAATGATGCAAATTCTAACGCATTTACCATCTTTAGGACAGGATAAAGGGCACAGGAAAATTTGACAGGTGTTGGACATTATATTTCTCATAAAGCTTATTAGGAGGTTGAGTTCCAGCCTGCTCAGTCATGGCATAAACTCAGCTGACTCTTTAGTGTGGCACTTAGGGAATACTGTATTGCCAGTGAAGCCAACTTCTGGATGAGACTGTGGGTGTACTAGTAGATGATCCCACTGCACTAGATTCTCTGGTGAACCAAATACTTGTTTCTTTCTTGATCAAAGCTACAAATGAGCATGCAACATTCCCTCAGTTTTTCCCTCTCCTGCCTGATGTGTTGGGCATTTCCACGTTTTCCTTTTGGTTTCAAGTTTAGCAACAGCTCTAACCTGAACTTCAGAACTTTAACCTGTCCCTTTTGTACATTTTCTCTCTAACTGGTTTCACTAATCTATGGACCAGATGGCTTCATAAATAACATGTTGCTCTGGCGACCTTGGCTTTGCCCTATCAGAGGTTTTCTCAATCCATCCCTCCCCCTACCCTCTTTGTTACTTAAAACTAATTTATTTTTTCATTTTTCCACTTCTGAAGGGCCTCTGACCTGAAAGCTTAATGCTTTTTCTTTTTCCATAAATTCTACATGTCCTGTTGAATGTCTCGAACATATTCTGCTTTTTATTTTGCCAGTATCCAGTTTTTTTGCTTTTTAATTAGTGTTTCTAAAATAAACAAGACGGTCCTTTACTTCATTTGCTCTCTGCTACAACTGGTGTGCTGATTGGTTGCTATGTTGAACAATAAGGTCAAAAATAATTTACTGGCTTTGAAGTATTTTGGTATATCTTGATAATCTTTCTTCATCATCTTGCTGTTTTGCTCCCCTGTAATGATAGATACAAAGGTGGAAAACAACAGCCAATATCAATGAGTGGCATCTGGCCTCTGAATCAGACTACTGAGACTCGAGTCCCATATCAAAGCCTTGAGCTGAAAAGGCTAGGTTGGTTGTGAGGGAATGTTCGACGGGGAATGAAATGTTAAACTCAGATCCGACCTGCTCTCCAGTGTGGTCATAAGATCCCATGATATTTTGAATAAGCGCAAATGAATTTCCCTTCCTGTCCTAGTCAATATCCCTCAACAGCACTTAAAATGGGTTATCTGGTGATAACCATTGCAAGGAGGTGCTGGTATAAATTGTGAAAGGTGCTATGCTAATGCAAGGCTTTGTTTCTTTTTTCTTTTCTCTCTACGTCGAGAGTGGTTGATACCTGGGATGTGCTGCCAGAGGTGGTGGTGCAATCAGAAACAAATTTAAGAGGCATTTAGGCAGATATTTAAATAGGCAAGGCATAAAAGGGTATGATCCTAATGCGGGCAAATGGGCCCATTTCTGTGCTGTACAACAGTCTTTGACTTCTCATTGACTTCATCTCGAATACCTGCTCAGGACTGGGTGGTGTACAATTCAATTTACAGTCATAACAAAGGCCATTGTGTCCTGACTAATTTCTAAATGAATCGATGTGGCTTGTTTCCAAGGGTAATCCCTTTTCGTCATATTTCAGCAGCTTTAACTTGTGTGATGATTCGGATTCATTTTCAGTTATTAGTGTGAAACTAGTGAGGACCGTGGGAGAAAAAGGGTTCCTTTTTATGTTCTAGCTACTTGAAACATTCCAAGTCAAAAAATAAATTTTCCTATTGCATTTGTGCTCTTTTTAATGCAGGGACCCCCTAATCATAAATTTATTGATGTTATACCGTAGGGAACCAACACTCCTATTAGAAATTTGGATGCACTTTCTTATACCCGGAAGTGCAGTTTGTTAATAGAGATTCACATATTTATTTGTTTTGACCTCTTGCATCTTGGTTTTGACACATCCATTATGTTTACAGATGTCAGACCATTGATTCATTCAAAGAAAATCAAAAAAAAATCTGCAGATCCTGGTAATCTGAAACAAAAAGCAGAAAGTGTTGGAAATGCCCAGCAAGTCGGGCAGTATCTACGGAAAGAGAAACTGAATTAACATTTTGGGTCAGACCTTGAGTTAGGTGGCAAGAGATTGGGTGGGGGGAAAGGAGCTGTGGAAAACCCAGAGCCTTTTAGGTGCAGGATCATGATTGGTGTGTTGGAGCATAGCCAGAAAGATCAAAGATAAACAGGAGGCTACCTTCCCAGAGTGCCACTTCAGTGCAGCATCAGGGGAAAAAAAAAGTTGCATTGGAGTTCCCAATGATCATCATTGTGGGGACTACGAGGTCCATGTAAGTTCCCCAACAGTTCTCGAAAGAGAGCATTGGACTGGGAATGACATTATCTTGTGTGTGACAGATGTGGAGATTACACAAAGATGCTTTATGTGGGGAATTGCCCATTCAACTTTCCAAAGTAACATGGAAATGGTCATTATTATGATTCACTCTGGGCAAAGTCAATTGTCAGTTGTACATCATCCCCTTACTGATTTATTCAGGATCTAATCATTAAAATGAAAGGATCTTCTAAAAGCAATGGAGCTGATTTTGATGATGTTGGTATATGAGGGCCTCAAAATATCAATACTAATTTTACTACCACTGTATAATAGGCAAGTATTTTAAAAGGCAACTACCCCTGGGGGTCTAAAGTGTTTGTTTATAGATCCCTTTTAAAATGGGTTAACAGCATTAATGGCTAGGGGTTTGGGTGGTGGGGGGGGGGGGGAAGGGGGGAGGTGTCCTTGATTAATTAGGCCTTCAGATGGAGGAGAGTCCCTAAATAAAGGGTTGCAAGTGGTTGAGGCCCTCATTCATGTGGGGTGAAAGTTCTGGGGGAGTTACTGAGGCATTGGATGGAGTTCCCATCTTGAAGGAATGTGGCTGTAAAACAGAAGTCCCTTGCTCAGGCTGGGGTGGGGAGTTTCATGTTGGGGATGGCAGAGAGGCTTGTGAAGAAGGCTGGCGGAATGGTAGGGTAGGTTTTTAGAGGTCCCTGCTCTGGGATGCAGGTGGCATTCCTCCAGCCCAGCTAGAGAGGTAAGGGGAGGGATGAAACCTCCTGATCAACAGAAGGCTACAAGTGCATTTTGCTGCCTTTAGCCATCAACTTTATTTCCCTATCACTGCTGGAACTCCTTCAGTAATGGCTCTCACATTTGAAGTGAGAGCTTCAATTTAAATGTCGGGTTTAAATGCCTTCACACCCCAAAGCTCTCTCACCTGGGAGGGTGGGGAATGGGAAGAGAGGATGATCTGGGTGATGGGTTGATAATGAGGGGTGGGGATGATCAGCAAAGGAATGAATAGATTCTGGCAACAGATTTCAAAACTGCTGGGTACACAGTAAAAGCCCTTTTGCTCCTTCTGACACTGCATTAAGGTAAAAATGTTTTTAAAACTTGGAAAGCAAAAAAATACCTGCAGATGGTGGAAATCTGAAACAAAGACAGAAAATGCTGGAAAAACTCAGCATCTGCGGAAAGAGAAACAGTCAGTGTTGCAGGTCTACAACCCTTCGTCAGATCTTTAAACAACTTAAACAATTTTAAAATTGTTTTTTGTGGTTATTGGGTCCCTAGATTTGGGTCTCTGGAATTCAATTTCCAGAAATAGGCAATAGAGCTAGAATTCCCAAAGGCTTGCAACTATTTTGGGCATAGTCCTTGGATGCCTATTCTTCCCATTCTCACGTGCGGCATACTTCTGGGAGAGAATGTCTGCACTGACAGAGCCAAACTCACTGAGCATTTAGCTACCATTTTCCACCTGTTAATTCGGTGCAGTGGCGTTAAATTTCTTACACACTGAATGTAGTTTTGGTTCCCTGAAATGGTGAGGAGCACTCAAGCTTTGGGAAAGGTCCTGAGATGGGTCACAGTTTTAAACAGCTGCTTGGATGGACTTATCCAGGGACTACACACTGTGCAGGAATGCACTCTTAGAATGATACCATCAAGGTTTATAGAAGACTGAATGAACTTTATTCCACTGTGTGGACCAACTATTTCAACGTGAGAGGTTAGACATGACTAGGTTTCATATTTGCAAATAATGTTAGGGCAAGACAAGATTGGTTGTTAGATGGAGACACAAGAGACTGCAAGTACTGAAATCTAGAGAAAAACACAAACCGGAGGAACTCAGTAGGTCAGACAGCATCTATGGAGGTTATGTGGAGGGAAATGGACAGTCAATGTTTTGAGTTGAGACCTTTCATCTGGACTCTCCTGGCTGGGACCAAACAGGGAAGCCTGGAAATGGAGCTGGAAACCACGCAGGACAAGATGGCGGCAAGGATAAGTACCAAGGAAGGACACATGGCTGTGGTAGAGACACTCTTGTGTCTCCATGAAACAAGACAGTTGACTTATACGTGATATGGCATACCATGAAATGAGAGCAGAGGTTCCTTTCACCTGGAATGGAGATCATGACATGCAAGTTACAACTAATAATGAGTCAGGGTTACTATCGTCTTGTCTAGTTTTAAGATAAGATATCTTTATTAGTCACATGTACATTGAAATACACAGTGAAATGCATCCTTTGCGAAGAGTGTTCTGGGGGCAGCCCACAAGTGTCACCATACTTCCGGCACCAGCATAGCATGTCCACAACTTCCTAACCCGTACGTCTTTGGAATGTGGGATGAAACTGGAGCACCCGGAGGAAACCCATGTAGACATGGGGAGAATTTACAAACTCTTTACAGACAGTGGCCGGAATTGAACCCGGGTTCCTGGTGCTGTAATAGCGATACTCTAACCGCTACACCATGTCAATGGCCATAAAGGATTTTCCCAGCTTTCTTTCCTGATTGACTTGATCTGATTTTTCCCCTTCTGTGGTTCCAGATTTCTGTAGTACATTCCCCAGTACATTCCTGTACTGTATGCCTTTATTCCTTGGACCCTTGGGTACGTGTCAGGAACCCCTTTATACATGGCTTACTTGGCAGCACTCTTCTCTCTGGATCAGGTGGCTTCAGGTTCAAGGACAGAGACTTGTTACCAAAATCCAGGCTGACACATCAGTGTAGTAACTGAAGGAATGCTGCAATGTTGGAAGTGCTGACTTTTGAATGAGACTTTAAACTCAGGGCCTGGCTGCTTTCTTTGGTATACATGAAAGATCCCACGGCATTATAGCAGGTGAGTTACCACTGGTGCCCTGATCAACATTGATCCCTCTCTCAAGATCTAAAAAAAAGGGCTATTTTCCATTGCTACTTCTGGGAGTTTGCTTAGCACAAATTAGCTGCCACATTTCCTGTGACAGCTCTTCAAAAGTACTTCATAGTTTAGAAAGCACTGTGGATTATTCTGAAAGGGCACAAAAAGTACTATATGAAGGCAAGTCTTTTTAGTGCTGTCCACTTAAATTATTCCATTGGCATTGAGCTCCACAATCTCCCTACTCTCTGTGAAGATTTCTTTCCCTAATTCCATTTTTCCCTCATGCCCTTATTATGTTTTTGAGCCCTTATTCTGCAGTCACCCATGTGGACTTATGAGCATTTTCACATCCTTCAGCTTCCCACAGAAAAAAGGGCCGAGCTCACTCCATATCTCCTGTTAATCAGTTTCTGACTACATTACACTGTCTTAATTGTATTTTGTCCAGTGCTTTAACACCCATGGTGGCCAGAACTGTGCATGGTGTTCTGTGTAGTTTGACCAAGATTCCACGTAAATCAATATTATCTCCCTGCTTTCCTATTCTATTTTACTCAGACCATGGTCAGGATTTGTTTATGAAGACAATTATGGGTGATTATCAGGTTGACATATCACCGTCAGTGTGGAAAGGAGAGGTACAGAGGAAAGAACATTGGGTATTTGTGAAATTGTATCCCAATGTGAAACACTAAGGTAGTGCTGAACTTGGTGTGATAGTATGGGACAAGTGACAGTGAGCTGACACATTGACTTAACTCTTCCTTGAAATTTATTTCAGTAACAATTGGTCGGGATATAGAATTGGCTGGAGGCTCCCTATTACCCACATGATACTATTCCACAATATCTACCCACTTCAGGACAAAAAGGTGGAAAAAACTTACAAAAGAAACATGGTAACCCTTTTACCTATTACTGTGTGAGATGAAAGCAAGATTTGTGGCTGTGTTGTTAGATTTCTGTACATGAAGCAATGCCACTACAGTAGCACCATAGCTTTATGCAAGCAGCTGAAGTAAACAAAATGGCTGCTGGATACTTTTTGCAGAGCAGTTTCAATTTTCATGAAGATATTACTTGTTTATTGAAGCATTTTGGTGTCCAATACAAAGGGAAATATTTTTCATGGCCATTTGGTATTCATTTCTTCAGGCGCATTTTAAATACTAGAGCTGGCAATTTTTTTCTTTCGCCTGCTGCCTCTGCTCCACTAACATGTTGTTGGAAAGATAATAATCTATTTCACTCTTCGCACAAGCGAGCTGGCAATGACCCTGGCTGACCCAATTGAAATTGATTTTGTTGTTCAACTCTTAGGGACTGCAAATTAATCTTAGATCTACAGAAGATCAAGAAAGCAAGGCAGAGAGTACAAAGACTTTGATAACTAAGCAGGGGAAAAAAAATAGCTCGAGCAGAGGTATTTAAGCACAGGAAGATAAATGGCTACAATGGCTTGCTTTGATAGAACATCTGTAGTAAAGCAGAGAAGAATGACATGAGGTTTGAGAAAAACCTGTAATTTAATAGCCTAATTTCCTGCCTGGCCCACTTGAAATATCTGTCTGCCACTGACAGCTGACGAAAAGCCACAAGGATTTGATTTGCTCCCCAGTGCAAGACAAGTTCAGGCCTATCTGTCCCTTAGGGTGCTGAGCCTCGTAGTGCCACAGACAGGCCCAGTGTCTGGTATCCACTATCTCATTATACATTCGGATATGTTTTTCTTTTTTTCTTCCCCTAGTGCTTTTGATGTCTCCTTCCTTCTCCTGCGGTTCATTTGAACCTTAGAAAGTTTAAAATGAGTCACTTGACAAACAAAAACCAGCACAGAATCAGTACATGATCCCTGGCTTAAACTGCTTTAGGCTGAAGTAATGCAGCATATCTGTCACACCTACAACACTGACTAATTCCAAATGAGCTCCATCAACTTGTAGTCGCATAGGAATTTAATCTTTTCTTAATGCAATCTAATTTAGTCATTTCAGACCCTGTATATATTTCAGTTTTGTTTCTTGCAAACATTTGAATCTTTTGACATCATGGCACCATGGTAACACCACAGAAGTCACAGAGGTGACATTAGCAAGTTGTCCAGTGCTCTATGTGCTGGACTTGAAACACAGCAGGAAATATCTAAAAGATTCAGTTGCCATTGGAAACAGATGAGCCCATTCTATGCTGCTGCACTAGAGACGTCAAAACCCCAAAAAGCCTGGAGGGGAGGACTGGACATATGAAAAGGTTTTTCTGTTGCATCTGAGGCAAATTGTGTTGTAAGAGATATTTTGCATCCTTGTGGAATAATGCATATTAACTTCTCTCACCCTGCCTGAAATAACAGCCTGTAGAGTTCAATGGTTCACTTTGTTCAGATAGAATGACCTTTTAGGAATAAATATCAAAATTTTCCAGCCTTAATTCCTAGATTGAATTCACAGATATTAGCCCGATGACCAGAACAAAATTACAATTGGTCTCTGCACTAGGTTGGGGTAAAAATAGTTGCCATTTAATGATCACAATTGGAAATAATTGTGTGCATGCACGCATGCATGTTTATTTGTGTATCTGCACGTGTGTGTGTATGTGTGCATCTATGTACATGCATGCATTCCGTAAGGACAGGTTTTGGTTTCAGTGTGATTCCCTTTGACGATTATTGTTTTGACTAACCAATGAAGAATGGCCACTTTTATGAGGCAACAGAAGGTGATTGCCACCAATGAAGATCAAGCTTTTGGACATGGAGGAATTGCTCACTTTGAAGACTTCAGCACAAGATCCAGACTGGCAATGCACTGCAGTACCCCTGCATTGTGAGAAATAATGCTTTTCATAGCAGATGTTAAATCAAGGCCTTCTCTGCTCTTTCTGATGGGTATGAAGGATCAAATAGCTTGAGGAGGCACCTCCAGTGCCCCAGCCAATATTAATCCATCAACCAACATCAATGATTGATGAGACCAATACCACTGGAAGTTCTTCACTTGCTTTCCAGTTCTTTGGGATGTCTTGAGGTCATTTAATTTACTACAATAAGACTCCTTTTTTATTTTTGCATCTAAGTTAACCCAAATAAACTCTTTATTTCATGTATCATGTTTCATCTATGAAAAATGTGAATAGCATGTGAAACTTCTGGTACTAATTAAAATTTGGTTCAATTGGGTCAAATCGAATTTCTTCAGTCCAGTTTAAATATGTCTCAGCAGGTTTAGATAAAATATCAACAACGATGACAGACATTTACATAACATTGTTTGGTGGAAAAACAGTCCAAGATGTCTCACAGCCGTATAATCAAAATAAGTGGAACAAAAAATGTGGGCAAATAGGTGAATATTAAGGAGGCCGACAAAGGAACATGATGGATAAAGGCTTGGGGAGGTTGAGTACTGTAAGGGACCAGGTTGCAAGGTGTAATAGAATCGTTTTACATACCTTTTCACTTAAGAAATCTGGAAGAACAGAAAGCTTGAATGTAAATGCTTAGAATATTCTCTTCCATGTAGCAAGTCGCTGACTTCGTAATTTTAATATCTTGCACTGTACTGCCGCCGCAAAACAACAATTTCACAACGTATGTGAGCGATAATAAACCTGATTCTGAATTTTCATCTAAGCTTGGTGTAGAAATTGGAATTTCAATCATTCTTCAGTGAGGCAGTGGGTCTTGTGCACTGATAGGATATGGTCAGTATTTAAAGATCCATTCCACATTTTGAACCGTAATGTTTTCTGGTACTTGGTGTGCATTTGGTCAATCAAACCTGCTGGAGCGTGAAGGCAAACAGAATAGAAATCTACTGAGACTTCCTGTTGTTGTCGTAATCCAGCTGCTTTGACCGGAAGTTTACAATCTCAGATGCCCAGGAGGGACAATATCAACATCTGTGCAATCAAATGATCCAACAGATGGGTTATGCTCATTATTACAACTCACGCATGGATCTGGGCAACTTGGGTGAGGTACTGAAGAGAAGTAGGTAATTTTAAGGCTCATCTCGGTAAGGACTCCATTGCTGGTGGTGCAGAATGGGTGATATTGTTTCAGTTGTTTACACATATACAGTGTTTGACACTCCATTCACCCTTCAGCCCATTCTGTACCTCTGAATGGGAAGGTTTGTTAATCCTGTGGAGGGAGATTTAAATTCCTTTGGCAGGGAGATGGGCTCAGGGAGGTAGCACTGAAAAGGAGAAAAAAAGGAGCAAAAGGAATTGGAAAAGTTAAGTAAATGGAAGGTATTTAGACAGAACTAGATCAAGTGAGGGAACAAGGTCAGTTTACAGCACAGATGTGTAAATGCAAGAAATGTATTAAACAAGGTTGCTGAATTACAGTGGCATTATAATGTTGTAGAAGTAACAATGCATGAAGAAAAAGGCATGATCAATTCTAAATATTCCTGAATATGAGAAGCTCAGGAAAGAAAGAGAAGGAAAAGAAGATGGGGTGACTGGATTACTAGAGGAGAATATTGCAGTCCTATAAAGAGATGTCTTGAAATAATTAAGGACAGAATTTAATCCATTTATAGAGACAGCAGAGGTACAATGCACTATTTCAGCTAATCTAAATAATGATCAAGACAAGTTTCAGAAACTCCTCCCTAGCTTTGCCCTTAAGTTATTGCTATCCCAGTTGATAGTTGGGCAATTGGTATCCCCCATTATCACTTTTCTGTGCTTTTCTAGAACCCTGCAAATTCCCTGTAAATTTACTTCTTATATCCTTCTCACTAATTGACAGCTATAGATTAGAATCAGAATCAGGTTTGTTATCACTGACTTTCACAACATAAAAGTGAAATACAAGTGACATTTACATACATGAGAAGGATATTAAGGAGCAAACTTGCAGGGTCCTGGAAAAGCCAATGAAAAGTGATAAGAGGGGATACCAATTGACCAAATATAGACTGGAATAGCAATAACTTAAGGGCAAAGATGGGGAGGAGTTTCTGAAATGTGTCTTGATCATTACTTTTCTGTCCTGAAAGGAAAGGTGTGGCATTGCTGGGCTTGGAAAATGAGCCAGTCCAAGTGGAACAAGTATCTGTGGGGGATGTCTAAACAGTGATCAAAATATCTCATAATATCTACAAGAGCTGATCATAGATTACTCCAAGGTAACAGATAAATAATCAATAGTTAATAATAAATTGGCAATTGGATAAGGGCCAATTCCAATGGGATAAAGATAAATCTGTCCTGAGAAAAAGTGGAATCAAAGCTTGGTGGGCAAGATACAGTCCAGGTACACTCCCTTGAAGGAGATAGTTAGGGAAGTTAAAGCAAGTGCTCCCCAGATGATCAATAAGATAGAGAATAAAGCAGAGCAGAAAAGAGGTATGTATGATCAAAGAGGGCTGTGAGGGTTTAGTCACTGAGATCAATAGAGTTTTAGATATTAAAGAAATAAACAGATACAGGGTTGGTGCAGGAAAGTGGTGCTGAGGTAGAAGATCAGCCATAATCTCATTGAATGATCAAGCAGGCATAAGAGGCTGAATGGCCTACCCCTGCTTCTATCCCTTAAGTTCTTAACACATGAGAAGCAGGTGGATCACAGAAAGTTCAGTGGGGAAGTAAAACATGAAGTAAGCTGGGCAAACATGAGGAAAGACTGGTAACATGAGGAAAAACATCGAAAAATATTCTATAGGCATGTTAAAGCAAACATGGTGTCCATCAGAGAGCTAAAAGGAAACGTGTTCATATAGCCGCACCTCATACTGGAGTTAAGGTAGTAACTGAATAGATTACATCAGTTTGTTCACCAAGGATGAAGAAACAGCTGGAGTCTCAGCAAAGGAAAGTGCAATTGCCATTCTGATTGGACTAAGGAGGTACCAGAAAGACTAACTACAGCTAAAGTAGAGAAATTATTTGGTCCACTTAAGGTGCATTGTAGGTCATTGAGGGATGAAGGAAGGATGTCACGAAGGCTTGGCCATAGCCTTCCAAACATTGATAGATTCAAGAGTAATGCATGTTGAATGGATAATTTGTAAAGATCACACCCTTGTTAAAAATATGGGTAGATGAATAAACTCAAAAACTTCAGACCAGCCAGTTTAAACTTGGTGGCAAGGAAAGTCTGAGAAAAATAGCCAGGGATAGAAAATAGCAATCACCCAGACAAGTGTTATTTTACTAGAGGAAGCCAACATGGATTTGTTAAAGATAAATCAAATCAAGTAACATAAAAGATTTTTTTCTGAAGTAGCAGAGAGGGTTGATGAGGTAACCATGATTGATGTGGTCTCTATGAATGTCCAATAGACAGTTAATGTAACATCAAGTTATAAGTCTGTCATCAAGGTGGAATAAAGAGAGCTGTTGGAGCATGGGTAGAGAATTGTCTACATAATAAGAACCAGAATGTGGTAATGAA
>JAUZTB010000002.1:72570454-72586299 GCA_034780895.1 Rhynchobatus australiae
CATGGATTCCATGCTGGACTGATTACATAACAACACTCACCTGAGCCCCATCAGGGGCCTAGCATAAGTACCTGGGTTTCTCTAGCGCTAGTTGCTGGAGTATTGGTCTATCTTTGGCTCTGAGCTGTTTAGAGTGATCTACTCTAGAGCAGTCCTGTGTTCTCTATTCCTCTTTGAAGATCCAGTCTGTGTTGGGATTTCTCTTCAGATTTCTGAGGCAAGATTCCTTCCAGTTGCTGCCTGTGTTTGGCCTGAGGAAGTATCCTGACTCCAATCTTGTATTGGTGTGCTGCATGTGGGTTCTCTGTGAGCTTGCTCTTTGCTCAATATTGTGACAGCTTAAGACAGCAAAATTAAAAGATCATTGCAAGAATGATCATTTGTATATTTTTTGAGATGTTAGGGGATATGAGGAATAAGGGTTTCACCCAGAGAGTGGGGGGGCAGGTTCTGAAAGTCATTGCCTAAAGTGATGGTAGAGGCAGAAATCCCTACCACACCAGAACAGTACTTGGATATAGTTGTGACCTTCAGGGGTGGTGCGCAAATGCTGGAGTGTCAGATTAGGCTGGGTACCTCTTCAATGGCAGGCATAGATGTGAGGTGCTGAAAGGATCCTTTTACTGTTTAGTTATTTTTAGGGAGGACCTGGGCATTACTGGCAAAGCCAATGTTGATAATTCATCATACCCCTGAGGAGATGGTGGTGAGCTGCCTCCCTGAACCACTGCAGCCTGTTTGTGTCATACATCTTGTGGTTTTTCTGCGATGTTGGAATTGGTTTATTGTCATGTGTACTGAGATACAGCAAAAAACTTAGTTTTGCAAGCTATCCATACAGATCATTTCAAAACATAAGTACATTGAGGTAGTACAAGGGAAAAGCAATAGCAGAATGCAGAACTGTGTTACAGATACAGAGTGCACTGCAGGTAGACAATAAGGTGCAAGGACCATATGAGGTCATGAGTCCATCTTTATCATGCAAGAGGTCCGTTCAAGAGTCTTGTAGCTGATGTGCATTGGCTATATAGGGATAATTAATACCATATTAATTAAAATCTGGGCAACACAGTGGTGCAATCAGAAGAGCTGCTGGCTCACAGGTCCAATGACCTGGGTTCAGTCCTGTTTGTGTGGAACTTACACATTCTACCTGTGATTTTTTTTTGTAGTGCACTGGTATCCTGTCACATCCCAAAAATGTGTGGGTTGGAGGGGTAATTAGTCACAGTAAATTACCTCTACTTCTAGTGTGTAGGTGAGTAGTGGATGCTGATGGGAAAGTGGAGAGAATAAAAATCGATGTAGTGTAGGATGTGTGTAAATGGGTGTTTGCTGAACAGCATGGGCTCAGTGGGCCAAAGGGCCTGTTTCCATGCTGCATCTCTCTGTGACCTTCTGATTTCTAAGACCGAATCTTTGGGAAGGATGTTGTCGAGATACTAAGAATCAACTTGCTCTGAATGCTATATTTGTTGAGCACTTGCACGATATCAGTAAAACACCAGTAAAATAAAATATATGTAAAATTCATTCAATTTATTAATATTTAAATACTTAACATCTTGCAATGCAAAAAATTAATTCAGTGCCATTTTAGAAAAGGTCAAAATGGTTTACACGCACCATATGTAACATCTGTAAGTTCCCTTTTATTTTCATTTTAATGCAGGATAAACTAAGCTAGGTAATAGACCATAGGGTTTCATGAATGTTTTCTTTTTGGACAAAAACTTTTGCATGCTATCTGTTAAAACTACATCTACAGCAAATCCATTTGCCTAGATTTTAAATAAATGAAAATGTGAGCCCACTCTTTATAACATTGAATTGGGGAAAATAATGCCCCCAAATACTTGTAAAAATTACTTTGACTGGGTGGCAAAATTAACATAACTTTTTTTTCCACCTGGAGACCTCAAGCCACATATTTTGTACTAAAATAAAACTAAACCCAACAAGGAAATGCTTTGTATACACTGCAGGGATTATGGGAGCAGATTGTTGTTTGGGAGGGAATTGTGTGCACACATCTGCTTTCTTTTATAAAAGAGGGCGTGACTGCTTGAAAATATCAGGAACAAGTTGAGTTTCTGTTGAACATGTATTTTGTTATTCAGAAACTGGATAAACAGATCTTTGAACACTTATCTTGGGTGAATGTCACGTAAAATAAAACAAGGTCCCAGTGAATACTCTGCACACAGCTGAGGGAATAATTTATCCATTAACGCAACTTTCTGGGTTAAGAAATAGCCATAAAAAGCAGACATCATCCTAATCCTACACTTTTGAATAAAAACAAGTTGAGATGAGGTTGTAATGTTTTGCATGTTCAAATACTTCCCACCACTTCATCAATGGGAATGTAAAATTTTAATTTAGGTTCTGGGAGACTGACGCTTAGGAGCAGGCTTCTGGTTACTGAAATATTTGGCTGCCTTGGTCTGGCAAAAGATCTGTAGAGACAGTTTTTGTCCATCTTAACCTGCTCTTCGGTTGGGGAATCAAGTTTAGTCTCAGCACTCAGTTTAAGGATGGTGACGTCCAATAATTTGAAATGAAACAGCATTAATTCAAATCAACCACACTGTCTAGGTTCTCACCTGGAAAATGAAGACCAGGCTAAGTTATAAGGGTAAGTGCCCAGGTATGTGGAACTGAGTCCCATAGTGAAGTCTGTTCCTCAGGGTGGGGTTTTAAAAAAAAGTGGAAGGGAAAAAAGGCAAAAAAAAGATGGGAATAACAGGAGAAAGAAGGAAAGAAATAAGGAGGACATTTATAAGGCACCATTCCTGATTTCAGTGGAGATATGTCAAGTGCTGTCAAGGTTGTAGTGTTGGGAATGGTGGCATTCAACAAGGTCCCACATACAGCAAAGAGTTAAATCAACAGAATATCTAATTGGAAGAAATACCACATCTGACTTGCAAGGTTAAATGCAGAAATTTCTTAAAATTGTCACAATAGATTTTAAAAAATGTCACCTCTTCTTTGCTCTAGCTTTGCAATGTTCAATTACTGACATAGGAAGGAAGGAAGGGGTTCAAACAATTCTATGTTTGGTGAAAGCTTTTAAACTTTGAGATGATCTGTGATGGCATGGACTTAAGAAGTAAACAACACCAAACCGGATTACAGTTTCAGACAGCTGCACTAGAGATCCAATAGTTTCTGCCATTTCGAGTCTCATGTCTGTCTGTACATGTTACATAGTTGATATCATAGTGTGGGATGGTCATTTGGAATGCAAACTACTCGAAGTAAAAAAAAGACGAGATCATGCCTCAGACACATTGCTTTACTGGTGGCTTCTATGGTGTTTTCCTAACAGAATGTTTAAAGACATACTTTAAATTTATTTATGTGATGTTTATTAAATCTAATCCAATGTAGAAAATCCTCATATTTTATAATTGTAAGGCTCTTCTGTATTTGTAAGTCTGGAGTCTATAGACACATATGGGAATGGATAGTGGAAAGCAGCTTTTTGGTTTAACGTCACAATATTAACAAAATCCATTTTATTTTTGGAGGGAATCAGAAACACCATGTGCACAAATGATTGCTGGTGTATGGTTGTTTTGCTCATAGCTTCTGAGTGCATTACCTTCATGTGCAAGTCTATAATAACAACAAAACCTTGCATTGATACAACGACTTACATGAAGTGAAAACTGGAGCATAATCAGATCAAAACTGATGGTGAGGAAAAGAAGTTTACAAAAAGGCTTTATCAAAGCAGTATGCTCTGAACTGCACTAAGAGGTAGGGAAGCTGAGAAACTCCAAAAGGAATTCCAAAAGTTAGCATCTGGGTGGCTGCAAACATGACAGTAGAGTAAACTGCCCAGCATGTTCTGGGGTTGGGGGCATCAGGGCTAGGGAAAAGGGGAGGGGGGCACAAAGCAGCAATGGAAAATGGAGCATCCTGCTGGTCTCCCAAGTATGTGGAGTACAATTGTAGTGTCCCTGCTGCATCTCTCAGATGAAATACAATCAAAGCTAAGCCTTATTTTTGCACGAAAACAATGATCACGTGTGACTCACCTCAGTCTTGTTTGACAATGTTCCTTAGAATATGCTGGATCCAAAGATCTGGATCTGTGACACTGGGATCAATATTCCCTCGAAAGACATATCAAAGATTCTTCTTATTTATTCATTTTACAGGCATTGTGAGAAAAGGTTCTTTGAGGTCTCAAAGGTAGAGGCCTCTGGACACAGTCTTTGGAGGTTTTAAAATGGTTTAATCGCAAAGACAAACACAGGAACAGAATGATGGGAACGGGTGCACACTCGCACACATGCACACGGGTGATTGCAAAACCTGGGGAAAATCACAACAGAGATGAGGCGTACACACACACACACACTCACAGCGAACTGGTTACACATGTTCAGGGAAAAAACAATACAATTCCTGAACACCCTGACCCTGGATAAGCATCGGCTCTATGCTTCCAGGAACCTACTCAGGGCGCTCCTAACCCCCGTGGAAGTGCACACTCTTACCATTAGTCCCTTCAGCGTGGTTTCAATTTCTGCAGCAATCAAAAGAGAACAACGCACGCGTGGCATTCTTTATAGTGCTGGAGAGCTGGGTGAAGCCAGTTCAGGTAATTCAAAAGGTCCAATAAGTCATGGCCAGGTACATAAGGTGTGTACAGAAACCAATGGTCAAGAGTGTGTACTAATGGCTGGGTGGAGCCAGACCTTGATTGACAGTGGTGTCACTTTGGACCAGTGTTCAATGGTGTCACGTGACAGCCATGACCTTTCACAATACATTCCACCCCTCAAAATTTGCACCAAATGATAATCATGGTGATAGCTATAACTAAGCTAAGAAGTATGCAGTACTAATGGAAGGCAGAAGTGGTTCTAATAACCTGACAAGCACAGCACAAAATACAGATAGCTAAAACAATTAGAATGAGGGCGGTGGCCCAGTGAATGACAGTTGCCCACCATCCCTGCAATGACCCAAAATGGCCACCAGTTTCCCCATGAGGGTTCGTGCTGGAGGAGCTGGTCCCTCGCTTTTAGAAATTTAGCCACCAAGTCCTGAACGTGAGCAGCCAGGTTGGTGATGTTGCTGGACACATCAGGGATAAAGGTGCAGCACTCCTTTCCGACTACTGCACAGCTGCCACCGTCTGCAGCGGGTAGGTAGTCCAGGGCCATCTGATTTTTGCAGGGCTACCAACCTGATGGCAGCCAGCTCTGCTACCATCCTCGTCAGGGCATCCTTGGTACGTTGCAGTGCCACTGCCGTTTCATCAGCCATCGTCTGGAGCACGCTGGTCATCGGGATGACCTCACTGGACAGTCGGGTCATGCCATACATGGGAAAGGCTATCATCCAGAACCTCTCTGCCTCCGTGATAGCCCTCTTGTCCTGGTGGCCACTGTAGGCCGGGTGCTCCCCATGGTCATTCAAAGCATGGATATAGGGCTCCACAAACACTGGAAAACAACAACTGTACCAGCTTGTGGGGAGCCACAGGTAGGCACTGTAGCCACAAATTCAGTGGGTCCCGTTCAAAGTCCAGGCAGCCCCCACTTAGTGGCACTACCGGTAGTGGTAACTGAGGCCTCTGGGTACCAGTTTCACTCACAATCACTATGGCCAACTGAAAAGGTGGAACTGTGGTCGTTCTGGAGTCTGCACCAGCAGCCCCAGGCTTACTCAGTGGTTATGGGGTGACTCTGAGGGTCGGGACTCAGGTGGAGGTCAAATTGTAGGGAGAGAAATACCAGTTCCTGAAACACCTTCTCCATCAGGAACCACTGGAAGGGATGTCCTGTAGTGGTGCGAGGAGCGGTGGGGGACTGCCATCCTCCCCCTCCCCAAAACCGAACCCTACAGGTGCAAAAAGTCTGTGTAAGCAGTTCATTTGGAGATCACCAAGGGGATTGCTGTAAGTGGTAGACCGTCACTGACGTGTGCTGGGGTTCGAACGCAAACCCAGCAGCCTGATTGGTTGAAGGTGTTGGCGAATTCGTCGGCGACTCTGAGGAAGGCGTTAGCAGGCGTTCCGATGCCGATCATCGCTGTGAGCAGAAGGAGTGACTGGAGTAGTGCCGTTGTCCTGGAGAGGGTTGGTTTGAGGAACAAACTCATTCTCGGCAGGTCAGGTGTTGTGTATGAAGACAGGATAGGTTAGTTTGACCCGAAATTGCAACCCAACAGGTGTCCCCGGGACCACACGCAATGACTTCTCCCTTCTGAGGGGGGCCCTGTGGCTTTCAGACCCACACTTCTCCCTGAATCCTCGGTCTCGGGGGGTTTGGGGGGTTTGGGACTTTGTAAGTCGGGTGGTGGGGGTGTGCCTGATGGCGACCCTCCCAATGCCAATGAGCCAATGGGGACTCCCCCTTTGGCCAGTAGGCCATGTATTGAGCTGGTCGATGGCTTGCTGCAGCACGGCTGACCACCCCTGCAGTGTCTGGCAAGGTGTTAGCATGCGTATTGTTTCCTTCAGCAGGCCGTTCATTCTTTCTATCAGGCCCGATGCCTGGGGATGGTAGGGGATATGGAACAGCTACAAGGTCCCCACCTCAGCGGCCCAGTTCTGTACTTGGCAGAACTGCAAAGTGTGAGCCCTGATCGGAATGTACCCCCCATGGGACTCCATAGATGGAGGAGAGGTACTGCAATCGTTTGATGGTGATATTCTGGTCAACCCTCTCATAGGGTACTGCCCCAGGACACCCGAGTATATATCCACCATCGTCAGGGCGCATTGCTTTTTATTGTTGGCAGATGGGGCAGATAGGGGCAGTGGCCTTGCACTGGTCCACTGTGAGGGCGACCCTGAACTGCTCTGCCCAGCGCCGCGTACCGTCAGCCCCTAGGTGACCGCTCTTGCAGTGTGGAGGGGGATGGAAAAGAATGCGTTGGCCAAATCCACTACAGCATACCATGGTTTGTCCAGGCACCCTGAAGTATCCTCCACCAAAGTCACTATGTCGGGTACAGCGGAAGCGAGGGGGTGGGGAGCAGCCTTGTTCAAGTGCTGGTAGTCCACTGTCATGCGCCATGTCCCGTTCTTTTTGTGGAGAGGCCAGACAGGGCTATTAAAAGGGGAGGCTGCCGGTGTAATGACTCCCTCCTGCATCAAGGCTTGCACAGCCTTTGTGATGTCTTGGTGTCCCCCTGGCACCCTATACTGCCGACTGCAGATGACCTTGGAGTGGGGGGAGGGGGATCAACAACCAGTTCCCACTTGGCCAACCTGACTACTACCGTAGCCCGGGCAACTCCAAAGGTGAACTTGCCTTGGTTGGTGTGTAGGGACTGTCCCTTCAAGACATTAATCCCCAGTATGCATTCAGGCGAGTCTGCAATTAAAACAGTTACAATTCGAGGAGGTTGGTTCCTGATGGCCATGCAGACCCTGACTTCCCTCGCGGGCAAAAGGCAACCCCCTCAACCCCTCTATCTGCATCTGTGTCCCCTTCCACGCTGCGGGGTTCCCCAGGATGATGGTGTGCTGGGCACCCGTGTCCACAAGTGCCGTCCATCTCTGCACGTTCCCCTTTCCCCAGTGTACTGCTATGGGTATGTGTCGCCTCAGGTCCCCCGGGCATGGGAGGGTGATGGAGCAGAGGCGCTGGGGACCCTGGCCTTCGTCCTGTGGGAGGGGGATGGACGTCTGCCACTCCGTGGGTTAGGGTTCCTGTTGGCGGAAATGGGACATTTCGTGTCGCAGCGGGTCGCGGAGCTGAGCCAAGAGGACGGGGGCTGTTTCGGGTGGGGGAGGGGTGGAGGCAGTATCAGTGTCTGCGGGGGCAGCCCACGTGGCCCAGCAGTTGGGGGCGCCCCCTGTGTCGGAATTTGACCTGGGGTCGTTGTGGGTCTTCCCGCAGCCAGCCTTCCCCCTGCAGAGCCACTTCCACCGCGTGTGGAAAGCGGAGGTCAGGACCCCTTCCAGGCTGGCGCAGTCCACCCCTGCGCACAACAGGTCAGACAGGTACAACTATTTGTGCATGAGATGAGAGGTGGTGTCCCCAGCCCTCATCTCCACTCTACAGACCTGGGTGGGTGGCCCCTGCTGCATGCACTCCAGCCCCTCCAGAAGAGTGACGGCTTCCTGTACGGTCTTCCCACTAGCCGGTCCCATGAGAGGCAGGACCACTGGCCTCAGGTCGGGGCGCGTGGTGGCAACCAGATACCCCGCTAGCGCGCTGGTCGCTGTGGTATTCTCTAACAGCTCAAGGTCGCACGTCCTCGCATAACTGCCGATCACTAGCGCCCATTGCCTCATGACCTTGGTGCCCTCCCTAACTGTGCTCCACTGGGGTTGCCTGTAGAAATCCCACTCAAGGAAGGTAGGGTACCGGGCCCTCATGTCAGCCACTACCCGATCCCGTAGGGTAGCTGTGTCCCTGATTCCTCCCGGTGGCACCCAACAAGCTTCCCAGGGTGCTCGCTTCCTGGTGAGAGAGGCTCATGTTGGGGGCCCCCTTATTCCACAGCCGGAGCAGCCATGCAGCCAGATGTTCGCCCGACCACTGGTGGTACTGATCAGCCAGCTGGGTAAGCTCCTTAATGGAGAAGTCCAAGGTCTCCGCGCTCTTGGAGGGGCCACGGGCACTTTCTCCTGTGGAGGTCCCATCCAGACTCTCTTCCCCTCTGTGGCGGACCTGGTACCCTGTGGTGATGGGTCGAGCCTGCAGGGGTTCGGGTCCGTGGGGGGAGGGGGGGTGTGATGGGACTCAGGCTCTTCGGGTACCCTCCTCATCATTGTCCATCCACATATCCCCATCCCCCAGCCATGCGTGCAGCTTGTCACCGCACTGGACCAAGGCTCGGATTTTAAATGGGTCTGGCTGCCAGCCAGACCTGTGGGTGGCCTGCACCTGCTGCATCTGAATCAGCCTGCAGGCGACCTCGGTATCATTGGCCTCGAGGTCGTTGGCCCGGGTCTGGACAGTCTGATCTGCCTCCTGCAGCATACAGCATCGCTGCTGGAGCTCCTCTATCTCCCTTTCCTTCTGGAGACACGTATTCTGTAACTGGCTAGTAATCCCAACCCAGCATCTCAGTAATCCCAACCCAGGAGGGATGCCAGGAGCCAGAAGGCACCCCTTTGACTCCCTTTGGCCCTGGGAAACCCAGACTTCTGGAGGAGGGCCACCAAGTGGTGCCCCAGTTTCTCACCACGTGGATCTAACTGCTCAGCCCAGTCCACTGGCTTACCGTGGTCTGCCAGCATGCTGGCCAAACTTCTGGATCCCTCAATCTCATTGGTCCTCCCTGGAATCCTCTCCTCAGTGCCTGCACTCACCTTTTTTCCCCTGTTCTAGAACATCCTACCCACGTCTGTGCCAGCCAAGACCTTTAAGACCCTGCTCGCAGCGCCAAATGTTGTGAGAAAAGGTTCTTTGAGGTCTCAAGGGTAGAGGACTCTGGACACGGTCTTTGGAGTTTTAAAAATGATTTAATCACAAAGACAAACGCGGGAACAGAATGAATGGGAACGGATGCAGACTCACACACGGGTGAGAGTGAAATGTGGGGGAAATCTCAACGGGGTGAGGTGCACACACACACACACACACACACACACACACACACACACACACACACATGGCTGGTTGCAATTGATGAGGGAAAAAACAATACAATGCCTGAACACCCTGACACTGGACAAGCATTAGCTCTGCGCTACTGGGAGTCTGCTCAGGACAATTCCTAACCCCTGTGGAAGTGCACAATCTAACCAATGGTTCCTTTGGTGTGCTTTTGGTTCCCCCAGCAATCAAAAGAGAGAGAACCACACACATGTGGCATTCTTTATAGTGCTGGAGAGCTGGGTGAAGCTAGTTCAGGTAATTCAAAAGGTCCAATAGGTCATGGCCAGGTACCAAAGATGTGTACAGAAACCAATGGTCAAGAGTGTGTACTAATGGGTGGGTGGAGCCAGACCTTGATTGACAGTGGTGTCACATGACAGCCATGACCTTTCACTCTACAACAGGATCTGGACTTCACTGGCAGGGCCAGCATTTATTGCCCAATCCTACTTGCCCTTGAGAATGTAGTGATGAGGTATCTTTTTGAACTGCTGCAGCCCTTCTATTGAAGGTATCCCCCACAATGCTCATGAGTAGGCAGTTCCAGAATATGAACCCAATGACAACAGCAACATGGTAATAAAGACGGCTGTAAAAATTATTAGCAGTAATCTTGCGTGCAGGTTGGATATTTCTGAGACCCTACCTCAATTCTCTTTTAACATGAACTGATATTTTGATATCCATACTATGGCAGCTTAATTTGAGTTAACATTATTTTAATGTTTGTTGAAACTTAGTAACGTACATGGATACCAAGAAGCTGTTCAATGAAAATCATTGTAACATTTTTTCCTAAGTGACACTCTTACTATTCTCCATCATTACAGCAAAATATTCAGTGAGGCTGTGTTGAGAAATTGGACTCATTTCTGCCCCTTATTAATGCAGAATTGAGCAACAAAGTTTGAAAGCAAGAGTGGCCCAATTTTACAATTTTCTTTGGTGACATCTGATTTGACACCACGGCAAAATAAAGCACTCATTTAGTGCACCAAAAATGGATGAAACCAAATTTCTAAGCAAAGGTGTCTCAGCATATCTCAAAAAATGGTTTAACTGTTATTGGAGATAAGAAATCTTCTTTATGAACAACCTTACTTGTGAAGCCATTGTTGAGGAGGTTTTGGAGGAGATTTTCTTTGTTTCTGGCATGTAATGAGTTCAGAAACCTGATCCTCAGAGGGAATTTTGCTTTTCCAGGGGGAAAAAAGAGGGAAACTTGAACAGAATGGATGGAAAATTTTGAGGAATGTGTCCCAGATTTCATGACACGAAAATGTGCTGAGCAATTCTCTTTGTCAGAAGAGATCGTTGGGTAAACTGTCCCTAATATACATGAAGAATGTCTTCCAATCATGGTCAGCAACTTTCTGTTTTCAACACTGTGTTCCACTGAGGAAGAAATCTGAAAATTGACTGAATAAAGCTCATTACAAGATTAGTCACATGGTTACTTACAGAGTCCATTGCTGTTGCCTTTAACTCATGAGTCATGTTTAGATCAAAATTATGGAAAATGGTGAATAATGTTTGTTATAGAAAGGAGGGAGTTCTCATCTGACAGTTCACTGCTCCTAAGATACTGCTCTTCCTGTATTTTAGAAGGAATCTGTCACTTTCTTTTTCTCTTCTTTCCAACAGAGATGACAGGTCACATTAGGGCTCCCTTGGTGCCCTTACACACTGAGCCTTCATGGAAAGATGGCCATCTGGGGGCTCATTCAGTCTGCTGAGGGAATAAATGTAAATTTTGTCTGTTTTATTATTGGTAATAACAACTGTGCAAAGAGATAACTGATAAGTGAGAGTGCTGAAGTGAGGAAGAGAAGCAAAAAGGGTGAAACAAGAAGAGATCTGCCTAGAGGGAAGCTGAGGGGCAATTGCCTGAAAAATGGTGGAGAAGTGAACTAGCTGAAAATGGGCTGATCAACAATATACAAACAGACAATGCTGGAAACACTTAGAAGGTCAGTCAGCATCTGTGGAAAGAGAAATTGAGTTGACATTTCAGGATGAAGACCATTAGAGTCTATAATACAGCAATGTTTCATGAGGTGTTGCAGTTATATTTATTCCATAATTGCCATACTACAAAGGGTAATACTTCAACTGTAGACATTTTTTTGAAACAATGGAGCTCCCATGGCAAGCAGGAGATATTTTGTTTCCTAAGGCACAACAATTAACTTGGGTTTCTGAGGAGAAAGCATACTGCTAGTAAAGGGGTTGAGCACGCAGGAGCAGCTGAAATACCACTTTTATTTCTCGTGAAGTTGCCAGATCACATAAGCGTTTATAAATTGTGTTTATTGATTTCTCCTGCATCCAGTGACAGCACTAAGCACTTCTTGGCTGAATTTAGCATTGGTCAGGCTCCAGAGCAGTTCGCTGAGCTCATCGTCTGGTGGGCTCAGGTCTCCAGCTGCAGTGTCACCTCCCAATTATATAAATTGTTTTCTACCACTGATCAATTTTTCCTACTTGATCGACACCCTGCTGTTCATGACCCTGAAGTGAATACTATTTTTTTTAAGAAAAAGCAGTAGGAAAAAGCACAAAAATTAGTAATCTTCATGGGTTGCTGATTAAATTCAGTGAGTCAGTCAGATGTTTTGGGTAGGAGGGAAGACAGGCAGAGGGGAAGAAGGGACTTGGACATATATTGAAGGAATAGTGTTAGATACTGTGGTGGACCTGAAATAAGAGAGTTATTCTATTGGATCTCAGCATGAGCACAAATAAACTTACGCACTGATCAACTCCAAGCATAGCTTTTTTTCTGCTTTCATTCACATTAATATCCTTAAATTTTTGTGCTTCCCCTTTAACTTCTTGTATGTGAATTCCCACTCCCTCCCGTCCACAACTTTTCTCACTGGAAGCAATCTTCCATAATGCTGACTCGGGAACTCCAGCAACCTTGCTAATGCTGGTTTCACATTTCTGAAATGGTTTAACAGCCACTTAAGCAGCATTCTAAAACCTGGCAATGTAGTCAGGAGCATGAGACCTTGTTACATATACTGCTCTGCCACTAGTCTAGCTGAGAAGAGCCAATTCAGCACAAGCTGAGTTCGAGCCTCTCTCTGTCTCTGCCTCATCTGCATAGCTGAATTATTCATCGCAGAATTGTTTAACGATTCTAAAGCAATTGATGTCATTTGGGAGGATGAGACAAGAAGAGGGAATGTTTTTAATAAATTGTAAAACACATTAAACTAAAGCCCATTTATTTTTTGAGCCATGCAGTTTACCAGAGATTGACTTTTCTCTTCAGCAATTCAGCCGGTGATTTTTGTACCTTTAAAATACAATCTAATCAGCCATAAAATGCACCAGTTATAAAACAAAATAGAATTTCTTGCCATTATAACTTTTCCCAATAAATGTTTATAAAAGGGTGGAATAGAAGCATCTAAGAGGAATTAATTTTATTGATCTTTAGACCAATAAGCATTCAAGAATGCAACACGATTAAAATTGGATTGCTTTCCTCATTTAGTCCAGGAGCAAAAAGAGATTAAGTAGGATCTGTCAGACTACCATTCTGATGTTCATCACTGTGACTATCATTAATAATTTTGTATTTGTGTAAGCGGGTTTGAAAAATGTATTTCAAATCAGGACAAGGCTCTTATCAAGCTTAAGCTAGTGTCTATAATGATCATGTATAAAATGTGATTGATCAGTCTTTCCTTTTTCCAGCTTGCATGAGTCTGCAGCTTAAACAGCTCTTGTATCAGCAATAACTGGTGACAAAATGATGCTTGCTTACTCTTCTTCATAACCAGTACACATCATCCCTACGGTTAGGATGTTATTCTTCTGCAGGCAAAGCAGCAGGGAGCCTTGTCACAGGATGCAAAAGAAATAGTCAAAACTTACATCATTGGCATCAATCCACACACTTCCCATCAACCATTAGCCCTTCTGGACACAAGAAGGGCATCAAGTACATCCAGTAAGGGAAAGAGAAACACTGTGCTTGTGCTGTAAATGGCACTGTTTTGAATTATATCATTGCAGACCTGAGGAAATATTTGTCATTGACCTCATGTGTAATCAGTAAATGCTGATGCTGGCAAAACATAAATAAAACTGCTCCATTAACCAGGGCTGATAGCTTTCACTATGACGGAGCCCAATAAATACAACATCCATATATTCAGTTTCCCATAATAAATAAATCCCAGCATTTGCAAATAAAACAGCAATTTATTCAATACTTACTTGGAAATTAGTGTGCAGGATTATCATTCTACTTGCTACTGCTACTTGACACAAATTAGAAATGCACCTGCTGAGGAAGATACAGGTTAATAAGTCTTTGGGGGCGGGTCAGGTGAACGGTGGCGGGGGGTGGAGGAGCAGGGGGCAGAGGGGAAGAGGTGGTGTTAGGTTGATCTTTAACCCCTGAGAACCATCCACAGACTCACTGCACATCCACCCAATGGAACCTGTCATGACTGACGCTCATGATGAAATAAGTAAGAATGGTGCTGTGAGGGCCATAGGGTGGAAACAGCAGACCAGGATAGGGTGGAACATTAAATCTTATGTGGCATTTCAAAAGCAAGGAAGTTATAATATTATTTAGTAATGTTTCCCCTTCAAGCCTCCCTTGTACTCTGGATTCGAGAATTTGAGTTATCTTGTATTCCCCCTGCTTTCTGCTGCTTTGTTTATGCTTCAGACTAACTTAACTAACAACTATATTCCTGGAAAGTAACGAGATTACTGATACAGTAATTAAGTCTTTCACATTCCATTGACCATAATACAGTAATAAGAACAGGAAGGCTGGGCAGCATCTGTGGAGAGAGAAACATGGATATTTCTCAGCATTTTATTTAAGATTTAGCATCTACAATATTTTGCTCTGAGTCTTATTCTGTAATTAGCAGGAATTATCACCTTTCTGAGAATAGCCGTGACATTAAAAGACATGACATATTTATTGCAGTTATGCCATACCTATTTTTAAAATTGTATTTAAAACAAAAGTCTCTTCAAAGTGCAAAGAGATTTGAAGAAGGAGTCTTCTGGCTGCCTCTGTCTAATTAAACTAAATATCAATACACTCTCTACAAATTTAAACATTTTACCAAGAGATAAAACCACATATTATAAAATAGCTTTTAAACTGCAAAGTTTGAAGTAACAAAATTAAATAAAATAGTAAATAAAAGTAAATAAAATTAAATCAAAACCTTTTGTGAATTGATATCTGGAACATGTGCCATATTATCCTCTTTTGTTTTACCTGCCTATCTAATGTGGTTATTGATCAATGAAGATCTTGTACTAAATAATGAATGAGTGGCTTACTTTATTGTCAGACCCAGGCATTAGTTAGTTGGCTTAGGCGAAAGTCACCTGGCCTCTGTTGCATTCCAGCTTTCATATCCAGCGGAATGCAAATAGACTGCAGATGGACAGTCTATAGATAGAGTGGTATCATTCAGTGCTATTAACCTCTGCCAAAAGTTTCAAGTATTGTTTCTGTGATCTGATGAAGAGTTTGTTGCTTCACTTTAGTTAATCTATAGAGACAAGGTTATTCTTTCTTGAGTCTAGTTCTATGGAGAATAGGGAGAGCAATTTGACCTTATTTTCCCCAGAGTTTGTTTTGCTTCATATCAGTAGAGTGGAAATAGTAGAGTGTCTCACTCTCACATGCCACTGGGGTCCCTTTCACCGCTCATCAGCATGGCCCAACTGAAAGGTGAATCTTCTGATTGTCATGTACTAGCAACAAAAGAAACACACCAAGTCATGTATAAGTGTTAGAAACTATTTTCTTAATAGCTACTTATAATAATAAGAAAAATAAAAATAAACGTGTTAGAATGCTGGCAGTAAAAATGTTAGATCTTAAACATTAACCCCAAAACTAAACTTGAAGTGTGTGTGTGGCAAATTCCCAAACTCCAAGTCCAGGAATGGTTCTCAAAGTTCAGTTCCGCAAGTCATCAGGTGAAACGTGAGCAAAGGTGTCTGCAAAACCACCGTTGACTGAAGAGGAAATGTAGAGAGAGAATAGAGAAAAATTACGAAATCCAAATGTTCCACGATGGAACCCAAACGACATCTCAGTCACTAATGATCTCCATTCCTTTGTTCTGAAGTATCTGCCACTCTGAAAGGCATTCGAATCGTGGCCGTCCACAGAAATGCCTGTTTCCTTCTACAGGTTAACGACAAAGTGGACTCCACTGGATTATTCCAAAAATCCATACATGGATTGTAGTGACA
>JAUZTB010000002.1:73313225-73324349 GCA_034780895.1 Rhynchobatus australiae
GATTAGCTAATGTTGTTACATTATTCAAGAAGGGAAACAGGGATAATCCTGGTAACTAGACTGGTGAGTCTCACGTCAATGGTAGGGAAGTTACTAGAGAGGATACTTAAGATTTATGACCATTTAGAAAACCATAGCCTAATTAGGGATAGTCAGCATGGCTTTGTGCGGGGCAAGTTGTGCCTTACAACTTGATTGAGTTTTTTGACAAGGTGACAAGGATGATTGTTGAAGGTAGAGCTGTGGATGTTGTCTACATGGATTTTAGTAAGGCGTCTGACAAGGTTCCTCGTGGCAGGCTAATCCAGAAGATTAAGATGCATGGGATCCAAGGTGAATTGGCTGTTTACATTCAGAACTGGCTTTCCTGTAGAAGACAGAGGGTAGTGGTCAATGGGATTTATTCTAGCTGGAGGTCTGTGACTAATGGTGGTAGCAGGGATCTGTACTGGGACCTCTGCTGTTTGTGATGTATATACATGACCTGGATAAAAATGTATATGGGTGGGTTAGTAAATTTGCAGATGATACAAAGATTGGTGGTGTTGTGGATAGCACAGAAGACTAGTAAACGATAAAGTGGGATGGAGATCAGTTGCAGATATGGACAGAGAAATGGCAGATGGAATTCAGCCCAGCCAAATGTGAAGAGTTGCACCTTGGGAGATCAAATGTAAAGAGACAGTAAATGGCAAGACCCTTTTAGGGGGTGGTACCGTAGTGTAGCAGTTAGCGCGACACTATTACAGCGCCAGCAATCAGGGTTTGATTCCCGTTGCTGACTGTAAGAAGTTTGTACGTTCTCCCGTGTCTGCGTGGGTTTCCTCCCATATTCCAAAGACGTATGGGTAGATTAACATGGGGGTTTAAAGTGGGCTGTGTGGACTCATTGGGCCGAAAGGCCCTGTTTACCACACCGTAAATAAAATTTTAAAAAATTTAACAGTGTTGATGAGCTGAGGGATCTTGGGGTCCAAGTTCATAGCTCCCTGAAAGTAGCTGCACAGGTCGATGGGGTGGTAAAGGCAGCATACGGCATGCTTGCCTTCATTAGTCGAGGCATTGAGTTCAAGAGTCAGGAAGTTATGTTACAGCTTTATAAAACTCTGATTAGATCGCATCTGGAGTATTGCATTCAGTTCTGGTCACCCCATTATAGGAAGGATGTCGAGGCTTAGGAGACGACGCAAAAGAGGTTTACCAAGATGCTGCCTGGATTAGGGGGCGTGTGCTATGAGAAGTTGGACAAACTCGGGTTGTTTTTTCTAGAGTGGCGGTGGCTGAAGGGAGATCTGACAGAGATTTATAAGATTTTGAGAGTGTAGATAGAGTAGACAGCCAGTATCTTTTCCCCAGGGTTGAAATGTCTAATACCAGAGGGCATGCATTTAAGATGACGGGAGGAAAGTTCAAAGGAGATGTGCAGGGCAAGTTTTTTTTTCACACAGAGTGGTGGGTGCCTGGAATGTGAGGCCTGGGGTGGTGGTGGGAGGCAAATACGATAGGGGCGTTCAAGATCTCTTGGATAGGCACATGAATGTGAGGGAAATAGTAGGTTATGTACATTGTGTAGGCAGAAGGGATTAGTTTAGTTGGGCATTTTATTACTAATGTAGTTAGTTTGGCACAACATTGTGGGCCGAAGGGCCTGTTCCTATGCTGTACTGTTCTATGTCCTAACAGCTAAAGCAGTTCTGCTGAAATAACTGGTGTGAGGGTTTTCAACTTAATGCAACATATTATGAGTGAGGGAACAACCTCAAAAAGACTTTCACCTTGTTTAACACAAGAAATCCCCCCAAGATAAATCCATTATTGGAAAGAATATCAACAGTAATTTCAATCATTGTTCTTACTACCTTTTGTTTATGCTATGGTTCATATTCACTGAGGACAATCAAGATGGAGCTTGACATTAGAATGATTAGATCTCTCAGTTCTCTGCTACCCAACTTCCCCCCCCCACCGACTGAGCTGCGGTTGTCTTTTTCACTGAAGATCCTATCAGCAATAGATACTGTACATCACATGTTCTTTCTCTGTCTGCTGAGTTCCTGCCGTGTGCCGCTACTTTCAGATTTGCACCAACTGGTGTCCTTTGAAATCCTGAAACAGAATACATTATTTCCAAATGGAGGGATTGGCTGGTCAATATCTGATCCATTATATAATCCATTATCATGAGGTGATTGTTCTTCCTCTCTCCGTCAAGCTGCAGCTCATTAAAAGGAGCAGATGGGAGCTTGTGGATAATGACTGTGAAAGCTTTGATTTATGTCCTGATTTTAATATTTTACTGTAAATTAGATTTGATTTTTTTTTAACATGCATAAAAATGGAATTATACTCCTGCTAGGAAGAAAATGCTTTCACCTTATTGTCTACCTGCACTGCACTTTCTCTAGCTGTTACACTTTGTTCTGCATTCCGTTATTGTTTTACCTTGTATTACCTTGATACACTGTAATGAATTCCACAGTGACATGTACAATAATAAACCAATCCAATTACAAAACTGAAAGGAAAGCAGAAAATTGCTAGACATAGTCGACAGGCCATGCAGCAGAAGCAGAGTTAACACTTCATGTTAAAGACAGTTTGCACATTTTAGCATTAATTGGAATTGGTTTATTATTGTCACTTGTACCGAGGTACAGTGAAAATCTTGTCTTGAATACCACTCATACAGATCAATTCATTATACAGATCAGTGCATTGAAGTAGTACAAGGTAAAACAATACAGAATGAAGAATAAAGTGTCACAGCTACAGAGAAAGTGCAGGTAGACAATAAGGTGCAAGGTCATAATGAGGTAGATTGTGAGGTCAAGAGTCCATCTTATCGTACTAAGGAACCATTCAATAGTTTTATAACAACGGGATAGAAGCTGTCCTTGAGCCTGGTGGTAGGTGCTTTCAGGCTTTTGTATCTTCTGCCTGAAGGGAGAGGGGAGAAGAGAGAATGTCCTGGGTGGATGGGGTCTCTTTCCTTCTTTATGTACACTGACTGACATCCTGTGTACTTACAGTATTTTCAGTTTTTATTTTGAATTTCAAGCTTTCTTAGTATTTAGCTTTTATTTTTCTCTCTTCATTCACTAGGTCAACTGTTAACTTAAATGGTTGAGAATATTATGATTAGGGAGTGATTGTTGAAGTTACAAAAGTAAATGTGCTTCAGATGAAGCTAACTCTGCCGTTAAAAGCTGCCTAATGTGTCACCTTCAGAAACATACCAATGCTTTGCTGGTATGTCTTCCATCTTCCATCCTTCATTGGGATCATGGCGGAAGCAGACACGATAATGGCGTCTAGGAGGCATTTAGACAGGGACAAGAACGTGCAGGGAATGGAGGGATATGGATCATGTGCAGGTAAATATGTTTAGCTTGATTTGACATCATGGTCAGCACGGACATTGTGGGCCAAAGAGCCTGTTCCTGAGCTGCATTGTAATGTTCTACAAATTTCAGTACCTTCAAAACAATGTTGCTCCCTGTGTGCCACTGTGTACTCTATAGCCCTATGCTTCAGATTCTACCATGAATTTGCTCTGTGCTGTCTCTTTAACCTTTGTCGCCCTAGCACATTTCTTGAATGATATATTCTGCCCGCCCCGCCCCCACCCCCACCCCCCAACTCTCCTCTCTTGTGCACCTCCCATTCCCTTTTTCTCACTACTGGAGGCCATTCCTTTAGCTGCCTGGGTCTTTAGCTTTGGAATTCCCTCCCACACCCCTTGTCCCTCTGCCTCCTGCTGCTTTTAGGAGCCATTTAAAACGTCTCAACATAGAACAATACAGCACAGGAACAGGCCTTTTCAGCCCACAGTGTTGTGTTGAACTATCTAAACTAGTAATTAAATGCCTAACTAAACTGATCCCTTCTGCCTACACAATGTCCATATCCCTCCAATCTCTTAGAGCCTCTTAAACGCCTTTATCATATTTGCCTCCACCACCACCTCAGGCAAAACATTCCAGGCACCCACCACTCTCTGCGTAAAATAAATAAATAAATAGATAAAAACTTGCCCCAAAGATCTCCTTCAAACTTACTCCCTCTCACCTTAAATACATACCCTCTAATATTAGACATTTCGACACTGAGGAAAAATAATACCAGCTGTCTACTCTACCTATTCCTCTCATAATCTTATAAACCCCAATCAGATCTCCCCTGGGCCTTCACTGTTCCAGAGAAAACAACCCAAGTTTGTCCAACCTCTCCTTATAGCACATGCCCACTAATCCAGGCAGCATCCTGGTAAACCTCGTCTTCACCCTTTCCAAAGCCTCCACATCCTTCCTATAATGGGGCGACCAGAATTGAATGCAATACTCCAGATGTGGCCTAACAAGAGTTTCTTAAAGCTGCAGCATAACTTCCTGATTCTTGAACTCAGTGCCTCAACTAATAAAGGCAAGCCTGCCATATGCCTTCTTTACCACCCTACCAACCTGTGTGGCCATTTGGTTTTTAAAAAATTAATAATTTTTAATGTAAAAAATTAAAACACAATATACAAAATATACAGTAAAAGAGAAATACACAAATCATTCATTAAACATATTAAAAATTAAAATCACCACATCCATTCATATTAATGGGGGCCTAGTCCCAAAGCTAAGGGGCCATACCCAAAGTGTAGCCAGTTCCTTGGTTCAGCAACTGACAGAACACCTTGGATTCAATGTTAAATCCAGGGGCAGAGAAGCAGTCAGATCCTGTTGCAAGCAAATCTAGAATTTGTGATCACTGTTTAAATTAAAGGATCATCCATTTAAGACAGAATTTTTTTTCCCTCAAAGGGTTGTGAGTCTTTGGAATACTCTTCCACAATGGGCAGTGGAAACAAAGTCTTTGAACAAGGTAGAGGTAGATAGATTTTTGATTAGCAAGTGGGTGAAAGGTTCCAGGTAGAGATGGGATCTGGAGTTGAGGTTACAATCAAATTAACCATGCTGTTACAGAGTCATAGATTTGTACAGAACAGATACAGGCCCTTCACTCCACTACAGCCATGCCAACATTTTCACCATCTACATTAATCCTATTTGTCAACACTAGGTCTGATTCCTTTTACACCATAACTATTAATGTGTCTGTCTAAACATATTTATTGTAATTGGCTCCACTGCCTCCTCTAGCAGCACGTTCTAGATATCAACCACTCTCTTTGAAAAATCTTTTAAAACTCCTACCTCTCACTTTAATCCTATGCCCTCTTGTTTTTGATTCCCATACCATGGGGAAAAGATTATGATTGTCTATCATACTGTCTCTTATAATTTCGTATCTTTCTATCAGGTCACCCATCAGCCTCCTTCACTCCAGGGAAAACAAGCCCAGCCTGTCCAATCTTTTCCCATAACTGAAGTCCTCCAATCCAGGCAACCTCCTGAATCTCCACTGCCTATCCATGTTATGATGTAAATCTCCAGCACAATCACATCCTCCCAACTGAACACAATACTCCAAGTGAAGTCTAAACAGTGTTTTATAAAGCTGCATCATAATATTCCAACTTTTATATTCTGTGCCATGACCAATGAGGGGAAGCACACCCTTATGCCTCCTTTACCACCCTATAGAAGTTTTTCATTGCACCTCTGCATACAAGCACTTGTGCAAATGACAATAAATTCGATTTTGACCAGTGTTGCCACTTTCAGAGAATTATGGATTAGAATGCCAAGCTCCCTCTGTTCATCAACATTCCTTACCCTCCTCCCATTTCCTGTATATGTCCTACCCCTATTTGACTTTCCAAAATGTATCATGTCACACTTGTTGGGATCAAATTCCATCTGCCAATGGTCCTCTCAACTTTCCATTGGATCTATATCCAATTCTAGCATTAGACAACTTTCCTTGCTCCCCACAATGCCACCAATCTTTGTGTCATCCACAAACTTACTCCAGAATCAGATTTGTTATTATCACTGACATATGACATGAAATTTGTTGTTTTGAAGCAGCAGTACAGTGCAAAGACATAGAAATTTATAAATCACAAAAATAAATAAATAATGCCCCCCCCAAAAAAAAGACTAATGAGGTAGTGCTCATGGGTTCATGGATCATTCAGAAACCTGATGGTGAAGGGGAAGGAGCTGTCCTGAATCACTGAGTTTGCACCTTCAGGCTCCTGTACCTCCTCCTACCTTGTCATGCCTCTTACATTTACATCCAAGTCATTAATATATATCACAAACAACAAGGGTCCCAGCACTGATCCCTGCTGTACATCACTGGTCACACACTTCCAATCAGTAAAGCTTCCTTCTACCTTCTATCTACTATCACTAAGCCATTTTATGATCCAATTAGCCTTAAAAAACTCAACCAAATTAGTGAGGCAGGATTTTCCCCTCACAAAGCCATGTTGACTATCCCTGATCAACTCTTGCTTTTTGCAGTGCACATAAATCTGATCCCTTAGGATTTTCTCCAATAATTTTCCCACTTCATATGTAAGGCTCCCTGGCCCTGTAGTTACCTGGCTTATCCCAGCTACATTTCTTAAATAGAGGAATGACATTAGCTTTCTTCCAAGCTTCTGGCACTTTACCTGCAGCTAACAAAGATCCAGTAGTCTCCATCAGCACCCCAGTTATCTCCTCCCTTATCTCCCATAGCATCCTAGGATTTATCTCATCTGGCCCTGGGAATTTATCAACCTTTATGCATTTTATAACATCTAACATCTCCTCCTTAATACTGCCCTGCTCCAAATTATCCACGCACCCACCCCCAAGCTCACTAGCTTGGTGGATTCAGTTGAGAAATATTCAGTTAGGAACTCACCCACACTCTCTGGCTCCACACATGCTAATTGAATGGGAGAGAAGATCTGAGGGTTCAAGTAACCTACTTATGCTCCTAATTCATATGTCTGTATGTTTGCATACACCTGCACCATACTGTCAGCTTGTTCCTAACTTCAAAGACATACTGCACAGGAGCAGGTCTCAATACACCAGTCAGTGAGATAAGATATCTTTATTAGTCACATGTATATCGAAACACACAGTGAAATGCACCTTTTGCATAGAGTGTTCTGGGAGCAGCCCGCAAGTGTCACCACGCTTCCGGCGCCAACTTAGCATGCCCACAACTTCCTAACCTGTACATCTTTGGAATGTGGGAGGAAACTGGAGCACCCAGAGGAAACTCATGCAGACACAGGGGGAGAATGTGCAAACTCCTTACAGACAGTGGCGGGAATTGAACCCGGGTCGCTGGCGCTGTAATAGCGTTACACTAACCACTACTCTACCGTGCCTGCCTGCGTTCGGGCCCCATAGTTCATGTGGCCATTGATTAATGCAGCACAGATGGAGACCTTTCAGCCTATTGTGTCTGCCTCAGTTCTTTGAAAGGTTAAGACTTATTCCCTGCTCCTTCCAAATAGCCCTGAAACATTCTCCTTTTGTCCTGAGCAATTACCAATGCACGTTCTCCTTACTCCTCCATGGTCACTAATTTTGAGTGCCCTGTGGCTTTATGGCCTTAATTGCACATTCAAACTAATTCAAGTTCTCTCTTCACATACCTTAGTAATTGGCAGCAGTATTTTCCACTTCAAGCTCGCACAGCTTTTCCACTCTGTATTGATGTTTTCTCTCTCCTCCTCTGGAGTGATAGCACAGCCTTCAATTAGGCAACTATCTGGGAAGTTACCTGGTGACAGAAAGCTTGTTGCTTAACTATATTGCTCAGATTTTCATCCAATAAAACATCCTGCTCACTTAAGACTAGCTGTTGAAACATATTGGAGTAAACTTTAACCCCGGCTGGACAGGGGAGGGCGAGGAGCAGGAGGAATAAATTCCTCTCTCAGACTATAATAGCTGGCTCTAAAACCATTGCAAATGCAGCTTTGACCAAGGTGAGTTGGTCGTCAGGGGAGTGGTCCATTCAGAAGCCTGCTTCGTGGACTTGGCAACTGAGGTCTGGGCCTCCTGGAGCTCTGGAGACATAGAAGGCAAAATCAGATGAGAACTCTGGAAGCAGAAGGGCTTGTGAACTAGGATGAGCTGGAGTGTTTATTCCCACTTCTAACTTAACCCGTCACGATTTGCCTAACTCGCTGCAATCAGCCATCCAACCTCCCACAACCTATTTCTAAGCATCAGCCTGTGAACCCAGATCTTAAATTTGTGACGATTTAAATTTCATCACTGTTTAATCTAATTACTCCTTTTAAAATATTGAAAACTTGATTAACTTCTCCCTGGCGACTTCTCTTTCTAAGGAGAAATAATCCCAGTCCTTTTTACCTCTCCTTACATATCATATGCCTTCATCTCAGGGGTTCAATTTCTATTCTGGAAACTTGAGCAAATATCCAGACAGAGTGCTCCCTGTGCAGTTTTGAGGATGTGCCTGGATGTGATGTTAAACTGACGTCATATCTATACCCCTTCGGGTCAAGTTAAAAGATTCTATGACATTATTTTCAGGAAGTGAAAACAGGATCCTCACAGTGCTGTGACCACCATCTATCCTTCATTCAACAAGGTTAACGCAGATTACTCAGGTAGATCAGAGTAGGACATGAAGCCCCCTGAACCTAGTCTGCCATTCACCTGGTTCATGACTGATCTGTGTCTCAGATGCGTTGTTTTCTGACTTGGGGAATTTCTTGTCATCAAGTAGTTGCCAAGTTTCCTACATCACAAGAATTTTAATTCAAAATTATTTTATTAGCTGGAAACTGCTTTGAGACATTGAGATCTTGGCAGATGTTCAATAAATATAAGCTCATTCTACCTTTAGTCATACGGGAAGTTGGTTTCTTGGAAATGAGAGTACATGATCATATAAAGTTTCTTGAACTGTAAAGCTGGCATTAAGGTTTAAAGAAATGTGTTAGCCAGGGAATATTATGCAACTTAAGTACGCATAAAATGAATTTCAAGATATTCAAGAGATAAAATAGCATAACATATTTTCTGCCTTTATTCTGGATTTTATTTTTTGTTCTCTCTTATACCTTTGAAATGGCTTGTGTCAATTTCAATGTGTGTTATTAAGCCAGGATGTCCAAGCTTAAAAACAGCCCATTCACAACCAGGTACCTGTAAAATACCCTGGTCATCTGCCTGGAAAACAAAATACAAAGAATCAAGATCAATCAATATCATGTTTAGAAACCATAGGTTGGAAAGTGTGTGCACAAAATGTCATGGGCTACTAAACAGTCCATCAATGGACAAACTGTTGGTTTCTTACCTTTAATATTGCTGGTCTGTCCAGTCTCCGGGCAGTTTCCCATCCATCAGACATAACCTTGGATCTTCCAATGCCTTCAGATATAAGTCTTAATATGTTAGGAATATTAAAGTGGTAAAAAAGAGAATATAAAATAGAGGAAGGATTATTTGAAACAAAAACAAAATATGCTGAAAAAACAGTAGGTTGGGCAGCATCTGTAGAGAGAGAAACAGTTAATGTTCGAGTTCAATGATCTTGCATCAGAAGGGTTCTTGTGAATGATTATCAACCTGAAATATTAACTCTGTTTCTCCCTCTATTGATGCTGCCTGACCTGCTGAGTATTTCCAGCATTTCCAATGTCAGTAGTTTTTTGCTAAAAGATTATTTTATTTCCTTTTATGAATAGTATATGAAAAATATAATTCTAATTGTAAAGTAACATGATCCTATAAGTTTTGTTGTTAATCTGTATCAATCAGATTATTAACTGATAATTTCTGTGATATGTCCATTTTATTATCAAAACAATAAAGAAATTGCTATATGTACAAAAATGAAATGTTGGTAACTTTAAAATCTATACATAATGGACACTGGATATTGGTTGTTTTAATGAATTGGATGCACTGATGGTAGAGCTAATTACTACTATCATTGACAGTATTAATCTACTAACAATCAGTTGAATAAAATCATGCACCTTGTTTTTGATAATATAATTAGATTTCTACTTTGGTTTCTACTTTGCCTGATAAAATTGCAATATCAAGTGCTTTAGCCCCAAACTTGCATCTGCTGCCACTTATTACGTTTAATCTTTTAGGCAGTACAAATTGTAGCAACTGATGTACATGAAACTGATGATAATGTAAGTTGGACTGGGCTCATTGGGGATTTGATACTCAAGTTATTATATTATGAAAAATTCCTCTAAGATGAATAAGAACCTGAAATATATATCCAAGAACTTTAAATATACATCTTATTAAAATGCATAAAGTACATCATCCAGCTTCTTCAATAAAATTCCTTGAAATGAAATGTATTGTAACTACTTTACCTATAATGTTATTAGGGTGTCCAAAATGAGCATTGCTGAATCCCACGCATACACCTCCATTGGTCATTGCAGCCAAATCTATTGTTTGCCTCTGTGAAATTGCTGACCAATCATTGTGGCCTATGCCATAAACCCTAAGCCGTGCAATGCCTCCATCTAAAGAAAGAAAACTAGGTACATGTACCACATGGTGTTTGGTCAGATATATCACAAGAATATTAGAATCATATTAGAATAATGTTAGAATCATTAGAATCATTGCATGACATACCTACGTTTCCTAACGCCATGCATCTTCTGAAAGGCTAAACAGGCTGTGCTACTTGCAAGCAATTTTGTCTAAGTTGCATGCCAAGAGTCAAGTTGGTGCTTCCTAATGTTCAGAGTGGTCAAGACTCTGAGGTGTCTCTCACTTCAGTTTGTTGCTTAATATCTTCGCTCACTAGATTGCATTGGGCTCAACCATTTGCCTGCCTTAAATTGTTTGGGAAGTGCCAATAGCAACTCCTGGTTCATTCACCACTATCTTCTTTCAGCTGTGGAGCTAAGAACAAATGAGCAATACTAATTCGGAATTAAGAAGGTAGAGTATTGGTAGATAGTTGTGGCTGTGTCATGCTTCATGGGAAAGTCAGGATGACAATGTGGCTGTTTGGTCAATGGTCTGGAAGCAGACAGTACCCAGTGAGCTCATCACATCAATCTCACCATCTCCTGCAGCAAAGCCATGGAGCCTGTGTTTCTCTCCACAAGCTCCACAGACTTCCACCTAAAATGAGAATAAATAGCCTCTGTTTCCAGGCTTGAGAGACCTATGGGGATTTTATGAGAATCAGTGA
>JAUZTB010000002.1:73410123-73420297 GCA_034780895.1 Rhynchobatus australiae
TATTGAAGTTGATGTAGACTACCTCAGCCACACTACTGTCACAACATAGTTAGTTTCATAGAGTTCATGGAGTCATACAGCCCACCATAAAGTACCCATCTATCCTAATCCCATTTACCAGCACTTGGTCTAGAGTCTTAAATGCTTTAGCAATTCAAGTACTCATCCAGATACTTTTTAAATGTTAAGAAAGTACTTGACTCCACCACCTTCTCAGGCACTGTGTTCCAGATTGCAACCACCCTCTGGCTGAAAAATGCATTCCTCATATCCCCTTTACATATGGGAAAAAGCTTCTCACTTCCCACCCTATGCCCCTATGCCCCTTATAACTTTGTATACCTCTAACAGGTCTGCCCTCAGCCTCCTCTGCTCCAAGCAAACAAACCCAACCCATTCAAATCCAGCTGAAACAATTCATCCCAGGGAACATCCTGGAGAATCTCCTCTGCACCCTCTCCAGTGCCCAGCATTGATGCTTGTGGTACGCTCACTGGTCACAGACTTCCAATCACAAAAGCAACCTTTGACCATCAACCACTTTCTCCTTTTACCAAGCCAACTTTGGATACAATTTGCCACCTTGGATCCCAGAAGCTCTAACCTGGATCAATTACTTCTTTGAAAATTTCAGTTGAGCTGGTCAGTCATGATTTTCCCTTAACAAAAACCCTCCTCACAATTCTCGATTAATCCATGCCTCTTCAAGTGCAGATTAATCCAGTCCCTCAGAATTGATTACAATAATTTCCTGCCACTGATGTTAGACCTATAGACCTCTAATTGATTGGCTTATCCCTGCACTTTTCTTGAATAAAGGCACAACATTTATTATCCTCCAGTCATCTAGCACATCACATGTGGCCAGAGAATATTTGAAAAACCCAGCAAGCTCCTGCCTTACCTCCCATAGCAAGATGGGACACATCTCATCAGACCCTGGGGATTTATCTTCCCTTAAACCTGCTAACTCATCTAATAGAACCACCTTTTCAATTGTAATTAGTTCTATAATTCCACCATTCCCTTCTGTGAATTCTCCAGCTGCAATGTACCTCTCCATTTTGAACCCAGCTGAGAAGTATTCATTTCAGACCTCACCTTTGTCCTTCAGTCTATACACACTATGATCCCTAATGGGCCCTTCTCTTCTGCTGGTTATATTCTTGCTCTTAATTAACTTCTAAAATATATTGGTATTTTCCTTAATCTTTCCAGCCAGCGCTACTTCATGCCCATCTTCGCCTTTGAAATTACTTTTTCATTACCATTCCCCCCTTCACTTTCTATACTTTTGAAGGGCCTCCCTGTTTAATACTCTGTACTTGCAATACATTCCTTCTTTTTATTTATCCAATACCATTGATATTCCTTTAGATCCAGGGTTCCATGGACTTGTTGTCCTTATCTTTCACCCATATGGGAACATGTAATTCTCTTAGAACAGACAGATAGTTTTCATTTAACTATGAGAACAAGTAGATACAACAAAATGACTAGTAACTACAAAAATGATGAGACTGAGTACAGGAAGGAGAAAGAGAGCCCAGTGGCATAGTATCAAGGCAACAGCCTCTCCCAAAGCCAGAAAAACAAAAGAACTGCTCATCGACCCCAGGAAGCGGGGCGGAGCACACGCCCCTGTCCATATCAACGTCACTAAGGTGGGGAGGGTCAAGAGCCTCAAGTTCCTGAGTAGAAGTATCACAAACAACCTGTCCCAGTCCAGCCACACAGGTGCCACAGCCAAGAAAGCACACCAGCACCTCCACTTCCTCAGAAGACCAAGGAAATCTTATAGATGCACCATAGAAAGCATCCTGTAGATCATGAACAGGGTTTGGGGAATTGGGAGGTGAGTTACTCATTGCAGGATTCCTAGCCTCTGACCTGCTCTTGTAGCCACATTGTATATATGGCTACTCCAGTTCAGTTTCCTGTCAACAGTAACCCCCAGGACATTGATAATGGTGGATTCAATGATGGTATGCTATCACTGATTTGGATTCTGCCTCAGGTAAAATCATTGCAAGTAATCTTCTTCAAGTGGTTTAGAAGCTCCACCCAGAGTCATAATGCTAATCATTTGTACTCAAGAAACTGACAGCATGAATATTGATTTTGCTAACTTCTGGTAACCACTCCCCTCTGTCCCTTTTTCTCTTATCCCACTGCCCCCATCACCCTATCTGTTTCCCCTCCCCAGTCCTCTCAATCTGCCCATCACCCACACATCCCTCCCTCCAGTTCCCCTCCTCACCTCCTTCCCTTTATTCCATGGCCCACTGTCCTCTCCTATCAGATTAAATCTTCTTCAGCCCTTTGTCACTTTCACCTATCACCTCCCAGCTTCTTATATCATTCCCACTCTCTTCCTCCCTCACCTGCTGATAATCCCCTGCTCACTTGGATCCACCTATCACCCACCAGCTCTTGCTCCACCCCTTCCTCCCACCTTTTTATACTGGCTATCGCCCCTTTTCCTTTCTGATGAAGGGTCTTGACCTGAAATGTCCATTTCCCTCCATAGATGCTGTCTGACCCGCTGAGTTCCCCTGGCTCCTTTATGTGTTGCTCCAGATTTCCAGCATCTGCAGTCTCTTGTGTCATCATACTAACTCTCTTACCAATCTTTAACTTTGTGGCACTGCACCTTGCCTCCAAAGAGTTTCCCACAAAATATTCTGCAGAATGAATGGGAAACTATTCAGTCTACATCGCTTCCACTCCAAAACCAAAGTCATCTCTGTATTCATTTATACAGGTGACATTTGGGTATGTGCACATTCAGAGGCCAAGCTCCAAGTTATTGTTGACACCCTCACTGGAGAGCATAAGAGGATGGGCATTGCACTCAACATTTGGAAGACAGTGGTCCTGTACCAAGCTGCTCATCCCAACAAAACACATCATCCCAACAATTAAGATCTACAGTGAGATCCTGGAAAATGTGAATCGATTTCTGTGTCTCAAGAGTCATCTATCAGTGAAACACATCAGTGACAAAATACAACACTGCCATCTCTATGCCTGCACAGCCTTCAGCTGACTGAGGAAAAGAGTATTTCGAAGACTAGGACCTGACACCAGGAAGAGTTGTGCCCTACCTTGAGCAATAAGATAATGAACTTCACCCATTCACATTGTTTTGGAATCATGGACTATTCACTGCAGAGATAGCTCCAACACTGTCTCTGCAAAATTCTCCCAATCCGTTGGCAGGACGGCGTCTACAGCCTTATCCTAGGCCAGCATCGAGACTGATTATGAGGATGGGTCATATCATTAGCACACCTGACACCATACTCTGCAAACAAGTGCTTTACTCTGATCTTTGTCACAACGAAAGATTTTCAGGGGAACTTAAAAAACACTTCAAGGACATTCTCAAAGTTCTGCACTGGCATCACAGTCCTGATGCAGGGTTTCGACCCTCACCACCACCACCACTCCCACTCCACAGTTGCTCGACCCTCTGAGTTCCTCCAGCAGACTGCTTGCTGTGCCCCAGAGTCCAGCATCTAAAAGGAACCGAGGTCCAGCACCCTTGTGCCTTCCCAGCCTGGGGGGGAGGGAGGGGGGGGGCGCAGCTCTGCAAGGCGCTCCCTAGCCGGAAAAAAAACGGAAGTTGATATCGGAATGGGCGGGACGAGGAGGGCTGATGTCACATAATTGACGTGAGCGCTGCTCCCAGCCCGCAGCCAATCAGGAGGAGTGTCCCCATGAAGGGCGGGGTGTGGGGCGTGCAGCCGGATGTGGCGGTTGGGGGGCTTGGCGGCCGCTCTCGTCGGTCGTTTGGGGGGCCCGGCGGCTGCGCTCGTCGGTCGTTTAGGGGGCCAGGCGGTTGCGCTCGTCGGTCGGATGAAGGGCCGGTTTTACTACGCGGTGCGGGCGGGGAGGAGCCCGGGGGTGTACGCGACCTGGTGAGTGTGGGGTGCCAACCGGTAACCACCCACCCCCACCCGGCTCGGCTCCGGGAGTATGCACTTCGACCTGTGCCCGGTGGGGCTGTGCGCAGGTTGGCGGGCGGTGGGGTCGTTTCACCGTCGGCCTGTGTCCCCGGGTCCTGTGGGATGGGGGTACAGTCGGGTCCTGCCCCAGGCTCATATCGGAATGGGGGTACAAGGTGGGCTGGGTGACCTGGTTACGTTGGGAAAAGGGTGCAGGTAGTTGGGCTCAGTGGCTCGGGGTCCTGTTGGGGTGGGGGTACAGCCGGGCAGTGTTCTGGGGTCCATGTCTGAATATGGGGGTGCAGTCAGGCAGTGTCCACAGGTTGTGTTGGGAAAAGGGCGGCAGTCGGGCTGTATGACCCGATCACCTTGGGATAAAGGACACCGTCAGGCTTGGTTCTGGGGTCATATTGGAAGATGGTACAGGTGGGTTTGCCCACTGTTTAAATTGGATTGGGGTATAGTTATGCTCTGTGACCTGGTGATGTTGGAGTAGGGTGTACAGTCAGGTTTTGTTCTGCGGTCATATTGGAATAGGGTACACTTGGGCCCGGTATACTCTGATCTTATGAAGACAGCCTGATTATGGTCGTTCCTGAAATATGGGAAATGGTCCATAGTTTCCAGAGTGACTCTATGAGCCTTTTAATTTAGCAGGGTGATGTGGCACAATGGGGGTAGGTTGGTGGAGACTGTTGTTTTGTAGATATTGAGTCTGAGGCCCATCTTCTTTGTATGATTCAATGAAGAAATCATCAGTGAATTAGAGCTTGGCATCCAAGTACACACAGACATAAACATTATCTGCAATCCAGATTGGGTCCACTACATCTGGAAGCTTGATACTTGTTGGAGGTGAGCTGCTGCAGACTGGCGGGGGGGTGGGGAGGAGATGAAAAAAAGTGTTGATTATCAAAGGCAGAGAGGCAGTTGTTGCTTGCAGAATACAGTATTTGGAGAAGTTCTCAGCCGCAATTCTCCTTCACGTGAGCACCCTTGATTCCAGCTTGCAGCAAACTACCTGATCCACCCTAGTTGTTAGCCCTCATCAATCAGAAGTGGAAAATGACATATGCCAGCTAAATCCCAACAAGGCCTTGGATGTATTTCTAGTGAAATTCTAAAACTTGGATGAGAGAAGCTGCAGTCACAAATCCACAATCTCTTCCCAAATGTGGGAAATGAGAATATTCCAGGGGGCTCAGAGGTACTCTAATCATGGCCATCTATAGCGAAGAAAATTGATCCAATCGCAAGTACAGGTGTTGCTTGTTCGCTGTGACAGGGAATGTCATTGTCATGGTGCTATTCAAACACATCCTGAAAGTGGCTGAAGTGCTGTAGCATGAATCACCGTGTGTATTCCCATTCGTCTGAGGCACAGTCATCGTGATTTTCATTGTGTGAAGAGAAATGCAGGGATCGACCCCAAACACGATAGAATGCGTTGTCTTGTGAAGAAAGCTTGGGCAGGCTAGGCTCGTTTCTGCTGGAGACCAGAAGAATGAGAGGGGACTAGTATAAAACTAAAATTCTAAGGAGTCTTGTCATGGAGGGAGTGGATAGGATGGTTTCTTCTTGTTGGAGAATCCAGAATTTGGAGTCACTGTTTAAAAATAAGGGGTCACCCATTTAAGACAGGTGTGCCAAACTTTCTTCTGAGAACCTCAAGTCTTTCTAACTCATTTCCTCTAAAGGCGGTGGAGTTTCTGAGTATTTTTAAAATGGTGGTAGATGTATTCTTGATAAGCATGGAGTTATCCACAGAAATGCGATGTTCAGTTTACAATCAGATCAACCGTGATAGTAAATGGTGTTGCAGGCTTGAAGGGTTCAGTGGCTTACTCTTGCTCCTAATTGGTATGCTCAGTATATGTGGGGCATTTTTTCAAAATTAATAAAGCCTTTGACTCTGTCATGCTGATTTTGCAGCATTCCTATTCAGCTTTATTTCCCTACAGAATCATTTCCACTGAGGTTGGATCTGTTGTGGACCCATTGGTTAGGATCATGGCTTGCATGCCATTGTGAAGCAAACATGACAACAGATGAGGAATAGCTAAGGAAGGCTGATAATGTATAACAAACTTCTATTTAAGTGAAAAGTTAACTAGCCAACTGAGTATGTTTGTGTTAGTGAACTGGAGAATTTTCATCATTGTCTGTTCTTGGCTTGCATGTAAATATTTATGATTCTCTTTAAGCTTAGTAATTGCCTCTTTATTTGATTTGAGTCCTTCCGTGAAGGATAATTGTATCATAGCCACAGGTGTAGAGAAGTTTGCAACTGGAACAATGCTCCTGTGTCACTATCTACATTTCAATAACTGGTTGGCAGTATGAAGTTTGTACTGGGTGATTTCCATTATAAGGATGAATGTAATAACTTCAGTTGAAAGAAAGTTGACTTGAATGTGGGAGAAATATTTTTTGGCACATTGTAGATGCATATAGAGATGTAATTAGGGGAATTAAGCTAGAGGGAAGTCTATGAAAAGGCCTAATAATTGGATTGATTTCAAATTGATTGTATCTTTGTTTCTTTTTTATATTTTGGTCTATTCCACTTTTTGCTGCAATTAATATCAATTCAAGAACCAGGGGCATTATATTTCTCTGAAATTAGACTTGTTCTCTTCCCAGGGATGATTGTAAAAAACAAGTTGACAAATTTCCGAATGCCAGTTTCAAGAAGTTTGCAACAGAAGATGACGCATGGGCTTTTGTTGGTACTGCAGCTACAAGTTCACAATTTGCATCAACAGGTAAAGCATAATAAATGGGGTGACTCTTTAGCCAAACACTGTAGAAGGGTACTCCTTGGGTAAACACAAGGATTTATATTTAAAACTCTTGAAATGTGTTGGCTTTTTAAGTGGGTTAACTTGCAAATGGTGAGAGGTTAGGGTGAGTAGGAAGGAATAAAAATTTGTGGATTAGTAAAAATGTGACAAAGGTAAATATGGTAGTGTGAAAGTCTGTGCTGGTTGAGCTGCCCATTACTATTAACATTTTAAGTGAGAGGGCAGCTGATTAGTAGATGTGTATATTTAATTTGAGCCTTCAAGATTTTCAAAATATTTGTCACAGTGTGGTGAATATGATTCTGTTTTGACAGTGAGTTGGATTGTGTTGTTGCACAAAGAAAATCAACTTTATTTTAAGACTAATTTGCTTTCTGTTTGAAATCTGTCAAGTTTGACACAATGTTTCAATTTCACATTCAGGTGTGATTCCATTATACTCAAAGAACTGTCAAAATAAAGTTGCCTTCGAGCTTTTATAAGAATTATAACATACTGTTTCTTCAAAGTTTCAAATCTCAAACCTGTCTCATTGTTGACATTTTTCTTTGACAACCTGCATCTACAGCAAGTCCTGCAGAGTGTATTCCAAAACTTCCTTTTTGCTGCCTTCTGTGCGAGAATCCTGCTGACCTTCAAAGAAAAGTAAAATGGACTGTGTTTCACATTACAAATCACTATTGACAAGAAAATTTGCTGAAGACTACATTGCTAAGTTTCTGAAAAGTGTATTTTGTGTTGATAGAATCACATTCCAGCCACCAGTGATCTCAGGCGATAACAGGAAGCATTCTTTCCAGAGGAGCTATCGTAGTCCACTTATGTTCACTGCATGTAACATATTCTTTTTGGTCAACAAAATTCTGTCTACTTTAAAATTAACAATTATCCGAGCATTACTGCTGTTTGTAAAAGAGAGTTCCAACTTCCACCACCATCTGCAGGTAGCAGGAGTTTTGAAAGGCCTGACTCCAATTTTTAGGTTGGGTTCATTTTTCCTGAACTCCAAGTGAAAACAATTTCTCTTACCTTGGGTTTCCTTTTAATATCTTGCACTGTGTATATCATTTGCATACAAGGTGAAATTGAACTCTCAGCAAGTTTGTACTAAGATGGAAGGCAGCTCCATCAATACTTGTCTCTTGTGAGCTCCAGCTCTACATTGGTTAATTGTACAAAAAAAATCATACCATATACAGCAATAGTTTGTTGGACAAGACATTCCATCTACCTTGCCACAGGAGACGATAGCCTTCAGGGTTGTGTTCTAGATAGTGCTTTTTTTAAAGCGAAATGCAGCTATGTAGTTGACCAATACAGATGCCCGAAAATTATATTTTGCTAATTTGAGCATCTTTCCATTATCCCTATCTGATTCTTTTCACATAGCCAGTTTCAAAACTGGGTCAATAATTTGTCCACAATTCAAAGAGCTTCATCTTTTATAGATTTGAAGTCTATATGAAATCAACTTCAAAAACATTTCAGGAAGATCATGCCTGATGAAGCTGTCTTTTTAATAATATGCTGACAGATCGGCTAAAAAATTTTCCAATAATTTCATGTATTGGGAAAATTAATCTATAATTATCAGGTTTCTTTCTGCTATCCTTTTTTAAATAATAGAATGGCACATAATTTTCAACTTAATTGAAAGAAATTTAGAAGATGGAACAGAAGAGTGTACATTTTATTTCACACGTCATATGCTAACAATGTTAATTCGGAGACCTTTTTGGTAAACGTAAAGGAAAAGTGGTGTAAATTTTATTGTACTGTTAAAAATATCAGGAAATCCAAGTGATTTGGGGTGTGGGGGGGGGAGGAACCCTTAACTTCACGAACTTAATTTTCCAAATTTTTAAGTTGCTGTTGCAGAATAAAATGTTGGTTTCATTTGAGTCCTGCTTATTAACTATCTTGAACTGACTACATGGGTGGCTTATTAGAAGAACCTTGTGTGGTCAGTGTGTGGAGCTTCAGTATCATGACATGATAGGGAATTTGAGGAGACAATACTTAAGTGAGAGGATGGGAGCATTAATCCACAAAGATATGGGTGTGGGAATGAATCTTGCCCCCACTAAATCATTTAGTGTTAATAATTATAAAATAAAACTTTTGACACAATTCTGTGTTGAAAAGAATAATACATAGATCTGTCCAATAAATATCAAGTAAATACAGTTGCTGAATGAACTGAGTTAAGGAGTTCATGAAACTCATGAGAGTGAATTGCCTAACTTGCCCCAGTTTTTAACCAATTTTAAGCTAAATCTAGTAATTTTAAATATCTTTAACAATTTCTTTCTCCTCCTTTAATGTTGATTCCTAGCTGGGATCTGTTTCTGTTGATCACCTCTGATGTCATAGAATCGATGGCAGCATTCTGCAATTATCAAAGCCAGGATTGGTGGTGGGGCATATGGTTGCTGAATGGATCACAAAAAGCTGAGCCTAGACTTTTTTTCAATCGTATCCTGCCTTTTAAGGCCGAGACACACCTGTATTCATGGATAAAGCTTACTCGCTTGAGCTTGAGGCCTTTTTGTTTTGATCCACAAAATAACTGTAATTGACTTGCATCTCCCTGCTTCATGGTGTTAAACTGGTAGTTGAGGCATGACCAGAAGTGCTATGTCTGCCTGCTCTAGAGTACCCGTTCTGTAAACATCCTGAAATTTGCACAATCTGTTGTTTGTATTTTATGTCATTTCTTGTCACTATTCTGAATCTTATTTCTATTTGGCAACTTAATCATATTTCTGCAGAATTGCATCTCTAAACGTACGTCCTTTCATTAGCTTTTAAGAAGTTAACAATTTATTTAAAACTCTTTTAGAATGCAGTGGCCAAAGTAAAACTGCTGATGAGTCTGAACTACAGAACTGTGGTGGGGAAAAACGTTCACACAGTTTGTTTGATGATGACAGTGAGCCATGCAGCAAAAGAATAAGAAGTACAAAACCATTCATTGACTTGGAACAGAAGTTCATGTATATGGGTAGGCAAATGTATTGTGTGGTTCATTGTATTGATATTGTATGCAAGATTATTTGGAATTAAGTTGTATCATTTGCAGCACTAAGGTTAAAAACCCAAGAAAATAAACTTCTAGTTTCCATTTGCCAACGTGAATACTGAAAATTGGATGTTCTTATGCACGATATATGCATGTCATGCAAGACATATGCATACCTTTTGTGCTTTCCATTATTTCAAGCTTGTTTCAATATTTTCTGTTTAAGTGACCAGTGATCTACTTTGGAAAACACAGGGCATTGACATTATCAGTTTGCCAGTTAAATCATTCCAAACATTTGGTATTTTCCCTCTGTTGTGAAGGAGAATGAAGCTGGCATTAAGTCAATATTTGGTTGTAGACAGGTGGAGAGAGTAAGTCTAGTGACTGCTTTTAGG
>JAUZTB010000002.1:73686133-73696291 GCA_034780895.1 Rhynchobatus australiae
TTCCTTCACCTCCAACTTTGCCCTCATAGAGTCACCGAGCTACACGGCACAGAAACAGACCCTTTGGCCCAATAGTCCATGCTGACCAAGGTGCCTTCCCGAGCTAGTCCTATTTGTCTGCATTTGGCTCATATCCCTCTAAATATTTTCTATCCATGTACCTGTCCAAATGCGTTTTGAACATTGTAATTGTACCCGCCTCCACCACTTCCTCTGGCTGCTCATTCCATATACACACCACCCTCTGTGTGGAAAATCCCGCCTCTCAGGTCCCCATTAAATTTTTGCCCTCTCACCTTAAACCCATCCCTCTAAGTTTTTGACTCCTCTACCCCGGGAAAAAGACTGACCATCCACTTATCTTTGACCCCATGATTTTATAAACCTCTATAAGCTCACCCCTCAGCCTTTGTCGCTCCAGGGCAAACAGTCCCAGCCTATCCAGTCTCTCCTTATAACTCAAGCCCTACAGTCACAGCAACATCCTTGTGAACTTTTTGTGCACCCTCTCCAGCTTAATCACATCCTTCATACAGTGTGGTGACCAGAACTGCATGCGATATGCCAGGTGTGGTCTCACCATTGTTTTGTACAGCTGTGACATGATTTCCCTACTCTTGAACTCAGTGCTCTGTCTAATGAAGGCAAGCATGCCATATGCCTTCTTCCCCACCCTGCGTCGCAACTTTTGGGGAACTCTGTTCTACAATGATCCTCAGGGCCACGTCACTCCTGTCTATGTCCTTCCCTGGTTCAACTTCCCAAAATGAAACACTTTGTGCCTGTCTAAGTTAAATTCCATCTGCCATTCCTTTGCCCACTTTCCAGTTGACCTGGATCCTGTTGTGCCCTATGGCAACCTTCTTCACTGTCCACCACACCACCAATTTTAGTGTCATCTGCAAACTTATGTTCCTTCCATAGATGCTGCCTGACCTGCTGAGTTCCTCCAGCATTTTGTGTTAGTTCCTCCAGATTTCCAGCATCTGCAGTCTCTCTTATGTCAAGCCACCTACATTCTCACCCCAATTGTAAATATATATGACAAACACAGGAGACTCAGAACTGATCCCTGTGGCACACCCCTGGTCACAGGTCTACAATCTGAAAAACAACCATCCACTAGGCAGAGTAGTGTAGCTGTTAGCGTAACACTATTACAGTGCCAGCAACCCGGGTTCAATTCTGGCCACTGTCTGTAAGAAGTTTGTATGTTCTCCCCGTGTCTGCGTGGGTTTCCTCCTGGTGCTCTGGTTTCCTCCCACGTTCCAAAGACATACAGATTAGGAAGTTGTGAGCATGATATGTTGGCACTGGAAGTGTGGTGACACTTGTGTGCTGTCCCCAGAATATTCTACACAAAGATGCATTTCACTGTTTTTCAATGTACATGTGACTAATAAAGATATGTGATCTGATCTGATCCAACCACTGTTGGCCTCTACCACCAAGCTGATTTACTATGCATTTGGATATCTCACCCTGGATCCCATGTGACCTCACTTTCTGGACCAGCCTACCCTACGGGATCTTGTCAAAAGCATTGCTAAAGTCCATGTTGGCAACATCTACAGCCCTACCCTCATCAATCCTCTTGGTCACCTCTTCAAAAAACTCAAATTAGTGAGATATAATTTCCCATGCACAAAGCCATGCTGATTATCCCTAATCTGCCCTGTTGGTTAGCAGTAGCCTTTGCTCTGCTTCCAGCTCCTAATTGGTCAAGGAAAGGATTACTCATGCCTGAGCATCCTCTCCTCTTGCCTGGTCCAGGAGAGGCTACAAATAGATATTTTTTTCTCTTTCTCCTTGTTATTAGAGATCTCCATTGTGCATTTCATCCCATTTCACCCTCTCCTACCTGGATTTCCTTATTGGCTCTTTTCTGCTCCTGGCCAGAAGACACAGATGTGCTTCTCTTTATTTCAATGATCCAAGTGTGTTGACTCTGCCTGGACTGCTGGGAGTGGGGCTGCCTGGTGAGGTAAGGGCTGGGAGATCCACTGAGACTTTGGCTCTATAGTAGGCTCAATGCTTGAGAAGAAGCACTTAGGTTAACAGGAAACTACTTGGAAAATAGGTAAATGTTTACCTAAGCTTTGCTTATTTTTAGTTAAGAAAATCCTGTGAGGACCTGGGATAACTGAGAGAATAAGACAGTCCTGCAGGATCATCAAACGTTTGACTCTTTAACTTTACATTTCAACAGGCTGCTCTCAAGCAAGATTTTCTGTTTTTTTATGATTACAGAAACTTAAACAGCACTTGAACAAGAGTGACACACACAAAAAGTGCTGCAGGAACTCAAAATGTCAACTGTTTATTTCCCTTCATAGATGCTGCCTGACCTGCTGAGTTCCTCCAGCACTTTTTGTGCGTGATGCTCCAGATTCCAGCATCTGCAGAATCTCTTGTATCTCCCTTGAGCAAGAGTGATCATCTTGCTTACACTTTTCAATTTTGACTCAGTTATCTCTCCTTTCCCAGTTCTTCAAGATTTAATTTCAGACAGGTGCCTGGTTTTTGAAATCTCAATTCCCGCAAACAGTTTGTAACACGTGTTTGCTCGTACAGCTACAGGTTATGAGAAAGATCTATTTTGTGGAGTCATTTGGAAATTTGACTTCCTTTCTTCCCTCATCCACGCCACAATAAGCAAATGATAACCAGACTGCAACAGTTCATCGGTACAATGATCATTAAACCAATTGGAATGAGAGATGAAAGCTGTAACTTCAAAGGTGACAGGTTTTGATAACACAGCATTTCTGTATGCAGAAGTGGGAATTGCTTAAATGAAATTGCAATAAAACAGATCACATTTGGAAATACGGGGGAGCAAATAAGGCTTCAGAAATGGTTGCATAAAAATGAATATCATGAATTGCAAATGGATTAGATAAATGAAATATAGTAATTAAATAACAATTTAATTGTGGTTGGGACATGGGGATCTCCCATGAATGTCAGAGCAATATTTATCAGAAATGACATTCAAAAAATGGTCTTGCAATGTGATTAATCCCTGGTTACAAGGTTCTGAAATCTGATTGCTGCATAAGGCATTATAATTATACACTCCAACACAAGTGTTTTCATTCATAGTGGTGTGGAAAAATCCAACTTGCTTTGAAATCTTGTGACCATTTATCAATGGATGTCCAAAACGTATTACCTAATTAAAAATCATTCTGTGTATTAAATTGATGTATGACTTTATTCTGTTTCAGTTGTATCTAGTTTGCACCGTTCTACATCCCATCATTCTAAGAAAGGATATTTAATTGCAGAGCACTTGGATACTGTACCTTGAGGATGATTGCTTTTTTTTTTCCTTTCATTGTCGGGTATCTGCACACTATGATTTTGTGAGTGGTTTAGTGTGAGAATATATTCCAGTGGGAGAATCTACATTTGGTACAACTGATGTTTGCACGCTCTTGTTGCCTTTGATATATGACATAAAATCTTATAGAACATGACGTGCAGCTAAAGAGAGGTGGCTTCCTCACTTCAGTGATTGGTCATCTTGCTGTTTCTGATGGCTATGTTCAGCAGTATCTTTTGTAATTAAGTATGCAGCTTCTGAATTGAAAGGAACTACTTATAAGGGAGTCGTGACACTGGATTATAAATCCATTCTATTGAAAGCTGTTGGACTTAATAATGTTGTGAGTTTGTGCTTTGTTCCAGACAGGCTTTGTAAGCAGAATTGACTGCTCTGTGCTCCTTTCCTTGTCTTGCTGACTGGCTCACAATTTCATTCGTAAATTGTGATCTTGCAATGTTTAGTGGGATTTGGCCTGTTCGGCAAATTAAATACATTGGTTCCTTTAGCATTTGCATATGCATATCAGCTGCTGGTGATATCAGTCTTCACTTGGTGCTGATTTGTTGCTTTCCATACGGAATTATATCACATTGATGCAACTAGCACATTATGCAAACTATGCATGGGAAAACTAGATTCGGAGCTTGAAGAAGCCCCTTCCCAGCCTACACCACAAAGGATAATCAGTCACTTGCAGAATTCTTGGGGATGATTAAGAGGTTGGTAGATGGGATGATTAAGGGATGAGAGAAGGCAGTGTTGAGTGTTGTACAATAGCTAGTACTTCTGTGGATGATTCTGACAACAGACGTAACTGTCCCTCAATTTGTAGTGCACTACAGTATGAGGAAAGTTAGTAGCAGAGAGTCACTGTTCAAGAAGAGGGGAATTCACCTCCTGCTTGGTAAGAGAGCAGCAGGCAGGCCAGGCACCATGAATTGCAACCAAATTAGGCTTCCCCATGATATGGCAGGTGATTAACAAACAGATATATGCACAGATATATCTTTTAAAGCTTCATGCCAACATCCTGACCTACACTAGACTTGCAAAGGATTTTGCCTCCTTAGTGTTTAAATAGTTCGTAATCACAGTCTAATAAATATGACGGTCAGTGATCTACACCTGGGGATCTTGCATGATTCCTTCATTCTGAGACACTCACCCCTGCCCAACATTTACCAGTCATTAGATTGGTGGCTTCTGGGAGGGAAACAGTTTGCTGAAATCCCAAGCCTTTATCCAATGCAGAGTTGTAGTAACCAGGCTCCGCAGTAACAGTCATGGATCCAGACACACTGCAGAATGGATTTCTGAAGGAGTGATGTGGAGTTCTACCACTTATTGCCTGCCATGCCCAGGACAATCTTGCCAACACGTAGACTCAAACCTTAGCTGCAGTTGCACAGCAGGAAAAGGAGAACTGATACAGGCACCATTGATGGAAGGCACACTCTGAATGTGCTGGAAGTGCCCAGTTAACTGCTCTTTGCTTCATCCGGGGAGCCTGAGCACCATTAACACGGCTGGGAGATGAAGGCAGTCCATACCCACGTGCAGCAGGTTCCGGACAACATTCAGGCTTGTGGTGATAAGTAATATTTATGCCACACAGGTTTACTATCTATTGTCAGGAAATTAGAGCCTGTAATTAAGGATGGTGTGTCTGAATTGCTTTTAAGCCAAACAATAAATGTTTATACCTAGAAATTCATCCCCTAATGCTAGAGCTATTCATGCTACATAACAATGGCTGTGTGCACTGTTCCATTTTTGAGATTTGGTTCCATCAACTGCAATTACTACGAGGTGGCACGTTTAGTATCACTGGCTGCAAATACATTTCTAGGTATTTTTCTGCACTGTACACTGTGACTCTAAAACCTCCTGCCCCCCAGCATATTTTAGTGCAAAATAGAGGTAAAATTTGTTCTTACTTATAGAAGCACATCTTATCTGAAACTGGACTTCATTAAAATATTGTGTTGGGACCCTGTGAGCCCTGGCATATGGGGAAACTCCTGCTCCAGGGAGCTTCTACTTCTGCCTCTGCTTCCTCATGATAATATTCCAGTCAGGAACGCATGGATGCTATTTTGATATTCCTGCTTAGAGTCATAACTCAGCATATCCATATGCCATGGCAGATTCTGAACATTTTGATTGAAGGGTACATGAATTGCTTGTTTTTCTGAGGTCCTTTTGTATGCAGCATGGATTTAAGAGGATGGTCACCTGGCAAAATTATTCAAAAATAATTATTGCTTTGCTTCCCTAAAATTATTCTTAAATATTGTGCTAATTAAAAAAAGGCTATAAAATTTAACAGACCTTTTAGCCAGACATTCCACTTCTTTCTTGTGCTTTGGGTCTTTTGTTGTTGCCATCCCAGATACCTCAATTTCTCCATTTTGGATTCCTCTCATATGAATTTTGCATATCCTGATCTGTTTTGATATTTTCTTAAGCTGAGCTACTCTTGTCACTCCAGGTGGACTTCATCCATGGAAATATTCTGGTAAATACCTTTTGTACCCTATTGAGGACCTTCATTATACTTCCTAAGATCTGACATCAACAACTGAACACTATTCTCTCACTGTGGCCTCATCAGTGTTTAATAGAGGTTCATCATTACCTCTCTTCTTTTCCCATAAGCGTTTCATGTCAGCAGTGGGTTAACACAGAGACTGAGATTCCATCTGTAAGGATCTGAAACACGATAGAACATGAAGATGATTTTTGGTGGGATAACAAATAATTAAAATATATGCACATATATAGAGAGGCTTAAAAACGTTTTGTAAAATAGAAGGATTTTTTTTGAGAAAATGAAAGGGGAGAGTAGAAGCAACTGTTAAAACAATTATTGGTCATCAAATAAAGTAACATCTTACATCTCTGTTATAATTGGCATTAACTTAAGTTACCTGATATATTAAAGGATTGGATCATAAACTTTAGGCTTCTCTCAAATACATTCAGGCATAAAGTTTAATCATTTTGGGTTGTAAAATATGAAATCTAAAATAATTTTGTATATATTAATTTATTCAAATGACCAGTTCAAGATATTATTTTATCACAGGAGTACAGTGCACCCAACTGAAAATAATTTGTTTACTGCTTTCTTACATCTTCTTTGGTCTTGAATTTATTAAGAGAATACAAGTTGTACATTTAATATTTTCAGTAGATATATCTATTGGAATAGTTGCAATGTGGCTGAAAGACAGCACAAAGCAATGAATGGAGCCTTGCTGAATTACCACTGAATAATGTATCTTTTTCCTTTAATAATATGACACTTCCAGTCTCAATGATAATAGTTTCAGTTTTGGGCAGTTGTGCAAAATCAGCACCTCTCCATAGCTTCCCTCACTCCAGGTAACATCGCTCGTTATTTCAATTTGCATTCATTTCAATTATATTCAGTTACAAATAGGCTCTTGTATTTGGGGCTGCAACTGGGGGAGTTTCAAGCACAATGGAGATGTGCTATTCAACAATAAGAAATGAGCTATCATTGGTAATTGGTTTATTATTGTCACATGGGGCAGGCACGATAGTGTAGCGGTTAGCGTAACACTACTACGGCACCAGCAACCCGGGTTCAATTCCGTCCACTGTCTATTAGGAGTTTGTACGTTCTTCCCGTGTCTGTGTGGATTTCCTCCCACATTCCAAAGACGTACAGGTTAGAAAGTGGTGGGCATGCTATGTTGGCGCCGGAAGTGTAGTGACACTTGCGGGCTACCCCCAGAACACTCTACGCAAAAGATGCATTTCACTATGTGTTTTGATGTACATGTGACTAATAAATGTATCTTATCTCTTATACAGTGAAAAGCTTTGTTTTGCATGCTATCCAGACAGATCATTCCAAATATAAGTACATCGAGGTAGTACAAAAGGAAAAACAATAACTGAATATAGTGTTACAGTTGCAGAGAAACTGGTGCAGTTAGCAGATAAGCTGCAAGGGCCATGATGAAGTAGACTGTGAGATCGAGAGTTCATCTTTGTCATACAGGAGGTCCATTCAAGAGTCTTATAACAGCAGGATGGAAGCTGCCCTTGAACCTGGTGGTACATGTTTTCAAACTTTTGTATCTTCTGCCTGATGGAAGGGGGGGGGAGAAGAAAGAATGACCAGGGTGGGAGACATCTTTTGTTTTGTTGGCTGCTTTCCCGAGGCAGTGGGAACTGTGGACCAATTTAGTGGGTTTGGTGATAATAGATGTGTGAAATTGGGTGGATGATGAGTGGAGACTAAATAGTTCATTGCATTGTAAATCAGAGGGCCATGGAATATTCCTTGTACAATTCCAAAATCATGGAATGTTATTAGAAGAGGATGAAAAACCACTTTACAGCACATGCTGTTTGATGGACCTTGAATAAAACTGTTCAGGTTATAAATAATTACATATAGCAGACATGAAAGCAGGTAGCCTGGTGGTTTGGAAGCAGAGTTCAGTAAAACTTATTTGCTGTAGCACTTGCTGAATAAGCCAAGAAAAATCTTAGTTATCCTCACTGTGTCATGGTTCCAAGTACGAGCCCTCAATTCGGCTCCACTGATGGTGTCTTGTTGTACTGCAGATGGATTCCCTGCATGACTAATTACATAACGACACACACCTGAGCCCCATCAGGGGCCTAGCATAAGTACCTGAGTTTCTCTAGCACTAGTTGCCAGAGTATTGGTTCACCTTTGGTTCCTAGTTGCTTAGAGTGGTCTACTCCAGAGCAGTCCTGTGTTCTCTATTCTTTTTGAAGATCCAGTTCATGTTGGGATTCCTCTTCTAATCCCTGAGGCAAGATTCCTTCCAGTCGCTGCCTGTGTTTTTCCTGAGGAAGTATCCTGACTCCAGTCTTGTATCGGTGTGCTGCATTTGGGTTCTCAGCGAGCTTGCTCCTTGCTCAACATTGTGTCAGGGAAATCACCGCAGGAGCTCTTCAGTGTCCTGGACTGAACTAACTTGAGCTGCTTCATCACATTCTTCCTTCCAAAGGTCAGAGAGGCTCTGGTGATTGCACAATGCTCAATTCTATTTGCAACTCCTCAGCAAACAGTTGCCCACACACCTGACTGCAGTAAGACCTGGACAACATTCAGGCACGGCTGATAAGTGCCAAGGAACATTCAGGCCACAGAAGTGCCAGACAAGGACCATCTCTGACCACCTGCCCCTGACATCACCATATCCCCCAGCTGGGAGTCACCTTTGACCAGAAGCTGAACCAAACCAGCCAGATGAATGCCACTGGCCACAAAAGCAGGTCAGAAGCTGGGTATCCTGTGGCAGGTGACTCAACTCCTGACACCCCAAGCCCTTTCCACCTTTAATGAGACACAAATCAGGAGCGTGATGGAATTCTCTCTGCCTGGATGAGTGCAGAGCCAACAACTCTCAAGAAGCCTGACACCAACCAGGATATTTGGTTGACACCCCATCAACCACCCTAAACACTCCCACCCTGCACTACTGGTGCCTAGAGGTTGCAGTGTGCACTATCTCCAAAATACATCACAGTTACTCACCAAGGCTGGTCTGAGAGGACTTCCCAAATCTGTGACCTCTAATACCAAAACAAGGGAAGCAGGCGCATGGGAGCACCACCACCTGCAGGTTCCCCTCCAACATGAAAACCTCAGTCCATCATCACTGGGTCGAAATCCTGAAACTCTCTCCCCATCAGTACTGTGGGAGCGCATTCACCAGAAGGACTGCAGGCAGCTCACTCCCACCCTCCCAAGGATAGCTGAGGGTGGGCAATAAATGCGGCCTTGCCAGTGACGGACCTGTCTCAGGAAAACCTCATTTTGCTTCCACTGTTGGGTGCCGGGACCACAATCAGAGTTGGAGATGGAAACAGTGGTGTTGGGTTGGGGTGCCCTCTGCTGGGGAGAGCAGGTTATCTTCGAGATGTCTGAGTTGGAAATAAATCATCCAATAGTGTCGATTGAATTATTTAATAGTTGAAGATGTGTCAGGAAAGCAATTTCTTACAACTCAGAACAAGGCAGATCAGATGGGTTTCATTCTCTCCACCCAATCCCCTTCCCTCAACTTCAAATCCTTTTGACTTTTAATGTTGCTCTGAATGACATTGACTGGAATCATTATCTGCTTCTCCCCACCCCCCCCCCCAATCGTCCAACCATTAATACCCACCTCATAGACCCCAGTGCCAAGCCACAGTTGCTGCCCCCTGGTTTCCAGCCGCCAAATCCCTGAAAGGCCAAAGCTTCCAACCCCCAATGACGGACGTCCCCCTCCTAGAATTGCCTGACCTCTGACCCTGGTCACCCTTGTCCCCCAATAAGCCCAAATTCCTCCACTGTCACCCCAAGAGGGCAGCCGTCTCTGCTGGCCATCAGGCACCCTGTTCTGGTGCCCAGTTGAACACCTGATCCTCTCCCCTGCTCCCCCAGACTCCCTGGAGTGGGTCTTGCTCCCAAGCTCATCCAATTTTGCCGTCTGGGTGTCTCACCACAGCCTTGGACAGTACCGAAGCAGGCAGTGGTGACTGCTACCAGGAGACGGGGTGGTGTTGGGACTAGGGGAGAGGACGATCGCTCATCAGGGCGTGGTTCTACAGAGGGCAGGTGGCAGGTGGCTTGTTCACCACCAACTGCCGCTCTGTGACACACGCAAATGAGGAGCAGCTTCTCCTGAGCTCACTCTCAAAGCCCTTCCTGCTGCAAAGGCCCCTCCTGTACCCCAGCTGCCACCCCCTCCCCGCCTTCATGCCCACCCCTGGGTCTCTGCTTACCTGGCCCACGGAGCCATCTTCAAAGCCAGTTTGCGATTGATGCA
>JAUZTB010000002.1:74192115-74202888 GCA_034780895.1 Rhynchobatus australiae
AGGTACAGTGAAAAACTTGCCTTGCATACTGTTTGTACAGATCAATTCATTACACAGTGCACTGAGGTAGTACAAGGTAAAAACAATAACAGAATACAGAGTAAAATGTCATAGCTACAGGGAAGTGCATTACAGGTAGACAATAAGGTGCAAAGTCATAACAAGGTAGACTATGAGGTCAAGAGTCCGTCTCATTGTATAAGGGAACCGTTCAATAGTCTTATTACAGTGGGATAGAAGCTGTCCTTAAGCCTGGCGGTATGCTGGCTGCTTCACCAAGGCAACGAGAGGTAAAGACAGAGTCCATGGAGGAGAGGCTGGTTTCTGTGCTGTGTTGGGCTGTGCCCAAAACTCTCTGAAGTTTCTTGCGGTCCTGGGCAGAGCAGTTGCCATACCAAGCCGCGATGCATCCAGGTAGGATGCTTTCTACGGTGCATCAATAAAAGTTGGTGAGTGTCAAAGGGAACATGCCAAAGTGCGCTGCAGGGATCTGTGTTGGGTCACCTGTTGTTTGTCATACATATTAACAACTTGGATGAGAATGCAGGTGGCATGGTTAGTAAGTTTGCAGATGACACCAAAATAGGGGGCTAGTGGGGTGGACAGTGAAGAAGGTTATCTATGATTGCAACAGGATCTACATCAACTGGGAAAATAGTCAAGGGAATGGCAGATGGAATTTAACACAGATAAGTGTTAAATGCATTTTGGGAAGTTAAACCAGGGTAGGATGTACACAGTGAATGGCAGAGCCCCTGGTGAGTGTTGTTGAACAGAGAGACCAAGGGGTAGAAGTACATAGTCCCTTGAAAGTGGCGACACAGTTAGATAGGGTGATGAAGAAGGCATATGGCATGCTTGCTGCCTTCAGATGGGGCAATTGAGTACAAGAATTGGGTTGCCATGTCACAGCTGTACAAGACATTGATGAGACCGCATTTGGAGTATTGTGTGCAGTTCTGGCTGCCTTGTTATAGGAGGGATGTGATTAAGCTAGAGATGTTCACAAGGATGCTACTGGGAGTGGAGGGTTTGAGGAGAGACTGGATAGACTGGAACTTTTCCCTGGAGCGAAGGAGGCTGAGGGGTGACCTGGAGGTGTATAAAATCATGAGGGGCCTAGAGAGAGTAGCTAGTCCCAGTCTTTTTCCCACATTAGAGGAATCTAAAACTATAGGGCATAGGTTTAAGATGATTGGGTAAAAATTTAAAGGGGACGTAAGGGGCAAGATTTTTATAGAGGATTGTGGGTTTTTGGAACAAGCTATCAGAGGAAGTGATAGAGGTGGGTGCAGTTACAATGTTTAAAAGACTTTTGGCTAGGTACATGGATAGGAACAGTTCAGAGGGATAGGGGCCAAACACATGCAGATGGGAATAGCTTAGGCAGGCACCTTGGTTGCCATGGATGAGGTGGGCTGAAGGGCCTACTTCTATGCAATGACTCTATAAAGTCAGTGGGAAACACAGTGAGGAGTTAAGGCTCAGTGCAGATCCCTGGGAGATATTACAAGGCGCAGCCTGCCAAAAGGAATAAATACTCATTATCTATACTCTCAGTCTCCTAGCTCCTAATCAATTGTCTACAATTTTTACAACACTTCAATCACTTTTACTCTATTTGATAAAGGGTTCAAGAGCACTGGAGGAAAAGACTTTACAGTTTATGTACTACCACCATAAAATATTTGTTTTGTTAACATTCCAGTAACTTTAAAGAGAATTGTACGCTTTAAATTGCCATTTACTCTCTTGGATCAATCTTCAATTATGTTTATCTTTAATTGCAACAAATCCCTCAGACATTGCAAACATTGAAGATGTTTGTTCTCATTTCATCCAGAGCTGCCAAAAATTTCTTAAACTTCAAACATCTTTGCCTAATTTCATATCATCTTTTGACAAATACTGAAAATGGTTATCCATTTCCCTTCACTGTTTTTATTTATATTTTCCCACAAGAATTTTCAAGCAAGAACTTGCTTAATAATTTCTTGTATTTAGTTTCCGTATGCATTGAATGCAGTGTTCCTTTTTATTGCCCTATCAAGGCTATAAAATATGCAAAATAGAAATGCAATTATGGATATATTTGCCTATTATTCAAGATGTCTTCAAAGGATATTGTACAGCTTAATTTTAAAATAGTGCTTGAATGTGACAACATGTATTGGAGAGGATTGGTCAGTTTGAAAGTGCAGCACATGTCAAAGGATAAAGTGAGCTTCTGTTCTATCAATGAAATTTGGAAAGTAAGAGATGCTTGATTACTTTACAATTACAAACAATAATAGATTGCACATTATATTGATTCCCAGTCTTCAATGCATCAAGTTTGTATTCATTTTGAAATTCTCACCTTTGCTGTCACTTGGTTGAACTTGGAAACCTCTTCCTGTTCTGCATTCCAGATTGCCTTCCAAATATTGTCATTTCACCTTCCAGTTCACCCTTCAAGGCATCATCAAAGTATAGGTTTCTGTTGTCACCATGAAACACAATGGAACTTATCTAAATTTGTTCAACCTTACTATAACTTCCTGTCCCTTGGAAGGTTTGCTCTATACCGATTTCTCACCTCTCATAAAGTCTCCTCGCTGGTGCCCTGACTAGTGCATATCTCTCAACTGACAATAGTGAAAAATAATATGACCATTTTTCTCTATTATTTGTTTGGCACTGATGTGCAAGCTATTGGCTACATAGTTTCCTACATTATATTGAAATTCAATTTCTGTTTAGTGATGGGGGAGCTCTTTTGGTATTTTGTCAAGCGGAAGACACTGAAGCATTTCTGTGAATGCCCTGATATATACAGTAATGCCATCTCTGAAGCATCCAACTTTGCTGTTGAACAGGGTGATGTGTTCAGTACTGTCCACCCACACTAATCAAATCAATTCGAGAATAATTCCATTTCTACTTTCCCAGGATAATCATCCTCATTTTCAAAAATCTGATCTTTGCCTATGATCTAAAGGAAGATATTTGGTTGAAATGCCAATTCAAAGGTTTTTAAGTGAAAGAACAGTTTAAAACAATGGTGTGCAGTTTGTTTTGCAATTCTCATTGTACAGTATTCAGTCATCTTACAAAGGTTTTAACTTGCTTCTCTGTTTATCCCAGAACTTACTGTATGTGCTTGCTCTGAAACATAGCACCCCACTTAGCTTTTCTAATTGCCTTTTTTCTAACTGCTCTTAATGTCTTTTAAAATGAACCTATAAACCTTGCCATGCCACTTTTGCCTAGTTGTTTGCTGGTTCACCTCTGATTCCTACTCCAAGGATTTGAACAGATCCAAGGCTAATGCAGCTTCTTCTTTTATGTTCATCTGGGTAAACAAGTAGGGGTTTCATTTAAGAGTACATCTCTAGATTCTGCTCAATATACAGTATACATCTCTCAATCAACATCACTAACAAATTATTACATTGCTGTCTTTGGGAATATCTGGCTAATTGGCTATCATGTTGCCTAACATTATAATTGTTACTATGTGTCAAAAGTGATATGTTGACTTTATATAAAAACCCTCAATGTCCTAAGATTGTGCTATATAAGTCCCCTTTCCCTGCACTTCCTCATCACTTATCCTTGATTCACAGCTAGTAGGTGGTTCTCAGTATGGCACCATCTGCAAAACTGCACATTCCCTTATCCATGCCTTGCTTCCAATTAGTGATGTACAATGAACAAAAGTGATTCCACAGCAGAGTCATGTCAGACCACACCGACCACTTGCACAGCCACACAACTACTAGAGCTGTTGGCTCACAGTTCCAGTGATCCATGTTCAATCGGTGTGGAGTTTGCATGTTCTCCCTGTGACCTTGTGGGTTTGCAGGTTAGAAACCGAGGGGGAGAGGTGGTTGTGCAGTTGATGGGAATGTAGGTTTAAAAAAAGTTATAAGGAAAATGAGTGGGGGAAGGGGATTGTTTTGTGAGCTGGATCACAATGGACCCAATGGATCAAAATGGTTTCCTTCTATGTCATAAAAAGATACGCACCCACACTTAAACATCTCACCTTAAGTCTGACATTGCCCTTTTTCTAAAAAAAAATCCTTTGAGTCTGATGACCCAAAAGATTAACCCTATTTCTCTTGCTCTCTCTATACATAGAAGCTGTCTGACCAGCTGTGTATTTTGAATTTTTTTTATTGCAGATCTCAAACCTCTGCAGTATTTCACTGGGTATTCAATCTGAAATCATCACCCAACTTCTCATCCCTTCATATTACCGATAGATTTGTTATCTTGTAGTAGGGGTTTTCAAGTATCCAGTTGCACTATATATGGTAAAACTCTGATAATCCAGCACACTAGAGACCTTGGTGGTGCTGGACAGGCAGAATTTCAGAACTATTTTATTTATTAAATTGAACACCCTTTAACAATATGTTACTCTGTACGCTAAGAAGTTTTCCTGTTAGTTTAAAGGAAGCAGGGAATGGGTCCTGGTCTGTTTAAGGACAGCATGGTTAATAAGACCCCAGTGAGTTAAATTGAAGTGTGGGAACTGAGGCCCCTGTAAATTTAATGGGAACACAGGAAATGGGAACTCAGTTTGAGTTGGGAGTGTGGGAACTCAGGCCCTGCTGTGTTGGAATGGAGAATGGGAAATGGGGTCCTGGTGAGTTGGAAGGAAACGTGGGAAACAGGACCCTGATGAGTTTGGAGTGTGGGAACTGGGTTCCTGGTGAGTTGAATGGGAATGTGGCCCTGGCGAGTTTAAAAGGAGCATGGAATCTGAGGCCCCAGTGAGTGGGAAAGGGAGTGTGAGAACCTGAGGCCCGTTGAATGAGAAGGGAGCACAACAAACCTCACCTGGTGAACCAGGTGCCCAACTATCGGGGTTTCCAAATAACCGGATAGCGGATTATCGGAGATTTTATTGTCTATTCAAATGCATTTCCCACGTCTTTCCTGCACGGCATATTTCTGTCGCCCTTTCTTTCTGCCACCATCCCCATGGGATCTGGGAACCTTGCCGGGGCTTTCATGCGGTCCAGAGCCGACGTGGCCAGGACTCAATGACCGGCGCGGGTGAAGGAACGCACTGCTCTGTACCTTGCGTTTCAGCCCAAAGACCAAGACGCATGAGACAAAAGCACTGACTCCATCCAAAAACAGGCGGGGAAACAACTGGGCCGAGACGGTACAGGGCACGCTGCTCCTTTCCCGCTGGGATCTGCGTTGGACCTTGCCGCCCTGCGCTCGCCCCGATATTGGAGCCACAGCCTCATCGGCCCTGCGCCCGCGGGGGACAACCTAACCTGGCGGGCAGGCGTTCTCGCCGCTGATTGACCGGGCTGCGCGCTGGGCCGCTGTCAATCAGCTGACGTCACAACGCCGAGTCAGCGGGCTTGGTCGATCGGCGGGCAGGGGGCGGGTTCTTCTGCGGGGCGGAGTGCCGGCCGCCTCCTGCGAGCGCTGCTGGAAGGCAGTGGGGATCAGTGAGAGCGATCGAGCGAGAGCGGCGACGATGCCCTGGAAAACCCGCTCTTTGCTGTCCATAGCATGGCTCTTTCTCGTCGCTTTCGCGCCGCGGGTTACCGCTTGCCCGAGCCGCTGCCTTTGCTTCCGCACCACGGTGAGGTGCATGCATTTAATGCTGGAGAATATACCTGCTGTCTCCCCGCAAACCACCATCCTGTGAGTATGGAGCGGCGGGGCTGCAGCGCTTTAAGGGAGAGGGTAGAGCAAACGCTTTGTTGCCTTGCCGGAGGGATTGGAAGCAACGGAGCTAGTTACTTACTTCTGCAACTTAGTTCGAGCTTTGTTATAAAGAGCAGACGGAATGGAGAGTTTTACAGAAGTTCTGTAATTTAAAAGCATTTGCTTGGATGTAGACGTTTGAATCTTTTTTTCTGCACCTGTGGAATTCTCTTTCCAGATGTTTGTGCATTGACTGCAGATCGGAACATTTCTGTTTTTTTCCAGTGCCAAACTGGCAACTGACTTTACTTAAATCCTTTGAATTGTGTTTTTGCTGGAAGAGCAGGATATGGTGTTACTTTTCTTTCTTTTTTTAAAAAAAGGCTTCTCATAGAGAGTTAGCAAAAGTAGTTTATTGACGATGTAATGATAAGTGCGATGAGCATAATGAGAGATGCTGAGTGCAGCCGTTCGCAGAACATCTCATTTTCTGCATGACCGTGAGGATCTTAAATGTATTATCATGTAATCTAAAAATCCAATTTTAAATGGAGGAGAACGAATAACAAACAAAACACTATACACAAAAAAAGTTCTTTAAGTTTAGCTACAAACGACAAAGGTCTAAAAACTTATTAAAAGCCGCCTGCTGGAGTTACCCTGCAGTTAGGTACTTATCTCTGATTTGACCCACTGAGCACACGTTCTACTTGGTGTAAAATGTAATGTTCTGTCCATGACCTGGAAACTATCGTTAACTGGACCGATATCAGTCAAAACAAAATAAGTGGCAGTTTTTCAAGAATGCTAAAACAACGGTGTTTGAAATGGCAGAAAGTTTCTGTTGTAGGCACTTTTGATCATAAACCAAGGACTGCACATGTAATGGAACTTACTTCGGAGATGGCCGATTGAACACCCCTTCCCCAACAGCCCTTACTGGCTTACTTTTAGAGGGACAGTAACAATCTGTAAAAGTTATTGATTTGGCAAGAAATGCATCCAGCGAAGTGCAGCTGCACAAGACTCCAGTTGCTGGACGTTAGTCCACCATGCTTACACCAGTCTCCTGCTGGGGGAGGTTACAGAGCACCGATTAGTCTTGCAGTTAAAAAAACACAAGCCGTCTAGAACGAAAACGAATGTTTAAACTGAGTGGGCAACAATCTACATCATAAATCTATGTCTTCAATGCTGCTATTTTTGGTGGGAATGGTGTATCCCTCGTCTGCTCTTAACCCCTTGCCCTCTTGGAGCCTCTAGAATCTGTTTCACTTAATATACATTTACTTAAATTGATGCTCCTATTCCGGTGAGGGCAAAAGGTTAATGTGCATGTAACTGAGTTTGACGGCATTGGTTTGTGGACCATGTTAATTTTTTACTGAGTAGAAGACTTGAGGAAAAATTGAGTATTTAAAAAAAATCTGCCAGTCATCAAGCAAAATCGTTCTTTGTTGGGGTTCGTCACTTGGCATAGGATTGTCCCACATAGTATTTGCCTGTTCGGTTCCTTCCATATGCTGACATGACCATGTTTGTTGCACTTTTATTATAAGTTGCTTTGTTTTAGCCTTTTCAACCACTGATATGGAATGCTGCACGGCTCAGGTATCTGGCAGCATTCTGTGTGTAACATTACCTCTAAAAGATGGGGCTTACTTCAACATTGTGTTAGGGGAGTTTGTAGAAATGAGCTCTCTGAAAGGGAGAACATCTTTTACTGTAACCACTACAGATATAATTAGTGTAAGCAAACATGAAGTGGCAGGCAAGAAAGATCAGCTGATCCACCCATTCATGTGGTTCCTAGAAAATCATGAGATTTTTTTTTCTAATCCGCAACAGCCAAGTAATTTCCCAGGATAGAGGAGTAATCAGAAAAAAAACAAGAGTGGGATGACAGGACAGGAAGTAGAATAAGAGTTTATAACCTCTCACACTTAATTAGATCAGGGATATTTTGCATCTGTGCCATTTTTCATATGTCCTTATTCAAAAAAACCAGTTGACCTCTGTCCTAAATGACTGAGTCTCCTCAACCTTTGTGGGTGGAGAATTCCAAAGATTCACTTTCATCCAGATGAAGTCATTTATTCTTGTCTCAGTTGTGAATGGGTAATCCCTTATTTTGAGACTGTGACCCTGGCAGTTCATTCCAGATATTCTATTCACCACCCTGTGGGGGTGATGGGGGTCGAAATTACCTCTCAGATTGCCTTTTAAATTTCTCCTCTCTCACTCCAGTCAGGAGAAACATCAATTCTGCAACTATATTGTAAAGCATTGTGAGAATTTTGTGTGTTTCAATGAGATGACTTCATTTGTCTGAATTCCAGAGAATTTTGACCCAGTCTGCTTGGTTACTCCTCATAGGATAACCCACCTCCATCCCAGCGATCAATCTAGTGAATTTTTGTTGTATTCTTTCTATTGCTAGTATATCTTCCCTTTTGTGGGGGGACCAGACCTGAGTACAGTATTCCCATTACAGTCTTGCCAATGCCATACATAGGATAAAGAATCAGAATCTTTTTTTCACAGGATGGGGGTGGGGGGGTGGTCAAGAATGAAAGGGCATAGGTTTAAATTAATAAGAGGGGAAAAAATTGAAGAAGATCTGGGGATTATGTTTTTCCACACAGGGTGGAAACACTGACATCTTCAGTAAGGTGGTGATTGATCTGACTTTTGGCTTCCACTGGGTTTTACTTTACCTGATCCCAATGAACTTGGACTATAAATTTATCTTTCTCCGCCTTGAGTGCTCTTATGACAGATTTCTCTTGGATGAAGAATTCTTAAATTTGAAATCCTCTGAAGAAATTCCATCTCATCCAAGTGTTAATTGTGTGGGTCACTTACCCAGCAGCTAAACCCCCTAGTTGTGGAAATGCCCCTTCTCCCCACACTAAGTGAAGCACCTACCCGGTCAGACCATTCACCCCATTCTCCTTGATCTTCCATCCCTCATCCCTGAACTGATCTTCCACTCCTTTTAAGGTAATCAAAATCAGTTGAGTAGCCTGCATTGATTATGTTGGCATTTATTACTGCATCACTTATCTCTTCTCATTGACCTCTGTCCTCCTCAAGAACCACTGGAGCTCACTTTTGAAGATGCGGAGGGTCACTGAAAAAGCTAGCTGTGTACTTCAAAAGTTCATGGAGAGCAGAAATAGCATACAGTTGTTTGGGCATGAAATGGAGGCAGCAAGGTGAGTGGGAGGAGATTGGAGAGGTGACTCAGAGTATTACTGCAGAGGTCAGTTTTGTAAGGCTTTTGAAGTCACTAGGGTTGAAACTGCTAATGACTGAACTTGAGAAATTTTAGGACAAATTCTTAAAGTTTTAATTTGTCTAAGTTTATTCTTTGACAGAAGAGCAGAATGAAAACAGTACTGTTTTGTTGGAGTCTAGTATTCCCATGTGTGTAGAATGTATTGATGATCTTGAACAAATGTTGGATCTTTTGCTGGGCTTGTATGATAGGATCACTTGGATGAAAAGAAATGGTCATGAGGGTTTTCCATTTTCAGAATATCTCAGTTCCACTCAGAAGTTTGGCGTAGACCTGGTTTTCCACAGAAATAATGACTGCTGTCCAAGTTGCTTTCTTCAGCTGCAGTAGTATGCTGATTAGGCGTGTAATGCTAGTATCCCTGTAGATTGTTTCTTTTCTCCTATAATACTGAACCCCAGCATTGCTCTCTGTTACAGAATATCCCTTTGAAGCCTGTGGTCTTTTTGATGGGCAGTTTTCTTCAAACAAAGTACATTTTGGGAAAAATATGAATTTCAAAATCGCTTCTGCAAAATGTTCTTTTGGAAAAGAATTGTTGATGAAGCATTGTTAAATGATGTGAAAACAGTCATGATAGAAGGGCACATTATGTATGTAGGTTTTTGGTTTGGTAGATCCAATTGGAATTTACAGCCAAACACAGAAAATGAAATCATTTACATTCTTGAACTTCTGTAACTGCCAGGATAGTAGAAATGCAACTTTATTTTATGTTGAAAGGATTTTTTGTGCAAAGGATAAGTTAATTTGCAACACAAAATATCGTCATTGTCATACTTTGCTGGGAAACATGATATCCTTATACATGTGGTTTCCAGAAAAGGTGACAGAAACAAAATCATAATTGGATAGTCTGTTTTTTTCAGTGAGTTACATTTGGCTTCAATTGTAATTGTACACTGCAAAACTGGCAATTATGAAACACCTTGTATACATAACAATATACTGCTTATTATTTTTCTTTTCACAGAGTGGAAATTGCATATTGTCAATTTATCTGAGTGAGTTACAGACAACAAAGTTTAAGTTGACTATTAGTCAGATCTTCCTGATATATAATGACGAGTTTGTGATGAATGCCATTATTAATGTGCAAAATTGCTGGTAAACTGCAGAGAAGAGAGAACTGGTTCTGCTTGAGAACCTTTACTAGTTCATTTATATTGCTGTGCTCTTTAATCTTGTCAGTCTCCCCATCATTTTTAATTTTGCACTGGATTTGCACATTCATTGCCTATTAAAGTTAATATGTGTAATCAGCAAGCTGAGTACCCTGTCAGGAATGTGATAATTTTAAGTATGATACAATCAATGTTTCTGGCCTACAAAGGGAACAGTTTAAACCATTTGTTTTGTGTCTGCATGTTGTAAATTGTTTAAATTTTTTAAAATGTGACTAAAATAGGGATGAAGTCATGAACATTTTCAACCGGTGCAAAATTAAAAATAGGCTCCCTTTCTTCCCTGGGAGTGACTGCTTTGCAAATTTTTGTTGGTTCCGCTAGAGTGACTTAAAGGAAAACAGCAGCAGCCCATGGGCAGTATCATCATTGTAGAAGGCCTTCATCAGCAAAGTAGCACTAGAAATAAAGTGCTAGGATTTATCTGAAATAGCAAGCTGGTGATTGATGCCCCTGCACTCTTGAGCTTGAAACGCAGTTCCCGCCGTGGTTTGAAAATTAAAAACAAAACTTCAGATGCTGGACATCTTAAAATAAAGACAAAATGCTGGAACTACTCTGCAGGTCAGGCTGCATCTGTGGGTAGAGAAGCATAGTTTCAGGTCAAATATGCTTTGTCAGAAGTTT
>JAUZTB010000002.1:74848720-74861957 GCA_034780895.1 Rhynchobatus australiae
CCTTCTAGAAGAAATTGAGTTTACTAAACACCTTGGAATGTAGAATATAAAATGTGATCTCATTAAAACCCACATGATTCTGAGAAAGTTTGAGTGAGATAAGTGCTGTGAATATGGTTTGTCTTGCCGGGGTGAAAATTTCATCTTTGGTCAATGGCATGTATGTATAACATGCGTAATTTATAAGGGCTGTATGTTGCAGTTCACCTCCGAAATCAGAGAAGGCTTGAAAGACAATGTATTCTCTGACAGCTATTTCTTATGTTTAAGTAGTAAAAAAATGTTGGTGACCTTTTCTTTGCATGTGATAAATTGGTGGAGGAAGATCATTTATTGGATCATAAGGACTTTTCTATTAAGCTTTATACATGCACTTACAGTATGATATGAAAAGAGCATTTACCTGGTCTGCATGCAAAATTAATTAACATGTGTATTCATATATTTACCTGCACCCAATAATGTATGCAAAAGCATAGGGCATTTCCACAAACTACGGATAAGCACCTTGATGAAAATGGATGCATATGTAAGTGCAGCATCACTCGCTCCCTCTCTTTCTTCACTTCAAGATCTTCCTTGAATATTGCAAATGAGTCTGAACATGAAATATTCCTCCTATCCAATCACACTCTGTCTTTTGATAGTCTTTCCTCCCTCTCCGTGATTTCAATCCCATTTCCTATACCAATCTCGCTATCTTGCTCTGCATGAGCTCCCCCATTCACACTCATTGTTAATCCTCTATGTTATCTTCACAGACAGCCTCGGCAGCTCTGTTATCTTTACTGCTTCCAATCTCTTCCCATGCCCCTATCCACCACCAGTATCACTAAAATCATCTTCTATCACTAAATTTCTTTGTTATAAGGGTGCTGTATGCCTTTATGGTTGAAAGTCTGCCACCTGGTACTGAGACTGACTTGGAAGGGTTGGGTGAGGTGTGGCAGCTGCAAACCTGATTGTAGTCTTGGGATCAGATTTGGGCTATGAGAAATGAAAGGGGAGTGGTGGAGAGTGGAGACCCAAGAGAGTGGGTCCTCCGTTATGCAGAAACGATGCAGAGACTATGTCAGGTGTGTAAGGGGTGAACTGCAACCAGAAGAGCTGGTTGAATATTCAGCATGATCCAACCCAAAAATAATCACAGTTGGTAAACAGAGCTGTCTGTCTGAATATTCAGGCTATAGTTTTAAAGTGATCCTTCCTTTTATCATTATGAATTGGTCGGGGGTGGTGAGAGGGTTAGGCTGGGAACAGATGGGTCAGCACCAAAAATTCAAGGGTCTGGAAGGAGACTTGAGGATGGGGTAAGACTGTGCACTGTTCAGTGGTACCACTGGGCTGCCAAAGGAGGCTTGCACAGGGCGCAGTGCGATCCTGTGTGCAACTGATGTGGAAGTTGTCTCAGAGATGCAAGGATGAACTTCAATCTGAAGGGCTCATCCAATTTTCAGCAAGTGTGATTCATCCCCAAAATGGTCACAGTTCCTGAACAGTGCCACCTGCTTGAGTGTCTAGGATATTATTTTTAAGCAATTCTTCATTTATTTCTACAAAGTTAATCCTCAGCAGTGCTAAAGAACAGAGCCAATTCTCTCTTAATAAGTCAAAATGTAATATGTTTCTCGGCATCCACAGTATACTGCATCAACAGTATTTAGTGGTAGCTCGCGTATGAGGATTGCTGAAAGTTTCTGCCTATTTAGTGAATAAAGCACAGCTACAGATTCTTCTTCCATACATTCAATGAGTCAACATCACTCTCAATATTTGCCAGCAGCAAGATTTTATCACTTGAAACAAATTTGGTTTTCATTGCTTTCCTGAGTAAGCAGCAACACATGTGAATGAATTAGATGATTCATTCCAAACGTCAAAGTTCTAACTTAATTGTAATTGCAACTAAAGTTGTTAAGAATCACAGAGTCATAAAGTTGCACAGCACAGAAACAGGTTCCTTGGCCTGCCATGTCTATGTCGTCCATTGTGCTGATCTGCACTAATCCCATTTATCTGCATTAGGTCTATAGCCTTCTGTACCTTGGAAATTCAAGTACCCATCTAGATGGGTGTTAAATGTCATAAGAATATCTGCCTCCACCATCTCTTCAGGCAGTGACTTCCAGATTCCAACCACCTTTGTTGTTGTGTGTGTGTGTGTATATATGTGTGAGTGTGTGTGAAAAATATCCCCTTATATCCCCTCTAAATCTCCAACTTCTCACTTTAAACCTATCCCCTCTTGTCGAAGAAACCCCTTTCATGTCCACCTACCCTATCTATCTGCCTCATGATTTCATATACCTCTATCAGGTCACCCCTCAACCTCCTCCACTGAAGGGAAAACAAGCCCAGCCTACCCAATCTCTCCTTGCAAGCATCATGCTCAACCAGGTAACATGCCCTGTGCACTCTCTCCAGCACAAACACATCCTTCTTATAGTTTGGCAACCAGGACTGCACACCGTACTCCAGCTGTAAAGTTGTAACATGCGACAGCCAATGAAGGCAAGCATTTCATATGCCTTCTTCACCACCTTATACAGATGTGTTGTCACTTCCAGGCATCTATAGACTTGTGCACCAAGGTCCCCAGGGCCTTATCATACCATTTACTCAATGGCCAATCTGAATGAATTGTTGTCACAGACTTCATCAGCAAGTGTGTAGCGGACTGCATACCAAAGAGGCCAATCTGGGTGTTCCCCAACTGGAATTTATGGTTGAACTGGGAGGTCCACTCCCTACTGGTCTAGGTCTGTGGCATTCAAATCGGATGACCTTGACCTATACAGGAAATCTAAATACAACCTTTGTAAAGCTATCAGGGATACCAAGAGACAAGACCAGACCAAAATAGAGACCCAGACCAGCCGTCATTTATGATAAGGCTTGCATGCTCTAATGGGCCACGAAGCAAAGTCGAGCAGCATCACAGACAGCAATGCATCCCTCCTCAATGAGCTCAATGCATTCTATGCACGTTTCAAACAGAGGGTCAATTAAATGTCACGACCCGCCCCAACCCCAACAGCCTCCAATGCACCTGTACCCACAGTCACTGATGCAGGCGTCACATCAGTCTTCCTGAGGGTGAACCCACAGAAAACACCTGGCCCAGATGAAGTCCCTGTCCTTAGATCCTGCACAGACCAGCTGGTGGGGTATTTGCCAACATCTTTAACTTCTCCCTACTCCAATATGAGGTTCCCATATGCTTTAAGAAGATCGCTATCCTTCCAGTGCCACAGAGAAATAACGTAATGTGTCCTAATGACTACCACCCGGTGACTCTGACATCCACCATCAAGAAATGCTTCGAGAGGCTGGGCTTTGACACACATCATCTCCAGCCTCCCAGACAACCTCGACCCACTGCAATTTACTTACCACCAAAACAGGTTCACAATGGATATCATATCCCTGGCCCTACACACATCTCTGGAGCACCTGGATAACAAAGACACCTATGGCAGAGTGCTATTTATTGATTATAGCTCCACCTTCAATGCCATAATTCCAAACAAACTCATTTCCAAACTCCTAGACCAAGGACTCAACACCTCCCTTTGCAACTGGATCCTTGACTTCCTGACCAACAGAGCGCGATCTGTGAGGATAGTCAGCAAAAACCCCGCCATGGTTATCCTCAACAGTGGTGCCCCACAAGGCTGTATCTTTAGCCCCCTACTCTACTCCCTGTGCACTCATGACTGTGTGATCAGATTCTGTTCTAACTCCATCTACAAGTTTGCAGATGACCGCACCAGAGTGGGCAAATCTCAAATAATGATGAGTCAAAGTACAGGCAGGAGATAGAGAGTCCAGTGACATAGTGTCATGACAACAACTTTTCCCTCAATGTCAGCAAAACAAAAGGGCTGGTTATTGGCTTCAGGGAGGGGGGGTGGTGCACACATTCCTGCCTATATTAATAGTGTCGAGGTGGAAAGGGTTGAGAGCTTCAAAGAGTGAAGATCATCAGTAGTTGGTCCTGGTCCAACCATGTGGATGCCATGACCAAGCAAGCACATCAGTGCCTCTACTTCCTTCGGAGGCTAAAGAAATTCAGCACGTCTCCATTGACACTCACCATTTTTATCGATGCACCACAGAAAGCATCCTGTCCAGATGCATCACGGCTTGGTATGGCAACTGCTCTGCCTGAGACTGCAAAAGACTGCAGAGAGAGGGCAGTACAGCAGCGTAATGGTTTGCGTAACACTAGTACAGCACCAGCGATCAGGTTTCAATTCCCGCTGCCGTCTGTAAGGAGTTTTTACGTTCTCCCCGTGACTACGTGGGTTTCCTCCAGGTGCTCATTTCCTCCCACATTCCAAAGAAACACGGGGTAGTAGGTTAACATGGGTGTAATTGGGCGGTGCAGGCTCATTGGGCTGGAAGGGCCTGTTACTGTGCTGAAAAACTGAAATTTTAAATGAGTTGCAGACACAGCTCAGCACGTACCAAAAATCAGCCTCCCCTTCATGGACCCTGTCTGCACTTCTCACTGCCTTGGTAAAATAGCTAACATAATCAAGGACCTCACCCACACTGGACATTCTCTCTTCTCTCCCTCCCTTTGGGCAGAAGATACAAAAGCCTGAAAGCAAGTACCATCAAGCTCAAGGACAGCTTCTATGCTGCTGTTAAAAGACTGTTATGATATGATGGACTCTTGACCTCACAATCTACCTTACTATGACCTTGCATCTTATTGTCTGCCTGCACTACATTTTCTCTGTAACTGTGACTCTTTATTCTGCATTCTGTAATTGCTTTTCCCTTGTACTACCTCAATGCACTGATGTGATGAAATGATCTGTATGGATGGCATGCAAAACAAAGTTTTCACTGTATCTTGGTACATGTGACAATAGTAAACCAATTTACCAATTCCTCCTACATTCGCATCCAAATCATTAATGTGTATCACAAGCATGAATTTCCAATAATTCCCAGTAAATGCTGTCTGTGAATCTCCTAATGTTTTACCCAGGTGACTCTGAATAAATCAAAATTTGAAAAGAGCAAGAAACAAACTGCTGGAGGAACTCGGCAGGTCAGGCAGCATCTGTGGAGGCAATGGGATGTTTGGTGCTTTAGTCGAGATCCTGCATCAGGACAAAGTTGCTGTACCGATGCAGAGTCTCAACATGAAGCCTCATATCGTATTGTATCGTGACTACCTCCACCACCATCCCAGCAGCGCATTCCAGGCACCCGCCACTCTGTGTAAAATACTTGCCCCGCACATCTCCCTTGAACTTACCCCTCTCACCTTAAATGTATGCCCTCTATTATTAGACATATATGCTCCTGGGAAAAAGATACCGGCTGTCTACTCTATCTACACCTCTCATAATTTTTTAAACCTCTATCAGATCTCCCCTCAGCTTCCACCACTCCAGACAAAACAACCCTCATTAGCCCAACCTTTCCTTATAGCACATGTCCTCTAATCCAAGCAGCATCCAGGTGAACCTCTTCTGCACCCTCTCCAAAGCTTCTAGGGGGAAAACAATTGCCAGGAACAAAAATCCTTTTGGTCAATAACTCTGTTGAATCCAAAGAAAATGGATGCCAAAAATTCACAAGAACTTCACTTAATCACAATGGTATTTTCCAGATTTGCACACCCTGACTTCAAGATGGCCTGAGTGAAGTCTAAGTAATAGATACAGCATTAGTACCATTAGGGCTATCAAGGGGACAGAGACTAAATGGAGTGTCATTAATATGCTTGTCTCTGAACACACATTTGAATAGGTTACCAAAGCTGTAACATTGCTCATGGTCTTGCTCTCTTGTTTGAAGAAGGATATATTTTCTTGGATCAATGACAGCCTAGGACAAAGGCATTGTTGAAATGACCTTGCATGTTCCAGAAAGCCAGCAGTTGGGTTTCCTTGTTCTTATGGTCGCATGCTACAGGTCATTTTAATTGTGGCACAGCTCTCCAAAAGAGAGCAAAATGTAAACTCAAATCACCACAATAAGTAGCAATACAAACGTTCCACTAGATTGTAACCGAGGGAATGTATGAACATCAAATACTAGTCGACCATTAGAATTACAATGAAAGGATTATAAATGGCTTGTACTCAGTGGTACTGTTCAGAGTGTTTCTGTTATAGTCATGTATGATATTCCAGCATGGGATCTAACAGATCAATACAAGGTGAAGATAAGTTTGAAACTTTTTTGGGTGTTGAAATCATACAAAAATGTCATGGACTGTGCATTGCAAAAGGTTTTGGCTGTGCTGTGTTGGAGGTTGAGCTGTAATCTGAGTTTTTCCCTTGTTATATATTTCATCAGTGAATGGTGATTATGAATATTTTGCAATAACTCTGGTAGATTTGCATACCTCATGACACACAAGGACAGCACTTGCATATAATTGTTGTACAGCTGAGACTGGCCCAGACTCCAAACACTAGTTTTGTTCTCCAAGAAGCCAACCTAACACTATGCTTTCTGCATGAAATAGAGACATAATAGAATTATGTCTTGAAGCAAAGGTGTTTGATATGGACATTTCCCTGCTTGACCTCACTTCGACAACACAGTGGCAGAATTAGTATAGCTGCAGTCTCTCACCACCAGCTACCTGGGATCATGCTCAGCTCCAGTGCTGTCTATGTGAACCTTATATGTTCTCCCTGTGATTGCACTGGTTTCCTCCAGGTGAATCATAGAGTTATACAGCTTGGAAGCAGGACCTTCAGCGCAACTTGTCCATACCAACCAAGATGCCTACGTGAGCTAGTCCATTTTGTCTGCATTTGGCCCAAATTCCTCTGAACCATGTACCTGTCCAAGTGTCTTTTAAATGTAATTGTTCCCACCTCTACCACTTCCTCTGGCAGCTCATTCCATGTACACGCCGCATTCTGTGTGAAAAGCTTGTCTCTCAGGCCCTCTTTAAATCTTTCCCCTCTCACTTTAAACCTATTCCCTTGAGTTTTAGACTCCCCTGCCATTCACCTCATCTATGCCCCTCATGATTTTATAAAACTGTATGTTACACCCCCAGCATCCTTCACCCCAGGGGAAACAATCCCAGCCTATCCAGTCTTTCTTTGTAAGTCAAGCCCTCCAGTTCCAGTAATATCCCTGTGAATCTTTTCTGCAGCAATCAAGCTTAAGATGTATTTCCCTGTGTGTTTGGATATACATGCGACTAATAAAGATATCTTATTATTCTTAATCACATCCTTCTTATAGCATGGTGACAGAACTGCACACAGTATTCCAAGTGCAATCTCATCAAACTCTTGTACAGCTACACTCAAAGCACCAACCGATGAAGGCAACAATACCATATGTTTTCTTCCCCATCCTGTCTAACTGTGTCACCACTTTCTATGTACTTTTACCCTGAGGTCTGTTTGTTCTACAACACTCCCCAGGGTCATATCATTCACTGTGCATGTCTTATGCAGATTTAGCTACCCAATTTGCATCACTTTGCATTTGTTAAATTCCATCTGCTGTCCCTTTAACCACTTTCCCAGTTGACCTAGATCTCATTGTAACCTGAGACAACCTTTTTCACTGTTCACCACACCACTAATTTTGGTTTCATCCGCAAATATTCTAATAATGCCATCCACATTCTCATCCAATTCATTAGTGTACCTGACAAACAACAACACCGATCCCTGCGACACACCACTGGTCACAGGCCTCCATTGTGAAAAACAACCCTGTTCTAGTTTCCCCCCACATCCTAAAGACCTGTGGGTTGTTAGGTTAATTGGACATTGTAAATTGCCCTTATTGTGGGTGAGTGGTAGAATCTGAGCGAGTTGATGAGAATATGGAGAAAATAAAATGGGATTAGTGTAGATTATGTGTAAATAGATGTTTGATGGATGACATGGATTTGATGGGCCGGATAGCCTGTTACTTTGCTGTATAATGCTATGGCTTATGCAAAGGTCACAGATGCTCTTGATGGATTGATGGAGCAGACCAGTGTGATTCTTGAATAGTTATTGTACGTAAAAACACTTAGGGCTACACAGATGCTTTCTGTATTGTCCTGTACACCAAGAGATCTTGCAATGTGTTAAAATGCAGTTTGATCATACTTCAAAAAAGCTCCGTTGGCTATGAAGCACTTTGGGATATTCTGAAAAGATGAGATACAATACAAGTGCAGATCCTTTCTCGCTGGTTGTCCATGGGGAAAGTGACTAAGTTGCTATTTGTGGCAATACCATGCATCTGTTACTTGCTCAGAACATCTGTGCACTATTAACTGAGCACAGATCACTGTGTTTCATACAGCACCTTAGAATGAGCCTGAAGCATAAAAATTGAAAGATACTTTGTAACAGGCTCAGGTATTAGTGTGCTATCTTGGAATTCACGTTCTGTTCAAATTACAGCCTGCACCACAATCATAACCTGCCGAACAACCCCTAGCCTCTACTTTGACTTTGCTTTTACGTCCAAAAGCAACAGAAAACAAAAGCAGTTGGGTGCATTCTTCCTCTGGTGCAATGTAGCATTCCTGGCATTCTTTCTTCCTCTTCCCAATAACATGAATATTGAACAACTCCTATGAGGCATCCACTATTTCAAGCTGTAGCTGGCAAACTGAAAATGGGTAGCTCATACCTAACATATTACAAAGGAACTCGAGGAGAAAACTATTGCAAACAAAAATGGAAAATATACCAAAATTTTCTAAATTGTCCTTTCATGGAACTTCATACTCAGGTGGAACGAGAGGCTACAGCTGATCGAGAGACTAGAGAAGGAGTTTAGGTTTGGAGGAGGATTGTAGGATCAGAAGAAATTAAAGAGGGAAGGAAAAATGAAAGTTGGATGGATTTGAACACACAGTAGAGAATTATAAAATTGAGGTGTTGGTAAATCAGAAGTTCATAGGTGAATGGATGTCAAATGAGCACAATTTGGGATGAGAAGATAAACATTTGGAAGCCAGCTAGCAGAGGACTGGAAGAACTAAACCTAGAAATAACAAAAGCAAGGACGATTTTTTTTTGCAGCTTTTGGACCATGAGATGGACAACATTACTGGGGGAGAATTAGGTGGTCTTAGTACAGAGAGAATGGAGGACAGAGGTTTGTTTTTGGATAAAACAAAATGCTGAATTTGTGAACTGGTTCACCATGGGTAAACCTGGAGTGGGTGGAATTGGTGGATAAGGAAACAAATCGTGATTGTGGCTGAAAACAATGGCTTTGGTCTTTCTGAAAATTATTCTCTTAAAGTCTTGGCCCATCTGGGATAAGACATTGGACAAGTTTGATAATCAGAAATAGCGTGTGGATTGAGAGAAATGGTGGTGATGTGGGACTGGACATTGTTAACATACATGTCAACCTTAGGTCATGGTATTGGTATTGGTATTGGTTTATTATTGTCACTTGTACCGAGGTACAGTGAAAAACTTGACTTGCCTACCGATCGTACTGGTCAATTCATTACACAGTGCAGTTACATTGAGTCAATACAGAGTGCATTGATATACTACAGGTAAAAACAATAACAGTACAGAGTAAAGTGTCACAGCTACAGAGAAAATGCAGTGCAATAAGGTGCGAGGTCACAACAAGGTAGATCATGAAGTCATAGTCCATCACATCATATAAGGGAACCGTTCAATAGTCTTATCGAAGGTGCTATTGATATAAAATATGTGGATGATGAATAGGAGGAGGCCAAAGATGGATTCTGGGAGGACTTGTATGTTGTACTCAAAGTTTAAGGTGTTTTAAAGATGGACAGTCAGTAATTTTATGTTGTTTTTAATCAAGAACACCTGTCAGTCTGCATATTTTCCTCCCCAACAGCAACATTTAATTACCCCGAGTAATGATTTTTCACAAGTTAACTTTGCAACCTTGGAAGGACAGAATAGGTTAAAATGCTTGATAGAAACAGAATGATATATTATATGTTATGAAGCATGATATTGTTGTAGAAAACAGTGAATTGTGAGAAACTTGCAGGCAATTTGTTAATAATTAAAAATTGATCTTAGACCCAATTTCACATTCCTACAATTATATTTCAAATGAGTATTTTTATTGGGCTGCTGCTTGATGAAATGCTGGTGTTTGTGAATCTGTTGCTGGCCAGTCAGGCAAGAAACTTTTATATTTAACTTTTCTTCAAACAACTTCCTACTCCATACAATTAATCTAAGGAAAACTACATCTTGGGGGACTTTATACATTGTTATAGAAATATAATCATTTATCATCATTGTAAATGACTCTGTCCATAATGTAACTAAACATCAGCTCATAAACAATATCAGAAGTGTTTCAGTATGCTCAGTCTTTGTCTCTCAGGATTACAAACCTTAATTGATCTGGTCCAGCTCTGTATCTTGAGACTCGAGCCATTGACAAAGGGACTGATAAGGCATCTAACCAACGCTTCTCATATTTTGGTTCGTTAGCTGAAGGTGAAGAAGGTGATGACGGGGCCTGCATAGAATAAATGAGACACATCAGAAACGCAAGTTAATCTAGAAATACTGCAATGCATCTTGTGAGATAATAGCAGGATAATTCACAATATTAATGATCAAATTTCACAAAATAACATAAATGATTCTTTTTTAAACTACAGAGGGTTGTAATTTTTGGCAACTATAACAATTAAAGATTCAGAAATATGTTCTGACTCATCTTCAAGAAGATATAAGCTTACGTATTTAATATTTCACATATCTCATGTTGGACATACTTAAAATTATGAGAGGCATAGAGAGGTTAGATAGAATCCTTTTCCCATCATAGGGATAGCTAAAGCTAAATTCAAGGTGAGATGTAAGATTTTAACAGGGGATATGAAGATTAAGTTTAGATTAGATTACTTTATTGTCATATACACCAGGGTGCAATGAAATTCCTTGTCTGCATAAAGCTCACAGAGTAAACGGCACGCATTGTAAATAATAAATACAATAATAAGTACAAAAACAAGTGCAAAACAGCAGAATGATTTATAGTGCAATCTGAAGTAGTTCCAAAAAGAAATGTTAAAGTGACGATGCAGAATAACAAGAGTTTCTTTTTACTCTTTTTAGTAGAATATGGATCTAGCATGGGCAAACAGATTTAGTGAGGATTGGCTGAAAGGTTGGCATGGACTCGGAAACCAAGAAGCCTGTCTCTGTGCTGTACAACTCTCTGACTTTCTGATTCATTAACATGTGGATGACCCTTAAGATCCTTAAACTGAGTGGTTTAACCCAGTTTCTTTTCAGTATTTATGCTTACTTTATGCTAGTTACCTCTTCAATTGTAATGTTGAAGATATTTAACAACTGAGAAAAAACAAAGAAGGCAACACCTATTATGTATGCACTATGGGTGATAATTTTCTTCCTAAATCATATTCAAGTCAAAGTCGAGTTTATTGTCATATGCACAAGCACATGTATGCACAGGTGTAATGAAAAACTTCCTTGCAGCAGCATTACAGGCACATAGCAGCATATAAGCAGCATTCACATGAAAAGTATAAATTAAACATAAATTATGCACAATTTTTACAAAAAGAAAACACGGTTAGAACAAAAAATTCAAAGTCCATTTTAGTACAAAATGACCAGAGTTGTCATAGTGTTGTTAAACTGTAGTGACTAGGGTCATGCTGATTGGTTCAAGAACCAAATGATTGAAGAGAATCAGCTCTTCTTGAACCTGGTGGTGTGGGACTTCAGGCTTCTGTACCTCCTGCCCGATGCTAGCTGTGAGAAGATGGCATGGCCCAGAAGGTGGGGATCTTTGATGATGGAAGTTGCCTTCTTTAGGCAGTGCCTCCTGTAGATAATACCAATGGTGGGGAGGGATGTGCCTGTGATGTATTGGACAGAATCCACTACTCTTTGCAGCTTCTTATGTTCCTGTGCATTCAAATTGCCATACCAGACCATGATACAATCATCAGGATACTTTCAACAGTACACCTATAGAAGTTTGTCAGAGTGCTCAGTGATGTGACAAATCTCCTTAACCTCCTAAGTAAATAAAAATGCTGGCATGCCTCCTTTTGGTTGCATCTATGTGCTGGGCCCAAGGCAGATCATCCGATATGGTAACGCCCGGGAATTTAAAGCTGCTGCTTCTCTCCGCTGCTGATCACCCATTGTAGACTCTAGCATATTCGCCCTCCTTCCCCTTCCTGAAGTCAACAATCATCTCTTTAGTTTTGCTGACAGTGGGTGTTGTTGCGGCACCATTCAACAAGGTGTCCTATCTCACTACTGTGTGCTGACTCATCACCACCTGTGATTTGTCCAACAACAGGTTGTGTCGTTGGCAAATTTGTATATGGCATTGGAGCTGTGCTCAGCCACACAGTCATTTATGTAATGAGAGTAGAGCAGGGGGCTAAGCACATGGTCTTGAGGTGTACCTGTGCTGATGATCAGCAAGGAGGAGATGTTCTTACCAATCCTCACTGACTGAGGTCTGCTGATGAGGAAGTCGAGGATCCAATTACAGAAGGAGGTACAGAGGCCCAGGTTTTGAAGCTTGATGATGAGTTTGGATGGGATGATTGTGTTGAATGCTGAGCTGCAGTTGATGAACAGCAGCCTGACGTATGAGTTTCTGTCGTCCAGGTGGTCCAGAGCAGAGTGAAGGGCCAGAGAAATTGCAGCTGCTGTTGACCTGTTGTGGCAGTAGGTAAATTGAAGCGGATCCAGGTCATCTCTGAGGCAAGAGTTGACTCGGGCCATAACCGACCTCTCAGAGCACTTCATTACAGTTGATGTAAACGCTGCTGGATGGTAGTCATTGAGGCAGGTCACCACGTGCTTTTTGGGCACCGGTACAATAGATGCCTTTTTGAAGCAGGTGGGAACTTCAGACCACAGAAGTGAGAGGCTGAATATGTCTGTAATTACTCCAGCCAGTTGGTCCACACAGATCTTTAGTACGCGGCCTGGTACGCCGTCTGGACCAGATAATTTCATGGATTCAACCTCTTGCAGGATGCCTGGATATTGGCCTCAAAGTCTGAGATTACTATAATACATATTTAATCAATGCATATTTATCATGTAAATTGTACCAGCGTGATGTTGGGAAGGACATTAGTGGAAATGATGCTAACAATTGCTGGAAATATGCAGATCATAAAGTCTTTTTTTTTCTTTTTCAATCTTTTTTATTGGTTTCAAATCAATACAAATGATATATGGCATCAAAGTTTGTACATACCTTACAAAGA
>JAUZTB010000002.1:74889512-74902029 GCA_034780895.1 Rhynchobatus australiae
GGGTGTATGGGTGGAAGTACATGCATTGGGGAGGGGATTGGGGAGGGCTAATCCTGAGTTGAACAATGACTTAAAACCATCCAAGATTTTCCAGGCAGAATTAAACACAGGAATTATATATAAACCCAAATTAGCACACGTTTCCACTCTACACACCCAGTAATTTTCTTACAAAATGTATTAATTAATAATTAGCAATGTGTGATAGAACAATAACAAAACCCTGGATTTTGTCATTTAAAGACGATCATTTGAATGACTGTCAATTCTGTTACCATTTATGCTGCTTATTTCTTTTCCCCCAGAGGATGCAAGATTTTAAGAGTGCCTTAATGTAGGACCAAGTGATTTGCTCACGAATTTATTAATATTTGAAATCGAACTGATGTCTAGTGTGGCAAATTAATGAAGAAACTCTAAACCTGCTGCACAAGGAGCCTGGAAGGTTTCTGAAGCAGTGAAAAATTAAGTGATGTAAATGAAGATCATGCCAAATAAGTCTTAAATATCTTTGGAAACATTCAAGTTATGTGCAAGGGTATGAATAATGATGGATACAAATTCCAGGGACAAAGCTGTGAAAGCATATTATTTGGTGCAGCTCACTGACATTTTCATAGGATAAATTAGCTGTGATGAGTAAATTATTCACTTTAAATGCACATCCCAGCTCAACTGAGGTAGCCAAAAATGGAGCAGCTGTTACTGCAAAGAACTTGGTAAAGATATATAAATAATTTGAATGAAATTAGGAGCATCAGTTCCTCATCTGCCTTGCTGTCAAATTAAACCAAGAATATGAATTTATGCAGGGGAAGTTTAGAAATATCGTTCTTTACAACATCAGGCTCCATGGCATCCAGCTCTCACGTCTTCTAAGCTCTGATTTGTTTGACATCAGATGAACTATTAGGAAATATTGAGAAGGAAATAGCAGAAAATAATGGGAATTCCAAGTTTTTGCCCCCCCCCCCCATTCCGGGATAGGGGCCAATCTGCCCCAACATTTCTGGAAAATGATGGGCGGCTATTGCTTCTTCGCCCCTGACTCGGCGGCTTGGGGTGGATGAGCACGGAGTCATTCCCTCTCACCGATCACAAATGTTATTGCTGGAGTTCTGATATCGCTGCGGTCACTCCCTTCTTTTCACCTACTGGCCAGTTTGAGCTAGCCTCTTTCATCCCGTCCCGCCCTGCTCACTAACCATTGGTCAATTACACCCTGGGTCCCAATATATTCCTCCTGCAATTGGAGAATCTGCTCCTGTTTCTCAATTGGTTACGGTTCCTGCAGGTTTATTAAACCTGAGTTGCCATTAGAAGCTGTTTTCAATTGGCTGTTTTGTTGCTGTACGGATCTTTAAACTCCAGCCCAGCCAAAAAAAAGGGCCCTGGAATCAGGAATATACAGGTTGTCAGGCATTCACTGTCGCAAGTGGCTTTTTTAAATTAGTTTTTAAAAAGGGAAATGAGTACCTTATTACTTTTATAAAGGAAGTTAATTAAGTGTAAGAGCTTTGATGAAAGTTAAACCAGGCTACCATCAAAATGTTTGATGTTTCAAACAACTTTACTTGAATGTTGAGGTGAACACTTCAAGTGAGAAGGTTGAATGAGTTTTTGGAATTCAGGTCTGCTGATTAAGAAATAACAGCCTCAAGTGCTGTAACTCTTGAAGGCACCTGTATGTCAAGAGATATTGACGGTGGGGTGAGGAAAAAAATGTTCCTTTTAACACATTTAGAGAACTGAAAACAAGAGAGATCCTAAAGGAGTATAAAATGTGTAATGGGGCAGGAGTGGCTAGAGGGGGGGAAAGTAATTAAAGGGGTGAATCTTGCACTGGTGGGCAAAATTAAGGAAATCTCAGTAGTTTGGAGCATTTTGGCATATCAGATTCAAAATTGCCTTGATGGCTAGGAGGCAGAGTGTGATTGGTGGAGGGTTATTTTTGCCTTTGGAAGACTACAACCAATGATTGGTGCTGGGATCCTTTGTTATATGTGATCTGGATGTGAATGTAGGAGATATGATTAGTAAGTTTCCAGGTGGCATCAAAATTGCTGATTGTCTTTGACTATAGAATGATATTCATCTGTTGGTGAGATAAATAGAAATGGCATATGGAATTTAATCATGGGGGAAAAATGAGAGGTGATGCATTTTAGGAAGATTAATATGGCTAGGTTACATATATACAATGAATAGTAGACTTCATATGCACTTTAATTATAGAAGATGAGTACCTGTAGCCTTCTATTCCATGATGTTTCATGCTAGGTGCTAGAAATGGGATTAGTATAGATAGTTAATTGATGACCAGGATGTTCACGATGGGTTGAAGGGCCTGCTTCTGCACTGTATGTCTCTGTTACACTCTTCTGTAATGTTCAATCTAAGTTGTATCAGAAGTACATCAAAAGAATGAACAGTAAATGCTAGATTTAAAAACCTGGAAATGCAGAGCAGGTGTTGTCAGTATTCAAAGTTTGCAGAATAAAAGGAGGCCATTTAACTTGGAGTCCATGCTGGCTCTTTGCTTGAGCAGTCCATCTCATCCACATACTCTACAACCTCTCCACATAAGCCTGCATTTTTTTTTCTGTCAAGTACATATGTTCCCTCTGAACACCCTGATTGAATCTGCCTTTTGTGATTGTCTCATACCATTGCCCACCTCCACCCCCATGCTGCTGATGTGCATTCCAGATCAGAATTGCTTTTTTACATATATTTTTGTCATGTCATTTGGGCTCTTTTGCCAATCATATTTATTCTAGACCCTCTCATCCCTGAGCCTTCCAAAAATGAGAACAGTTTATCTCCATCTTCTCTCTCTTGTTTCTCCATGATTTTAAATACATCTCAGATTTTCTCTCAACCTCCTTTGTTCTGATAGGATGAATCTCAGTATCTCCGGTTTCTTTCCCAAAGTTTAATTCAGTAAATTTCCTGCATCCTATTTAAGATCTTCATGTCTTTCCTAAATTGTGGCGCTCAGAACTGGACCCAAAACTCCAGTTGTGACTGAACTATCTTATAAAGGTTCATTAACTCCATTCTCTTATGTTCTGTGCTATAAGGCCAGCACCCAATTTGATTTCTGTTTTAAACTATTTTCTTAATCTACTCTGTCATTTTCAACAATGTATGCAAATATACTGCTGGATCTCTATGTTCCTGTGCCCCTTTTTGAATTTGACCTCAGATTTTTATTGCCTCCTTGTTCTTTCTCCCAAAATATAAAATTGCATTTTTCTGTATTAAATTTAATCTGCCACATGGCTGCCACTGGACTCGCCTGTCTACATCCATTTGAAGTTGGTGTCCTTCCCTAAGTTCACTATTCTTGTGCGATATGTAAAGTTCGAAATATTGCCTTGTGTGTCCAAGCCCAATTTGTTGCTATGTATTATGAGAAAACTGCATCTACTACCAATACCCAGGGAATGCTGTTGTACACTTTCCCCAAGTCTGCAAAACAATTGTTCACTATTGCTGTTTTCTGTCACCTAGCCAATTTTCTATCCATGCTGCTGTTACTCTCTATATTGCAAGGACTTCAATCTTGATGACATGTGACACTTCTGTTAAATGCCATATGCACCTCATCAACTGGATTTTCCTCATTGATCCTCACTCTCATCTCAACAAAAAAAAAATTGTCATTATTTAAATCCAATTTACCTTTAACAAACCCATGCCTGCCTTCCTTAATCAATGCACATTGGTCCAAGTGGCACTAAGTCTGATCATTGATCCTAAACATCTCCCCCATATTGATTGGTCTACTACAATTGGTAGGTTTAATCTTTGCATCCATTTTTGAACAAGTATGTTACATTTCACAACTCCAGCCCTCGGGCAGAACTCCTGTATTCCTGGGTGTTATGACTAATACCTATGCAATGTCCATCCATCCTACCCTCAATAATGTAGAATGTACGCTCTTTGGACTGGGTGTTTTATTCCCTTTATGTACAGCTGGCCTTGTATTATACCTATTTATCAATTGTTTGTTAATCCACCATCACAATTATATCTCCATTTCCTGAGATCCTTGGTAAAGACTGACACAGAGTCTCATTTAATACCTTGGTTATGCTCTCTGCTTCCTTGAATAGATCTCCTTTTTGGTCCATAATCAGCTTCATCTCTCATTTTACTAGTATCTCATATTTTCTTACGACACAGGAGGCCATTCAGCCCATTTCAGATCCAGCCATGTTTACCCTGTAATTTTCCGTGCCTATCAACCTTCCTCCCCACCAATTCTCCTGCCACCCACCTGCATTAGCAATAGCCAGTTAATTTACCAGGTTGTAGTTGGGATGTGAGACAAAACTAGAGCATCTGGGTGTACGGAGCACATAGTCGTAGGAAGTACATGCTACCTCCACATACCCTATGTCAGGATCGAACCTCTGGTTACTTTGGCAGCAGCACTAACTGCTGCTCTGCTGTGCTGCCCTGAACAATTACTGTTTGCTTACTGTTTATTTGTCTACTTTTTGTAATTCCTTTTTCTGTTTGCTGTCAGTTTTTTTCTCATACTCTTTGCTCTTCATATTTACTTTTTTTACTTTCTCTCCTGGTTCTCACATGCTATCAATCTCATACCTATCATTTGCCCACTTTTCCTGCTTTATTTTACTCTGTATCTCAAGAGAAAAGCTATATTGAAACTTAAGGTCTAACTCATCAGATTCATTTTTAAATAAAGTTTGAGCATCTGTAAACAATTTGAAAGGACATGTAGTCCCTGGTATAACAATTTCCAGAGATGACTTCTTTTAAAATAACTTGAGTGTATGAAATTCTAAAGTAATTGAGCAAGAATAATAGATATGAGAAGTTGTGAATTATTGAAATTATGGAAGAACAGTAGTTTTGCTTAAGCCCATATGTATTAAAAATCTATGTGATAAATTTATTATCACTTATGTTTTCAAATGGATTAATATTACATTTTGAGCAAGTTGCTTTCATTTTTTTCATCTGAAGTCCTGTCATTTGCTTTGTAGCTGGAATTTTCAATTAGTTCACATCATTTGCCCTTGATGAAATTTCCTTGGTGTACTGTTGAAATGTCAAACCGTAACAAATGGAATTACCTTTTGCTTCAGCTGGTTAAGGCCGTTGATAGATAATCCAGAAGGTAGTTTGAAACACATTCAAAGGTGATTCAGTCCATCTCATGCAGGATTTCATGAAAAAGGCTGCTTCTGCCCTCAAGGTTCATATCTTGAGAGAAAAATCAGGAAATCTTCCATCCAGCTATGTTGGAAATATACACGTATGTAGGCTGAAAATAACATTAGGGCCAACAACGCTTCCTTTACTTTCTAGCCCCTCCACCTAGTGTCCCTCTGCCTGATGGAAATCTGCTGCTAATTACCATTGCGATTCATACATGGAACACAGTTACTTTAGAAAGATGGTGCAGTGCCCCTGTAAGAAGTCAATATTTTTGGGACAAGAGATAGAAAGTACTTGGAAAAAGGAAAATAGTATGCTGCAAAGATATGTCTTGATTAAAAGAAGTATTTTTGCAATAATGCTGTACTTTGGCTAGTTATAGTCATCACTCAAATAACTAAATAACTTGATTTAGTGAAAATAAAAAATGCAGATGGAGTAAATCTGAAATAAAAACAAAGTGATGGAAACACTCAGCAGCTCAGGTAGCATCTGTGGAAGGAGATACTGCCTGACTCACTGAGTGTTTCAGTGTTTTCTGTTTTTATTTACCATGTTGATTCTGTTTTATATTCAAAGCACAAGACTGTTGATGTGAAAATGTACAGGACAATTGTCTTGTGCTTGCATGAAAGAAACCATTTCTGTAAAATATAATTGGCTGACTTGAGTATCTTTAATTTCTTGCACATTCCTCATTAAATAGCATTTACATTACGATGTCTTTTCACCACTTGGCTTCACGATAAGACACCTGTATACCTTAATTTTCAGCAGTAGTGACATGGATTGGGATAAAACAGCCTTCAGTGTTGTAAAACTGCTAGATTCCAGCAGTATTTGAAAATGTTGGTGAAGCAGAATGTTCAGTTGACACCCTTGAATATCTTTATCTTCTCCAACCATAAGCTGGTTTATTTTATGCTAAAGCACTTCACTGTTTCTAATAGATCAAACTGAATGAAAGAGAAACTTTGGACTATTACTTCAGGTAAAATGATTCATTTAGCAGTATGAATGTGTGAAGTAGGTATGAATTTTCAGTTACTTTCCATTTTAATTCCAGGTATTTGAATATTTGACATACTTAGTTTTCTCTTTGTTACCTGAGAGCAATTGCCCTTTTTTGCTTGCAGTCTTAATTCCATAGTTTATTTAAATACAGACTCAATGTAAACTGACAAGAGGAGCATCACAGGCAAATGTGATTCTACCTTTGCTTTTAGCCTTCTATTTTGTGAAGTAATTACAAGTCAAGAGATCAAATGGAGGAAATGCTGGCTTTTGTTTTCATTTTCTAGTACACAAATTCTGAGGTGAATTTTAACTGTAACTACTTCTCTGGCTTACCATTATGTTATGAAATAAACTACTCTTTGAGCGTCTGTGAAGATTTGTGATAGCATTTGCAGTTGGTTGGATAGCCAAGATTGTACCTTGAGAAATATTTTTATTCAGAGCTGACATTTTTGACCCAAGATCTGAAGTGGATCTAAGAGTTGTGAATTCTGCAGGATTTTACTGGCTGTACTGTGATTTTATGCTCAAGAAGATCTACTTGATGTTTCCTCATGAATTTTGCCTTAGTAAAATGGAAACAAACAGTTATTCAGATTAGCTTGCAATATAATCAATCATAGCTGTATTCACAAGTTCAGAACATTGAGGAGATATACTAAATGGCACGTGTGGAGGATCTAAGAGAATTCATATTGAAATACTTGGTTTTGATGTATTTTGCAGCTCAGGACCCAGATTTTGTTTTTCAGATTTTAATTATTATAACCTTAATATACAGTAGACTAACATTAATTCTACATTTTGTGGTGATGAAGTTGCCCAGTGGAGGTTAATAAACTAAAAACATTTTTTTCTGAATTCTTAATGTATTTTGGTATTCCTTGCACTGATCTGGGAGAGAAACACATACTGTTCATTGAATAAATAATCTGTTCTGCACATTAAGACTGGAATTTAGAATAGGAATTCAATACTTTTCCAACAAAATAGCTCAAGCATTTCACAGAAATAAGCTTTTGTTTTGGAGGTCAGACTGGTGTGAGCTGAATGAGAGTTGATTCTTTTCATGATGTGAATTGAGAAAGGAATGTTGAGTAAGAATTTAACAAGCAGTAGAACCTTGATTTAATAATTCATCCATAAACACAGAACCATTGAAGTTTATTTTCTTGTCGATAAGAATAGAAAACATTTAACAGAAATGCCGCTGACCCATCTATATCAGTTATTCCATTGAGAATGTCCATGGCTGAGTGTAATTCTGACAGCATTTTGAAGGTGAACATTAAATAGAAGTCCTCATCTCCTCCTCTAATAAAGGGAAAATAGTTCTATGTTTTGAACAATATTCATGCTATCGGGTTCTGAATAATATTCATGCTTAAGTCATTCATGCCGTTTAAGGTATTTAAAAAGTTAAAAAGTTTATTATCTCTTTGCTTCATGTAATAGTTCAGCTTCACACAGGTGGATTAAGTTTTTAATCCAATCTACAGTACATTGAACTATTGTTACATTGCTGACTGTTCCCATTTTGTATTGGATGGGTGTATGATTATGGTGATTTAGCTGTGTAAGGAGTGAGTGTGGACCAGAACTTTATAAGGTTCAACCCATCTTCACGCTCTTCATAATAAAATAATAGTGAAAATTAGTTTTCCACTCCTAATTCTTGAAATGTATTTGAAAATGTAAATTTGGAAAATATGTCAAGTATCAATTGAATAATTAGATAAATAATGTCAAAACTATTGTCATTTGAAAGTAATTTTTCCAACTGAATTTATTCACTATATATATAAATGCCAATTCCACAGTTTGAAATAATTTATTGTTAATTTGTAAAGTACCTTTAATAAATGCCTTCGAAAAATTGCAGTGATTTCATGCAGCCAATGGTAATTGACACAGAGATAAACAATTTACTTGGCATCCATCGTCCAAGCTGGAAAGTATGGTAGCAAATCACTGCCTTTGTGTGTATGCTGTTTGTATTGAAAGTGAAAAGAATGTTGGGAGTTTTCTTTATAAAGGACATTTTCTCTTGTAAAATGTTTGAAATGTTTGTCCAACAGAGATACTCATTTCCAAGAATGGAATAGTATGTGAGGCAGCAGTGAAGTAAGCATTTTGCTAGTATGTATTATTTTAAAATATTGAGTATATTCAACTGTTTTATTGATAAGTTAACATTTTCAAAGTGACAAAGAGAACTATTTAAGAAAGTGACAAAATGTTTCCAATAAATTGTTCACAACAGATCAGCATCCAAATGTGCAATTTAAAAACTAGGGGCAAGGAGGATTATAATTATTTTCGAAACAAAGATTAGTAGAGCTGCGGCAATGACCAGATCTTGCCAGCAGCATCTACATCTGTGAATGAATTTTAAAAAAAATGCAGTCTACAGTGATAAATTTAGCCGTTCATTTTGGACGAATTGGGCCAAAGGTCTTGTTTCCATGTCGTGTAACTCTGACACTATTTTCAAAAGTTAGATTCCTTAAAACTAAAAATTACTTTCTTTCCTAGGCTTCCTTACCAAATCAACCTGTAATCTGCTTTCAAGGAAAACAGGGAGTAAGTACCATCTCTATTTTCTTCAGTTACCTCTTAAAGCTTTTTAAATGTGCTAATTTTGATGAATTTGTTGATGGAAAAGCTGTACATTTAATTCTGATTGCATCTAGTACATAATATCAGCCTATTATAATGAAGGATATAGCATGACTCAGGAATCCTCCAAAAACATCACCACAGAATTAATTACTTTGAATTGTATTGTTTGTTCATGAAGGGAATTTTTATTGTCTCCCTCGACTTTTAAAAGACAAACACACATCCAAAAGAATCATCAAAAAGATTAACAAACTTTTACCAAAAAAAATACATAATTTGTTAATTTCTCATTGAGTTTTCAATTTCATTCCTCTCCCTTTGTGCTTGGATCTTCCAGCCAATACAGTCAATATTATATTTTAAACATGTTGAAGAGGTATTATTTGATTGGGTGGGAAGAAGGATACCTGCATGGACTGTGAAATATTCCAGCCACAGGTCCCATTAAGCTGGAAGGAAGGCAGAAAAGATTTACGAAAATGTTGCCAGAACTCGAGTGACTGAGTTATGGAGAGAGATTCATTGGACCATGGGAGAATGAGGGGTTATTTTACAGAGGCGTATAAAATCATGAGGGGCACAGACAGGACAAATGCAGACAGTCATTTTCCCAGAGTTGGAAATCAAGAATGAGAAGGTACAAGTTTAAGGTGAGAGGGGAGAGATTTAATAAGAAACTGCGGGGCAAATTTTTCACCTTGAGGGTGGTCAGTATATGGAATGAGTTGTCAGAGGAAGTGATTGAGGCAGGTACGTTAACAACATTTAAAAGATACTTGCACAGGTACATGGATAGGAAAGGTTTGGAGGAACGTGGGCTAAATGTGGAACAAGTGGGACTAGGTTAGATGGGTATCTTGGTTGGCATGGTTGAAGGGCCTTTTTCAACACTGTGTGATTCTATGACTCTGTGAATGTTGGGTTTTACATCCATAAACCAAGAATGCAGTTCCATGAACCAAAAATCTAATTTCATTTTGCCATCCATTTGATCTCTCAAAAATATCTGCATTGCTTTTCCTTCAGCTTTCTTTCAAAGCCAGTGTACACACATGAAGAAGTCTGGTGATTTTTGTTTTGAGCAATATACAGTATTTGCTTACCATGAACTTGCATCTAATAAAATCAGTGGCAATGCATGAAATGTAATTAGTTGCAGCATACCTGATAGGTCTTTCTGTGGGCTTTGCTTTGTATGGAGTGTCTCAGATAACAAAATTATTCCAAGTCCAACTGCCATTGGCACTTGGAGCCTTCTCCTAATGTCACAAACTTCCAGCATATCTAAACCCTTTTGGCCATTCTGCAATTAAAACTTGACAAGTGCCGTCTGCTCCTCAACAAATTTCTGATCGATATTGCATTGCTTAACATTGCTGGAATATCAACATTCTCTTCAACTTCACTCTCTCGTTCCCCTTGAGCTCCTTTCCTCATTAGCAATATGCCAAGAAGCAAGATTACATCACACTGCTCTTTCCTTTGCAACATTGCCACTTCCTGGAAAGCCTTACCTCCTTAGCCTTCCTTTCCAGAACCTACAGCATGTTAAGGCATCAAGCTTAGTGTCTCTGGTCTTTTCAGCTTTGACAGTGGCTGCACCACGGTTCCTTCACCTTTGCTTTGGTGATCATAATTAAAAGATTAATGTAGCACTGATGACGATGCTATTTAGTGTAAGGAGGTCTCCTACTTTGCCAGAAACATGTTAAATTATTCATAATGAAGTTCAGTAATGGTTAATAAAAGAAATGCTGAGGAAAGCAATTTGAATTAATTTTCTGAAATGGTATCTTGACCTTTATTGCAAGGGGGTTGGAGATTAGAAATATGGAAATACTGTTACAATTGGACAGCGTGCTGGTGAGGCCACACCTGGATTACAGAGTACAAATTTGGTCCCCTTATTTAAGAAAGTATATACTTGCATTGGAAGTGGTCCAGAAGAAATCCACAAGGCTAATTCCTGGGATGAGAGGGTTATCTTATTGCAAATGGCTAAAGAACATGGATCTGTATTTGCTGGAATGTAGAAGAATGAGGTAGTGATCTTATTGAAAAGGATAAGAACTCAAGGAGACATGACAGGGCAGATGTTGAGATGTTTCCACTCGTGGAAGAAATTCAAACAAAGGAACATTGCTGCAAGGTAGGTGGTGGTCATTTAAAACTGAGGTGTGTAGGAATTTCTTCAGGCAGAAGCTTGTTAAGCTGTAGAGAGCGAGGGGAAAAGGGATGTCTATGATGGGGTAAAACCAGCATGACCATGGGGATAAGCTGTAAACCAGGTTATCTAAGTGAATGGGAGCAGTTAGAGAGTGAGAACATAGACAAAAGAACATAAACAAAAGAATGTAGAAGTTAGAACAAAGAACAGAGACCATAGAACAGTGCAGCACAGAAACAGGCTCTTTGGCCCATGATGTTGTGCCAAACTAATTAAGTTAATGATACCTAATCTCTTCTGCCTGCACATGGTCCATATCCCCCGATTCACTGCGTATTCATATGCCTGTCTAAGAGCCTCTTAAATGCCTCTACCATATCTGCCCTACCATCACCCCGACACTGCATTCCAGGCACCCACCACTCTGTGTGTAAAAAACCTGCCCTGCACATCTCCTTCAAACTTTCCCCCTCTAGTTAGTAGACACTTTGACCCTGGGAAAAACATACTGGCTGTGCTTCTCATAATTTTATAAACTTCTATCAAGTCTTCCTTCACCCTTTGCTGCTCCAGAGAAAACAACCTTAGTTTGTCCAAACTCAGTGAAAACCCACACTCAATGATTTAGAAACAGCTTCTTCCCCTCCGCTGTCAAAATTCCGAATGGTCCATGAACCCATGAATGTTATCTCACTATTCCTTTTTTGCACTATTTATTGATTTTATAATTCATAGCAATTCTAATGTCTTTGCACTGTACTGCTGCCACAAACAACAAATTTCATGGCATAGAAGTCAGTGATAATAAACCTGATTCTGATTTCTCCTTTTCTCAGAACCCCTTTAATCCAGCAGCATCCCTGTAAACCTCTTCTGCACTCTCTCCATCGCCTCCACAACCTTTTTATAATGGGGTGACGACAATTGAATGCGATACGCAAGATGTTGCGTTGGTTTTGTTTCGCAGGCTTCGGGACTTTGGAACAGCTAAGTTTTTTAAAAATTCTTATCGGGGATAGTGGGGCAGGACTGTGCAGGCGCGTGACGTTAGCAGGTAATGCAGGGCAGTTTAAAAAGGAAACCGTCATATCCAGCAGGCAGCGTCGGAGCGGGTAGCGGAGTGAGAGGGAGCAGAGTGATTGGGCTTTCGCTCAATGGGCTTCGGCGTAAAGGGGCGAGGAAAGGTGGGTCACTTGAGGAAAGGAAGTAATATGAGCGCAGTTTCCTGTACTCAGTGTCAGATGTGGGAGTTTCCGGAGTCTCTCTGCCCCCAGGAGGGCTACATCTGCGCCTGGTGTGTTGAGCTGCAGCTCCTGAGGGACCGTGTTAGGGAACTGGAGATGCAGCTCGATGACCTTCGTCTGGTCAGGGAGAATGAGGAGGTGATAGAAAAGAGTTATAGGCAGGTGGTCACACCAGGACCATGTGAGTCAGGCAAGTGGGTCACAGTCAGGAGGGGGAAGGGGAAGAGTCAGGTACTAGAGAGTACCCCTGTGGCTGTACCCCTTGACA
>JAUZTB010000002.1:75690174-75702240 GCA_034780895.1 Rhynchobatus australiae
ATTCAGGGGAAAATGATCATAGTTTGGGGGGGGGGGTGGGGGAGGGTGGTGAAATTCCATGGGCTTTGTCCCAATTATTCTTTGGAAGGAAGTGCACTGCCTTGTAAATAAAATGTGACCTTTATATATCTGTATATATCATATTTTGTTGTTTCCCAATGCATTCTTGAAGACATTACAACTTGCAGCAGGCACCTTGTTGTGTCTATGCGAGTGTAGATAACCTTGTAGAATATTCATGAGAGTCAGATATAGTGTCAATAGCAGGTGTAGGTGCAATGATTTTTAGAACATAGAACATTGCAGCGCAGTACAGGCCTTTTGGCCCATGATGTTGCGCTGACATTTCATCCTGCTCTAAGATCTCTTTCGACTGCTCCAGGAGTAGTGAGGCAACACTGCAGAGACCACTGGTAAGAGTACATCACATGGTCAGGGAGCGTTTCACTCAGACTCAGGGAGCGTTAAGGGCCAATACTAGTGTGGGTCAGGCATTGAAGTGTTACATCCTGAAGTTGTACATTGTTATTGTGTATGTGTGTGTGAGAGTGTATTTTACCCCAGTTGCGAATTCCCTCTCGTGTTCGTGGTATTCTGTGCGTGAGTGACCGTGTGTCCATGCCCATCCATTCTGTCCTGTGTTTGCCCTTGTGATTAAACTGGTTTTGGTCTACAAAGCTCATATCCAGAGTCCTTCATCCTTAAGACAGTAAAGAACGATTTCACACGCTACACCCTTTTTATGGTGCTGGGGGCTGGGTGGAGCCTCACTGTTGTAATTTGAATGAACCAATCGTTTGGGGGGGTCAAAGACAAAGGTTCTGGCCACAGCCAATGGTCAGACAGGTTAAGAGACAAAGGGTACTGGTCAGGTAAGTTCAGACTCTCACACCTGAGGGGTGGGTGGAGCTGCACCTTGATTGACAGAAGTATCACTTCCGATCTGAGGAGCAATGCTGTCCTCCGACCAGCAGGGGTCATTTCTCACAACAACTCCTAAATGCACAATGCTTGTAATTCAGAAAATAACTCAAGTGTAGAAATGAATGGCAATAATTCTCAATCTTCCCCTTTGAGCAGCTTATTGTCTCTTAAACAATTTACTCTCTCTGCTGCCTCTCATTCTGTGTTCTGTTTTGCATCTTCACAATGAGCAACAAGGTCTGTTTCCTTCATGAGTAATAGCAGCAACAGGTAGCAAGAAGGCCCATAAACAAAAGACAAATAAGCATACCAGAGAAAGAATTAGCCATCTTAAATGACTTTCCATAACACACAAGGAGGCCAGTCAGCCCATCTTATAAATGCCAGCTTCCAGCAGAGCAATCCATTCTCTATCATTTCTCTGTAGCTCTGTAACTTATTCTCTCATACTCATAAATCCACTTTGATTCTTTTTGCCATTCATTAACGTACACTAAGATGGATCTAGAGGAACCAATTACCTTACCATTGGCATGTGGGAGGAAACTCACATGGTCACAGAGAAAACATGCAGAGTCTTTGTCGTGCTTGAAATCAAGGTTGAAGTCTTCAGCTGTGAGGCAGCAACACTAACTTCTGTGCCATCACACTACCTTTTTTGAAGGGTATACCAGTTCACAGTTCTTATGTTCTGCAATGTGACCACTCAAATGTAAATGGGTCTAATTTCTGAGTGTATGTGCAATAGAACAGGCCTTAGAGACCGTACACAAACTGTGCACACCATGAATGAGTTTCTAGGCCACATCCACTGTGCCAGCAAACAGCTAAAGAGGCCACAATAATGATGACTTGATGCTCTGTTGGAGATTCTAATTTCAATCCCTTCTGCTGAACAGGCCCTCTCCTGAAGGTTATAGAGTTTTGTCTAAAATGCTCAGCGATACTATGACACAGGAATCAGGATCATAGGGTAGAGGGGTGGGGTGTCTGGGAAAGTGGAGCGTTTGGAAGTGGGTGGATTTAATAAAGAGGGTCAGACCTGAAGTCATTGGGGGCTGTGAGGCTGGGATTGTCAGTGGAAGAGAACAGAGGATAAACAGCATCAGGATGTGGAACAACAATTATTACTGGCCTAAAGGGTCCTATAACAATCTAGAGTTCAAATCCCACCATGGCAGATGTGGAATTTAAACTTAGTTAAATCTGATTTTTTTTTGCTTTAAAAAAAAGCATAGTCCTTCTGAGTAACAATAACCAGGAGACAATCATAATGTTGTTAAAATCCACTGGTTCACTTACAGACTTAGGAGAAGGAAACTTTCCATCAATATGTGGCGTGGCCAATATGTGTCTCCAGAGCTGCAGCAATATGGTTGACTCCTAAAGGTCCTCTGAACTAATCTGACAAGCCACACTGTTCGGGGCCATTAGAGATGGGCAACAAATGCTGGGTTTGCCAGTACTGCTCACATCCCCAAAAAAATGAGTGATGGAGAAAAAAGAATCATGGCCAACCTGAAATTTTAACCCAACACATGAGTGAGGAACAAAACACAAACTACTGGAGGAAATCAGTGGGTCAGTCAGCATCTGTAGAAGGAAGTGGATAGTCGAGGTTTCAGATCAAGACCCTTCGCGTCCCTGAGTGGGGAGGTTTAGTTGATTTCCCACCAACCCTTGCAAACTGAGCCCTCAGGAAACCTGGAGGGTGCCAACTGTCCCAAAGACTACTTTTGCTGTCTTGATGTGTGAGAAAAATAAGAACAGAAGAAACATTTCCTTGCCGTGTCTCATAAAATTTATTAAGTTTTGGTTTGTTCAAAAAAAGAAAAGGGACCTTCAAGTTTGTCATGTTATCCGAAGCAAATATAAATTCACGGAAATTCCAGCGAGGAAGACAAGTCAGTCAGCCCAGCTATTGGCATTTACCTCTCAAATGAATAAATAGTTCCAATCACATCACCCACCCTCTCCCCTTTCCTGCCTTTGCTTCCTTGTACAAGATTAAAGATCAAAATCAATGCCCTTAAGCAACTGAATATCAAGCAACTTCTGATTGAAGAATTACAATGTTGATGAGTATGTCAACTAAAACATTTCTTTCTTCAGTTACCTTACTTCAACATGTCAATGCACCTGACTGTTTGCTTCACTCAGCACTAAGAATGTAAAACAACTGCTTTGTACATTGTAAAGGAAAATAAAACACTATCAAGCTAATTAAGCAATCACAAGCAGATGTAAATAAACAAGGTATCAACTGGTGTCAGCTGCATCCTTGAGTAATTTTCATTTGAAAACAAATTGTCCTGGGAATATACAACAGGTCTTTTCAGTTTATGCCCCTTTGTAAAACCTGGAAGTTGGAAGATAAGCACTCTATAATGTAAATGTACTTTTCTCTACCAACGCTGTTTGGCCTATGTATTTTCGCATTTAATTTGATGTTTCTAGCAGTTCAATTCATTTCTTATTTTCATTTCCCATTTCATCACTCGCAGCTCCAATTTCAAAGTGCTCCTCACCCAACCCAGCCAAATCAAAATTCATCTTTTTAAACTTCAAAAATATACCAGAAAGCCAGTGTGTATCAATTGCAGTGATGTTCAGTGCACATTCAAATAGTTTAAACCTCATTTTTATTCTATTTGCAGTGTCCAATTCTCAGAAAACAAACACAGCAACTTTGACATTCAGAACTTAATTGGTTCTATGTTGGGAACAGGTCGGTAGTTCACACAATTTTCAGGGGCAGATTCTGTCAGGGCAATCTAGATTCATCTTTTTACTTCTTTACTTGTCCCATTATCACCCTGCACCCTTTGCATTACACTGCTCTCCATTACCTTCCTTCCTAATGCAGATCTTGTCTTTGATCTTTTCACCCCTCCTCTGACTGTTCCCTAGTTCTGAACTCAACTGCTGTCTGTTACACTTCTAATGCTCTCCTGGTGCGCTGAACGCTCCCAGCAATGGAATGTTAATAGTTTCATGTCCAAGAAAACGCCTTCACCTGTTGAGTATTTTGAGGGTTTTCTGTACCTACCTCAGATTCCCAGCACTGGCTATACTTTGTCACTACCATAATATAACGAAGTCAATATAGAACACAAGTGCACAAGTACATGTTTGTAAATTGGAAAAATGTCATCAGGAAGGAGGATGGGCTGGATTTCCTAGTAAAAATAAACAAACTTTCACTGATATGAAAATTGGATAGCAACATACAGGAAGGGTGCAGATAAAATTCATCCAAAAACTACTGCCCAGATGGAGAATCTCCTTGTAAGGTGTTCATTATCAACAGCTCCGTGTTTTATTCAATTAAAAGGTGTGATGGTCTTGAGCAAACATGGCAGATGTGAACTAAATTCATCACAGAATGTTAAGGCTTTTCCAGTCTAGTATTTATTAACAGCATACTAAATCCTAAATTTTGCAACTGTGAAGTCTTATTCTTTCAAAAAGTAATGACTGTCAGATATCTAAAAAAGTGTCAAATCATTCTTTTTTCATTTATTCTTTCTCCTTCATTCCTTTGTTAAGCCCGGCTACCTGATTGACAATGAACTTACTTTGTTACTGCTCTGTAAGAATTCTTCCATTTTCCATCATTAAGGTGACATTGTCTTCAAATTGGATCATGTAGCTCCACATCTCTGAGCATTGCACAATCCAATTTCCATGAAAAGCTGGGGATTGTGATGAGTGTCCCTGGTCCCCTCTACATCTGATGCGATGTTGCACAGAGGACAAGTGCAATGATGTGCAACCCATGGCTGACGCCACTTCTGGCATTTTTAGTTGCACAGGAATAGGTGATAGGATCGCAGGTCTCTCACGTGGAAGCAAGCCCCCATAACAGCTACAAAATTCATAACTGGTTTATTGTTGTCACGTGTACTGAGATACAGTGAAAAGCTTCGTTTTGCATGCCATCCAAACAGATCATTTCCAAACATCAGCACATCGAGACAGTACAAGGGAAAAGCTATAACAGAATTCAGAATATAGTGTTACAGTTACAGAGAAAGTGCAGTGCAGGTAGACCAATGAAGTGCAAGGGCTGTGACAAGGTAAATTGTGAGGTCAAGAGTTCATCTTTATCATACATGAGGTCTGTTCAAGAATTTTATAACAGCAGGATAGAAGTTGTCTTTGAGCATGTCGCGTGTTTTCAAGCTTTCATATCGTCTGCCAATGGAAGGGGAAGAAGAAAGAATGTCCAGGGTGGGTCGGGTTGATTATGCTGGCTGCTTTACCGAGGTGGCAGGAAGTATAGACAGAGTCCATGAAGGGAAGGATGGTTTCCGTGATGTGCTGAGCTGTGTCCACAACTCTCTGCAATTTCTTGCGGTCTTGGACAGAGCAGTTGCCGTACCAACCTGTGATACAACTGGATATGATGCTTTCTATGGTGCACTTATAAATATTGATGAGGGTCAACAGGGACGTGGTGAATTTCCTTAGCCTTCTGAGGAAGCAGAGATGCTGATGAGCTTTCTTGGCCATGGTGTCTATGTGGTAGGACCAGGACAAGCTATTAATGATGTTTACCACTCAGAACTTGAAGCTCTCAACCTTCTCCACCTCAACATCATTGATACATACAGGGGTATGTGCACCTGAAGTCAATGACCAGCTCTTTTGTTTTGCTGACATTGAGAGAAAGGTTGTTGCCTTGACACGATGCCACTAGGCTATCTAACCCACTTCCATCTGATTTAAAGGAATGTCCCAGACTGGCACTGTGAACCTGAGCCAAGTTGGTCCACTTTACTGCTCCAGCTTTCCCTTAAGTTCCCCATTAATGGAACCTCCATTCCTTACCCCTGATACTAATCAAAGTTTTTCTCAAGGCTTAGGACCTCCATGTCATTCAACCCAACATCACCTCTTCCCCCACCTTCAACCACCAAACCCCAACCCCAACAGTGATCACACCTTCCAATTACCCACTTGTACTCCCACCACTCCCACTGCCATATGTCAGTAGTAAACTTTCTTTGCAACCCATATACTCATTCATTCAATCTATAATCACCACAACCACCAATACCAGACCTCTCATCTCCAGAGTCAGCCCAGGTCTTACAGATACTGACCAGATTCTTGGCTACTTTTCCCTCTCCAATATACACAGGTCCCTGATGCTCTATCGAAGGCAAATGGCTGTCAAGATTTTACCAGGCAAAATTATCACTGCTCAGGTTTCACAGCATAATTCACCCCAAATGTCTTCTGTAGCCTTCCATGAATCAGTAAGATGCGTTACATTTTTTTAAACCAGAATTTGTAGTTTTTATTGACTGGTTTATGCCTAGGACAATTGTACAGTGAGCAACTGCTAATTATTTACCAATTCAGTTTGTACCAGCTGCTCACCGAATTTACTCCTTCCTGTGGTATGGACTTATTATGCTGACTGAAATAGTGCCACTGAGTAAGCTATTACTGCAGCTAAGCTTGCATAACAATTTTCTTCAAAACACAATTGTCCTTTGGGTTAATTTCACAGCATGTTATTTCCTTTCAATGCATGTGGAACTATTTTACTTCTAATGCAATCAATGCATCAATCTCCGCTAGCTTTTAAAGAAGCTGGCACTGCATATAAATGTTAGGTATTGGCGAAATCAATTTTAAAATTCAGGTTGAATGTCCACCTCTTTTTAGAAACACATTGAAATAGTTTTATAAGTTATCGTGTTATTCTTAACTAATTTTTACATGCAAAGAATAGTTGATCAAATCCTGCCTCACACAAACTTGCTCATGTTTCTCCCATACGTCAATGATAACTGCTTCATATGTTGTGTCAATTAGCTGATTTTCACAGTTACTTGTTCTCCCCAAAATAATACTGCCAGAAATTTACTAAAATTAAATCCTTATTATTTTATTTAAGAATTAAAGGAAAGCTATGTGTTTACTGTTAATTTGTTCCATTCATCATCACTCTGAATAAGCTCCCACATAAGTTTTAATTCACTTTGATTGCACACTTTATAAACAACAATTCCATGTCTCTTCATAAACGTACATGCCTGGAAGGCCTCACTTGATTGTTTTGAAAATGTTTTAAGCATTTTCCCCTTAAAATCCTCGAATGCATCACAAGAGATAAGGAATTTCAAGCACAAATTGCAATCAGGACAAATTGACCCTTCATTATATTTGCATGAACTTTGTGCAGCCCTGGGTCAAATTAATCACCATAGTGAATTTCTACTAATTGCACCTGTCCATAGGCCTTCAAGGTGTCTCTGAAAGATAAGCTTTTCTTTGAGGTGTAAGAAGACATATTTAGCATTGAAAAGGAGAAAAAAATTTAAAAAGACATTGAAAAAATAAATATCATCAGCACAAGAAAGACATAGATCCAGACTGAAAAAATAATACAAGGTTTCACAAGAGAGACTGCAAATGCTGGAATCCTGGGGCAAGACAGAAAATGCTGGAGGAATTCAATGGGTCAGGCAGCATCTATGGAGGGGGATGGAAAAGAGGCTGGGTGGTGGGGCTTTTTATTGCATCTGGTGCTCCTGGTGCAGCCTCCACTGCATTGGTGAGACCCAATGCAGATTAGGGGATGGCTACGTCGAGCACCTTCGCTCCATCTGCTGTGCCAGCCAGGATCTCCTGGTGACCAGCCACTTCAATTCCACTTCCCATTCCCACACTGACATGTCCGTCCATGGCCTCCTCTACTACCAAGTTGAGGTGAGATGCAGATGAGAGGAACAGCACCTCATATTCCATTTTGGTAGTCTCCAACCTGACGGCAACAACATCGATTTTTTCTAACTTCCAGTTACCACTCCCCTCTGTCCCCCACCCCTTTTTTCTTCCCTTATGCCACCGGCCCCATCACCCCTTCTCTTTCTCCTCCCCTACCTTCTCCATCTGCCCATCACCGACACATTCCTCCCTCCAGTTCCTCTTCTCATCTCCTTCCCTTTATTCCAGGGTCCGCTGTCTTCTCCTAACAGATTCCATCTTCTTCAACCTTTTGTCACTTCTACCTATCACCTCCCAGCTTCTTACACCCACTCTTCCCCTCCCTCACCTGCCTATCATCCACCCCTACCCCCTCACCTGGATCCACCTATCACCTGCCAGCTCTTGCTCCACCCCTTCTCCCCACCTTTTTATACCATCTATCTCCCCTCTTTCTTTTGAGTCCTGATGAAGGGTCTCAACCTGAAATGTCGACTGTTCATTTCCCTCCATGGATGCTGCCTGACCCGCTGAGTTCATCCAGCATTTTGTGTGTTGTACAAGAAGGTTTCAAATGGTTTTACAGTACACGTACATCAATGCAAGAACTGTATTAAGCAAGGCTGGGTGAGCTGCCGATGAACTTTTATCGTCTCTGACTATGGCTGCTATTCCTTGCTAGTGCCTTCTTGTTTATATCAATTCTTCTAACTCTTCCGAGCAAAATGTCAAATTTCACATTCCTTATCATTAAGTTTCATCTGCCATCTATCTGCCATTTTATCATCCTGTCTGATCAATGGCATGGCCAAAAAAATCAGGAGGAATGAGTTCTAAATATTTCCATATACAAAATGTTTAGAAAAGGTTGAGAAAAGGAGAAAGATGAGGGGGTGGCAATGTTGATGCAAGAGAATATTGAGGATGTCTTGGACAGATCAAAGACAGAATCCACCTGTTTAGGGGACAGAAATAATGGAAGTGTTATTACACTATACGCTGCCAACTAGGAAACCTGGATATTGGGGAATTTACAGGGGAATTGAAAAGATGTTCAACAGTCATAGATTAACGCTAATGGAGGAATTCACCTATCCAAATGTCTTCCGGGATTTCTTACTTTCTTGATCTTTACATCTTTGTACCAACAACAAAGATGGCACTGCTGGACTTAATTCTAAGAAATGAGTCAGATCAAGTGGGGCAACTATCAATGGGAGTGGATAAACCTGTCCACATGAAATGTGTCCGAGATTGCTGACAGAAGTAAGAAAGAAATTGGAGAGACCTTAGTCCAGTATCATCCCAACATCTACAGATTCAGAGGCTTTGCCTGGAAAATTGGAAATGTTGCAAATGAGGGTATAACTTTAACATTAGTGGTGAGGAAATTTCCAGAAACAATCATCAAGAACAAGCATGTTTTGGTTAAATAAAGCCAGCATGGATTTATTGGTTGGTATTAAGATCACATGTTTAAAAAGATATGTATAATTAATCATAACATTCCAAATTAGTAGATGACATAAACTGTGGAGGCAAATTGAACTCTGAGCAAGATAGTAATACAAATAAAAGGAGGATCAGACAGGGTGATAAAATGGCAGATGAAATTTAATGATAAGGAATGTGAAATTTGACATTTTGCTAGGAAGAGTTAGAAGAATTGATATAAACAAGAAAGCACTAGCAAGGAATAGCAGCCATAGTCAGAGACGATAAAAGTGTAAGAATAATGGTGGAAGAATAAGAAAAACAAGGACAAGCTCTCAATCTGGTTTCACATGTAACCTGCAAGCCATCATTGGTTTTGGAAATACAAGGACATCTGCCTAAACAAGCACCACATCTGTGAAGGGAGCAGTGTAGCAGCTCACAGCAGGTTGCCACATAAGAGATATGCTTTGGAAACTGACATGACCGTGAGACATTCTTGTATACATTGGCCAAACATACAAGCCATAGGGCTGTGTTAACTGGACTATGTGAAAGCTTCAACCACAACTATACCCTTGATGAAGGCCTGGCATTGGTACTAGGTATCAGAGATCTTCAGCCAAGATATTTTCCATCATGATGATGTAAATAAAGGGTGTGATGATGGAGAGCTGCCATAATTTCCACATTATTTGGAAGGTAACTACATTTTATTCCAAATACCATATGTTTTCCTATTAGTCAAATAGTTCTCCCTCCACAGAATGAGATCAAGGGATGTTCCAGACTGGCTATTTTGTCACTTAGCCCATTAAACCCAGTCATGGTCACATTTGTTCTGTCAATCAATACTTGGGATGCTTCCACATCCAAAGAGCCACCCCCCACAAAACTGGTAAAAGGATGATTTTGGTGTCTGGGTTTTGTCCTTAAATGTTTTGTGGTTTTGTGGTTTGATGGGTGGCACAACACAGTGGGCCGAAGGTCCTGTATTGTGCTGTATTGGTCTATGGTTCTATGCTTTCAGAATACCACTATGAACTACATTGTCTCAACGAAGGTGCTTGGTCTCATTACCTAAAATTTGTACCCTTCATAAATATATAACTCTGTGGAACCATTTGTTCACACCCAAGCTATTAAAATAAACTAGGCAATTGTAAGTATTGAAATTATAGTTAATCATCTGTGATTATCTTTGTACCTAAAATGTATAAAAATTTGATGTAACATGCACAAAGTGCTGGAGGAACTCAACAGGTCAGGCAGCATCTATGGAGGGAAATAAACAGTTGATGTTTCAGGCTGAAACCCTTCATCAGGACTGGAAAGGAAGAGGGCAAAAGCCAGAATAAGAAGGTCGGAGAGGGGGAGGAGCACACACAGGCAGGGGAGAGGTGAGTCCAGGTGAGAGGGAGAGGTAGGTGGGTGGGGGAGGGAGGATGAAAGGGAGTGGTGTGAGAAGCTGGGCGGTGATTGGTGGAAGAGGCAAAGGGCTGAAGAAGAAGGAATCCATTAGGAGAGGATGGTAGACTATGGAATAAAGGGAAGGAGGTGGGGAACAGATGGGCAGAACATGAGGATGAGGGAGGGGAAAGAGAAGAGGTGAGGGGGACACAGGAATAAGGGAAAACAAGGGCATGGAAAAGCAAGAAGGGAGGAAAGGGGGGGGGTTAGCAGTAGTTAGGGAAATCAATGTTGATGCCATCAGGTTGGAGACAACCAAGGTGGAATATGCGGTGTTGCTCCTCCAACCTGTGCCAGGCCTCAACGTGCATCCATCCTCCCCCACCCACCTACCTTCCCCTCTCACCTGGACTCACCTCTCCCCTGCCTGTGTGTGCTCCTTCCCCCCCCACACCTTCTTATTCTGGCCTCTGCCCTCTTCCTTTCCAGTCCTGACGAAGGGTCTCAACCTGAAATGTCAACTGTTTATTTCTCTCCATGGATGCTGCCTGACCTGCTGAGTTCCTCCAACATTTTGTGTTTGTTGCTCCAGATCCCAGCATCTGCAGAACCTCTTGTGTCTCCAAAAATCTGATGTATTTTGACTTGGGGAGATTCTTATGCCAGGTCTCCCCTGAATGTTTACTTGTGCTGAATAAAAAGATCTGTTCCATCTCCAGCACCTAAATGTGTCTTGCTCATTCAAAGTCACAATGCGCACAAGTCTAAAATGGAGTACAAGAACAAATTACTTGAAACTTTCTCAAATAGACTTTAAGCACAAAATGGAGTCCGTAGTCCAGGAAATTTAATCTAAGAAAAGACATAAAATGTTTACTGACACAAGGCATTACTTATCAATTGTACAAGGCATTATTAGGCTCAGGAATAGTTTACATGTGGAATACAAATATGCCATGCTTTATACAGCCTCAGTTTGGACATCTTGTTAAAGAAAGATTGGAAACTCAGAAGTAAAGCACAAATACTCTTTTCATTCTTATGAGATTTGGCTTCATTGACAAGCCCCATATTTACTGATCATTCCTAACTCCCTGGTGGTAATGAACAGCCTTCTTGATGCGTTGCAGTCAGTCTGCTGAAGATAGAACTGCAATACTGCTGGTGATGAGTTCCACATTTTAATACCAAGTCAGGATGGTACAGATAAATCACCACAAAGAGGCTCATTGACTCAGTGTCCTGGGACATTCAAGGGAATGTATGAACCAACCCAACTGAACTGACCATTCAACAAGGTCATAATGTCTAGAAACACACCAGAAAATAAGCTCTAAACCTGTCTAGTGGTACTACCTTTCAATATCATTACTTTGTCACTCATTAAAGTCTTATTCCTAAATCACTTTCACCAATTTGCAGAAGACAGATCTCAGCTATGGCTTGATCATTTAGGAAGAGTTCTTGTCACAGATCTGCAACTTGACCTGAGACTTTATCTGCTTCACAGATCCATCACAGCAGTCAGTAGAAAAATCCTGTCAGCCTATTCCCCTACCCTTTCCTGACAGGCCT
>JAUZTB010000002.1:76705139-76716384 GCA_034780895.1 Rhynchobatus australiae
AAATCAAAAAGCTTTGTTAAGAATTATTTTTAATAGAAATAAAAAGGGTTGACAATGAATGACTGCAAGGAGAGCTTCAAAGGTGCCACGCAAGAAGGGATAAGCAATAAATAAATTAAATAATGGCTATAACCAGAAAGTATTAAGGCAAGATTTCCCAGATGAGTAGATTCAGGGGCTGGTATCCTCCAGTGCTCTGACAACTACATGCTATGTATGCAAATGATATGCTCTCAGGAATTGAAAGCCTGCATCTCCATGTGGAACATGGCAAAAATGTGCACTAAAACATTGAAAGATATAAACAAGTTTCCAGAGCGAGCCAATGAATTGGAAATACAGTTTCATTTGAAGATGGGTAAAGTGAGCCACTGGATACGAGGCCAAATTCCTTCAAAGGCAAGAAGCAAATGTGGAGTACAGGGTCACTGGAACATATATGCATAGAAATTGCTAAAAGTAGCAACAAAGTTTATGTGGCCATAAAGGTTTAAACAATATTAATTTCTAGAGGAAAGTAACATGAAGTGTGAGATAATATAAATTTATGTACATCTGTGGTTAGACCAGAGAATATCGTGCACTGTTTCAACCTCCAAAATAAAAACAGAATATTAAAACACTAGGTCAAGTGGAAAAGATTTACAAGGAGCTTACTTGGATTGGGATGATGCAAATGCAGTGAAGAAATAAACATTTTTCTCTAGATTATAAACCACTGTATCCAGGTTAGAACGAATGTCGAGAAACTATTTACACATGAGCAATTCCAGATCAAGTTGGCATAAACTTTAAACAGCCGCCAATAGATCAGGAGAATAATTTAGCTGGATTTTTTTTGAAACAGAAGGAATGACAAGGAAGTGGAACTCATACCCCACCATGGAGTACTTCAAATAGATGAATATGCAGATTTAAAAGGAAGCATAATGCACTTATGAAAAGAACTGGAAAATGGAACACGTTTGAAAGTAATGAGGACAAGGAGGGATCTGCTACGCCTCGGGTTAAATATTGGTGTTAGAGATTCTTTGAAAGAATTATTGCAAAATAATAAATAACTGCTGAATGAAAATGTTATATGTGTATGCAATTTTCACCACATTATAACCAGGATTAGAATGAAGGTTACGTGCAAATTTTAATATCTTATTCACCAAAGGGAACAGAATTAGAAACATTGCAGGTTACCTTTCTCTGCTGATGAAGCCATTATTGCAGATTCAGCAAAACAGTGACAGTGGAGACATATAATGCACAGTTAGTGGCAGAGATAATATCAGTTTAGCTTGTTAGCCTAGTTTTGCAGGGCAATTTGTTTAGAGATTAAATAAATTAGTGAATAGGTTTGAGGCCAAAAATTCCCAGAACTTACTTTGTTTATAACACCCTGATCTGTTGCCAGCTTCCTGAAGATGGCTTCAGCAATTGGAGATCGGCAAATATTGCCTTAAAAAAATTAAGAATAATTTTAATCAGCAGTTTTTCCTCATGTTATTTTATCAGCAACTGTAGCTCTATTTTAAGCATATAGAATTTCTGTCCTTGACAAGAGGAAAAGAGAAAATGATCCATATTAAAATTCAACTCTCCCCACCACCATAAGCTACAAGCAGAAAGAAAATACATTGATTAAGAACTTAATAAAACATTAGTATTCACACCTTACTATTCATAACACTACTATTAAAGACATTGGCATCTTCATTCCTGAGAAAAGATTTATGAATACTAACAGTATGAGACCAATAAAATAAATATTTGTACTTTATCATGTATACTTTCAAGTGAAAGACTTTGGAATCCCATTTAGTCCCTCAAATGTATTTCCGCCAGCAAGTCAAATCTTAGGTAATCCATAGGTCAATTCGATTTACTCACCATAACTGCATTTAGCTAATTTCACAAAAAATTTTAGTTGATAAAGTACCAACATACTTTTGAGGAAATTTCTGGACTTTCATCGATTTGTGCAAAAAGTACTTCCCAAATTCACTCCAAAATGGCCGGCTCTTAATTTAAGATTGTTCTTCGTTCCCCACAACAACAAATAATTTCTCTGTATTGACTTTTGCAAGTCTATTATTTCTAGTACAATCAGATCACTCTTAAACCATCTCAACTCAAAGAATATACAAGTGATGTTTATGTAACCAGTCCTCAATTTATTGCTTTTAAACCCTGGAATCACCCTGGCAAGACTGTGCTGCATTCTCTCCCAGCTCAATAATCTCTGAGAGGCAGTGCCCAAAACTGAACAGATTACACTAAATGATGTCAAACATGATCTTACATATGTGTGATACAATTACCTTTTTTTAAAAACAATGAGATTGGAATGCATAAATCCTGATAATATTTCTGTATCCATTTACTAGCTTTTAGTAATTCATACACACAATACCCAAGTCCTTTTGCTCCTCCAATTCCTAGTCTCCTTATATTAGGAAATATTCTATTTTGTTTTTTTAAGATCTAAAATGTTTCTTGACGTGCTAGATTCACCTTCTTTGGGAACAATAAAAGCAAGTTATCAATTAATCTGCTATTAATTGCACAATTAATACAAAAAACAAATTAGCACTTTAATTGTGGCAGTTAATAAAAAATATTTGGCTGAGCTTCTCAGTCAGTAGCAAACCACCTATGTTCACTGGTAGATTTCCCTACAAGAATTTCCTCCCTAAATGCATTCCAACTCTTCAGCAGAGAAGCCCTACTAACACTGCCAACATCACATTGGGAGATGTGGCATGGATCACAAAGTGACTGAATAAAAAATTTTGGCAGGTGCTAAACATACCTCCCTGGATAAGCTGGCTAATACAGTTCTGAATATCTCTGACATTTGTACATATACTACAAAATATACATTTAAAAATAATTTTAATAATTTCCAAACATATACATTTGTGATATTCATATTCTGTTAGGAGCATGATTAAAACTTTGATTAACTCTATTGTTTTCCAAAACTACAAGAAAGCCATGATTTGAATTGCCCAAAAGCACCAAGATTCCACCCCTGCCAAAGAAAACTGGGCAAATCTGCACATTTGGAAGATCAAAAGGATTAGAGGGGAGATATAGTTTTAATTTTACAGAAAAGGTTGCCGTCACCAGAACTTTATTAACCAAAAGTGTAGTGAAAGCAAATTTAATGGGCCAAATTATGGTCACAGAAACAAAAATTGGGCTATTTGGCACCTTGTCTTACTCAGATATTCAATATCATCATGGTTGATCATACAAATTCTGTACTTTGTTTCTGCTTTCTTGCCTTACCCGCTGACTTCTTTAACCTTTGGAACGATATCTAACTCCTTCTTTAATATGTTAAATGACTTGGCCTCAGCTACCTATAGTGGTAGAGAACTCCACAGGTTCACTACTCTTTGGGTAAAGAAATTTCTTCTCACATCAGTCCAAAATGGCACAGCTGGTAACATTGGGCTGTGACTGCTGGTTCTGGACTTAATTACTATGAGGAATACCCTTTATACAATAAACCTGTCCAGTCCCATCAACACTTTACGAGTTTCAATCAGGTCCCCACTCATTCGTTCAAACTCCAGCAGACACCAAAAAAGTCTCAGAATTATTAACAGCACAGAAGATGACTATTTGGCCAATCACATCTCAGCAAGCTCTTCACCACAGCAACTACCTAGTTTCACCCACTGCCTCTTTTACTATGCCACCACTTCCACTTCTTCCAATTGGTGTATTGCATTCAATGTTCACAACGTGGTCTCTTAAAGTTAAACAGTACAGTAACAGTCCCTTCAGCCCACTATGTTCATGCCAGCCATCAACTACCCATTTATACCAATTCCATTTACCAGCACTTGGCCCATAATCTTCCATGCCTTGGTGATTTAAACGCTTCTCTTGGTATTTCTTAAAATGTTGCAAATCTCTCTGCCTTCACTACCCACTCATTATGAGTCTTCCAAAAGTACATTACCTCACACTTAGCTGGATTAAGCTCTATCTGCCCTTTTTACCAACTGATTCTCATCCATAACTATTCTCACCATCAACAATGTCGCTGAGTTTTGGGTCATGTGCAAACTTACTAATTAGTCCACCTCCAGTCATATCTAAATCAGCAATGTATATGACAAATAGTAAGGGTTTCTGTGGCATAACACAAGTGACAGGCTCCAAAGCACATAAGCAACTTTCCACTATCACTCTCTGCCTTTTTTGTTTAACCATAAGATTTTGGACCTATTTGCTAACTTGCTCTGGATTCCATGGGCTGTAACTTTTTCCATCAGTCTCCCATGTGAGACTTGTCAAAGATCCTACTGAAGTCCATGTAGACTCCAACAACCACACTGCCCATTTTACTACCTCTTTGAAAAATGCATTCAAATTGGTCAGACATGATCTCCCCTGAACAAAACTATGCTGACTATCTTTGATTAATGCCTGGCTTTCTAAATGTAAATTAACCTTGGTTCTCAAGAACTTTTTTCAAATAATTTCCTACCAATGACATATTCATTGAAGACACAAGATACTGCAGATGTTGGAATCTGGAACAACATACAAGATGCTGGAGGAACCTTACGAGGTTTCCGAGGATGTTGCCAGGATCCAAGGCATTGATTAACGGAGACAGGTTGAGCAGTTTGAGACTATTCATTGGAGCGCAACAGAAACATACTGGCGCTGAACCCTCCCTATCTCACTTTTAAAAGCCTCCCACTTGGCAGATGTCCCTTTACCTGCAAGCAGCCTCTCAGAGTCAACCTTTGCGAGTTCCTGTCTAATGCCATCAAAATTAACCTTGCCCTAATGTGGGACTTCAACTTGTGGATCAGTCTGATCTTTTTGCATAACTATTTTAAAAGTTATAGAATTATGGACACTAGTCTCAGAGTGTTGTCCCACACCTCAGTTACTTGCTGGCCTCATTTCCCAATAGGAGGTCCAGAGTTACTCCCTCTCTAGTGGGACCATCTAGGGTTTCTTAACATTCAGAGTTCCTTGGACATGCTGTCACATTTATGGGAATATAAAGGGTCAAGTCTCATTACTTCATTTCCAAATGACTCCCACTAATCTAATTAGGTCTACCTGCATAGCTGCTCTCAGTCTACTTTTGCCAGGTTCTGTCTTATAATAATGAAATCAGTCTTCCCCCATTTAACATCTTAATGCCTGGACTGCTTTTATCACTTCCCATAACTTCTTTGACGCATGCAGAGTCATGTAATGATCTCCATTGAAACTTAATATAATTTGCCCAGCTACATTCCCTAAGATTAGGTCTGGTATTACACTCTCTCTAGCAGGACTATCTATGTATTGGCTCAGAAAACCCTCCTGAATGTAGTTTAAAAATTCCAACCCGTCTAGATCTTTTAAATTGAAGACATTTCAGCTTATATTAGGGAGGTTGAAATCCCCTGTTACCAATAACTTTCAGAATCTTACATCTCTTTATGATTTGTCTACACATCTGTACCTCTACCTCCTACAAACTATTATTTCCACAGCAAAGTGATTCCCAACCCTTTTTTTGATCCTTAACTCTACCCACAGGCTTTATTTGAAGAGTTTTCATTACTACAGTAATAGGTTCCTTAACTGATGTTGCAATGCCATGTCCTATTATACATCTACTCCTTCTGTCATACCTTAAATTCTATCACTAGAATGTTAAGCTATCAGCCCTGCCTTTCTTTCAACCGTGTCTCTGTGATGGCAACAATATCATATGCCCATGTGTTGATCTTTTACACTGGAGAAAACAAATGTCGATTGGGCAATTGCTTTGCAAATCATTCAGCCTGCAGGAGCGTCCCTGAGCTTCCTGTTGCCTATCTTGTTAATCCTCCAATAAGAAACAGAAAAGTGCTGGAAACACTCAACAGGTCAGGTGACATCTGTGGAAAGAGAAACAGACTTTTGGATGGAAGGTCTTGGATGTGAAATGTCAACTAGGTTTCCATTTCCACAAATGCTGCCTGACCCGATGAGTGTTTCCAGCATTTTCTGTTTCAATTTCATATCTTCATCCATCTGCATTTTTTAATTTTCACTTTAATTCTCCCATTCCACTATCACTCATCAGTCTGCAGGCACCTGTTACAAAGCACAACACAAGCTTGAAGAAAAGATTATTTTTCCCCCCAGAGTAGGGAGTCTAAAAGTAGAGGGCAGAAGTTAAAGGTGAAAGACTTAAATGGGATCCAGGAGGCAAGTTCTATTTAAAAAACAGGGGGTGGTGGGTATGTGGAATAATCTGCTAGAGGAAGTGGTAGAAGGGAGTACAATTACAACATTTAAAAGATATTTGGACAGGTTCATGGGTGAGAAAGGTTTTGAGGGATACTAGCCAAATGGAGGCAAACAGAACTAGCCCAGGAAAGCACTTTGGCCAGCATGAGCGAGTTGGGCTGAATGCCGCCCAACTATGACCTCATCTTCCAACTGGACGTATTACAGTTTTCCAGACTTAATATTAAATTCTTCAACTTTAGGTCTCTTGCTTTCTCTGTTGGCCATTTGTAATCTAGGCACAGTTTTCTCTCTCCAGGCTGACCCAATGGGCACAACACAGTATGTGTGTTCTGCTATTGGTAGAATCAACTGAATTTAACCCAATATTCTCCTTTGTGAGTAATTCAACTTGGCCCAATAATGAACCTAATACTCCCCTTTTTGTGACATACCATGCTACAAATAACAATCTGGTAGAGTAAAACTCAGATAGCCCACTATCCAACCATTCAAATTTGGGTGGTTCAGGATCTGGTCACCAGGTAATGTTTGCCACTCTTCCTTCCAAACTTGCTGGGGCTCTGGTTCCCACATTCCCTTTACACTTACCAAGTTCACTGGTAATATTATAATACTGTGTAACATCTAAACAAGTGATGTTAAAAAATGTATTGGGGTATTAGGAAGAAAAGCATCCAATAGTCCAGTAAATCTGATAATTCTGATTCTGAATATAGCACCACCAAAGTCCAGGGCACATCAGATTGTCAGAGTTTTACGTACTGACCACTGATCCAAATGGAATTGTCAAAATTATAAAAAATATAGCACCTTTCACAAATCTTAGCAAGTCTCATAAGCAACTTATGAATACTTGCAAAGTGTATAAATCAGAAAAAAAAACCTAGCAGATGCCAGAAACTCAAATTAAAAATGGAAAATGCTGCAAGTTCCCAAGAAGCATTTCTGGAGAAGGGAATAGTGTTAACATTTTAGATTGATGAACTGCTATCACCCCAAAACGTTAACTGTTACTCTTTCCCTAGATCCTATCTATTCTGCTGTGTGATTCCAGCACGTTCTATTTCATACTGTACTCTGAAAGTGCAGTCACTGGTGGAATTTCAGAAACTCAGCTGCCAATATGCACACAGCCAGCTCCCACAAATAATATCAAACACAGAACAGTACAGCACAGGGCCTTTATCCACGATGTCTGTGCTAACCATGATGCTAATCCAAATTAACCCCATCATATTCATGTGCCTATCTAAATGCCTCTTAAACGCCACTATCTTATCTGTTTTCACCACCTCTCCTGGCAGCGTGTTCCAGGCATCTACCACTGCCTGTATGTATAAAAAAAATCTCGCCCCGGAGCTCTCCTTTAAACTTTCTCCCTCACCTTAAAGCTACGTCCATCAGTATTTGACATTTTCACACTGGGAAAATATGAAAGTGATTAGTAGCGTTTATCCCCCCCCGAACTGATTCAAGGGGCAGACACTGGCCAGGGTGGACACTGCACATCTGTGGATCTCCGAAGGAGCAGGAAGGGCCTTTGTGTAGGGTCCTATCGGAATGGTCCCTCCGACCAGAGCGGTCCCTGGGCGCGGCAGCGGAGCCTCCCGGCGGGTCGGCACGACAGAGACGGGCCGACAGTCCCGAGCGGGACGTCATCGCCCGTTGAAATTTAAACCCCCGGCACGCGGAGCCGGCTCCCAACTGCCGCCGCCACGCGGGACCTCGGCGATGTGCCGAGGCTCGGCCACCGGCTGCCAGCAATCATCACCCGCCTGGTTCATAGGGCCCCCATAAACACAAGGACCATCATATGTCTAACGAGGGAGCAACGTCTATTTACCCAGACAAACGAAAATAACTGAACGCTGCCCGCCCGCCATCTTCACCGGGTCCTCTCCAAGGCCGTGGTGCCTTGCGTCCTGCCTGATCAATTGACCGCGTCCCCTCACCCAGGATACTCCTCATTGGCTGCACATTATCATATTTTATCCTCCCTTTCCAAAACAGGACAACGTGCTAAAATTAGCCACATCGACCTCTGGAGGTTTGACCTCTATGGCAGCTTGACGGATAGCTAAGTTGAGGCCCGCTGCCTGCCCATTGGGAAGTGGATAGGTGTTCAGGTGACTCAGGTGAGCTGAGCAGAGGGAGGGAGTGAGTTGGACGACTGGATGGTTTACCTTTAAACGTTTTCCTGGAGTATTTCCTTTAAAAAGTAAGTCCTATGTTTTTCTTTTGCTTGGCATATTTTTTGGAGGAACACCTGTTGATTTCTAAAATGCATTACGCTTCTTGTTTGTGTGGTGCAGCATTTACGTCGAATTATATTACACGCGTAGTTAGCGTTAGTGAAAGTGTGATTGTTGAATTACACCTGTACCATTTCTTTACTGGAGCTATCCAGTTAGCCCCACTTTATGTTTTCCCTTCAATTCACCTGATTTCCCTTTTTGAAGCTAGTTTAGACTCTGCATCCACAACCTTTTCAGGTGGTGTATTCAGGTTATACGGCTCGCTGCATATTTCATCCTTATTGCCTGATCCCTCTGTTTCTTTTGACTTTGGTATCCTCTGAATCTTTTTGTCATAGAGTCATAGAGTTATACAGCATGGAAACAGGCCCTTCAGTCCAACTTGGCTGTGCCGACCAAGTTGCCTAACTGAGCTAGTACCATTTGGCTGTGTTTGACTCGTTCCTCTAAACCTTTCCTATCCATATCACCATCCAAATGCCTTTTAAATGTTGTAATTGTACCTGATTCTACCACTTCATCTGGCAGTTTGTTCCATATGCTCATCACACTCTGTGTAGAAAAAGTTGCCCCTCAAGTCCCTTTTAAATCTTTCCCTTCTCATTTTAAACCTATGCCCTCTAGTTTTGGACTCTCCTATCTGGGGGAAAGGCTATTCATGTTATCTATTCCCTCTCGTGATTTTATAAACCTCTGAAAGGTCACCCCTCAGTTTCTTTTGCTGCAGGGAAAACAGTTCCAACCTCTCCTTGCAAGTCAAGCCGTCCAGTCCTGACAACATGCTTGTGAGTCTTTTCTGCACCCTCTCTATCATAATCACATCCTTCCTATAGCCTGGCAACCATATTCTGTGTGTGTTCTTGCCAACAGCCTTTACAGATGGAACATGACACCCCATTTCTTGTCGTCGGCACAACAGTGAAGGCCTTGTGCTTTCTTTACCACCTTGTCTGCCTGTGTCACCATTTTCAGCAAACTACGTACATGTATCCCTAGTTCTCTCTGTTCTACAATGCTCCCCAGGGTCCTACCATTCATTGTGTATGTCCTGTCCTGATTTAACTTCCCAAAATGCATCACTTCACTCTTATCAGAGTTAAGTTCCATCTGCCTTTCCTTGACCCATTTTCCCTATAGGTCTAGATCCTGTTGTAACTTTAGACTACCTTCTTCACTGTCTGATTGCAGGGCAGGCTTAAGGTTGAAATAGCCCACTCCTGTTTGACCAATTTTCTGAATGCCGCCTCAGTAGATTTGTTGATATGTGAATGTACACCTTCAAACCTCTACTCAAGTACCATTTCATACCCCCATAGCTTCGGGCCTCACTTTCCCATTAGTTCCTACCATTTTGTGAACATTGGCTGCCATAATTCCCTTTACAAAATAAGACATTTCATTTTGAAATTCCTAACTGATTTTTATTTTGAACATTAGACTGAAACAATTCATATAAATAATTTCTATATGCACTTGGATATTTTCCTTTTTACAATTCTACATTTTATATTGGCAATAAATTTTGGTCGTCAATTGTAGATTGGTTGTAAGAGTATACAAAGAGAAACAAACAAATGATAAGAAAAGCAAATCTGGTTTACTCTGAAGTCAATAATGTGCTTTAATATCCAGTATAAAAAAAATTGCATCATGGAAAAGAAAACTACATTTTAACAGAAGAGAGAGGATTTTTCTTAGGGTTTGTATTGTTAATTGTAGTTGTCTTGTTGGAGTTGAACTCCAGTATTTATAGCAAGAAAGATTGAGAAAAGTGCTGGGGCAATGACACGGCCTTGCTTTGCAGGAGTTTGTGCTGAGATTGGGTTTGTTTTGTACACATGTGTTAATTCATGGCAAAGAGAAGCTAGAATTGATTGTCCAAGGCAGCCAAATTTGAGAAGGAACTCCACAGTTCCTTTCAATTGATGAAATCAAAGATTTTGAGGTGGTTGATGCTGCTTCCTGCATTTCTTTTGCAGTTATTGCATGGCGAAGGTCATATCCTTTGCAACTCCAGATGGACTGAATCTACAGTATGATCTGGGGAGCAGCCACTGGGAGGAGGCAGTTGAGGAAGAACCTCGTTCCACAACAGGATTTGTTTCCATTCCTGAAAATGGTTGCAATTAAGTTGCTTCTGAGGTCTCCTAGCATATCTTCAGTTTTCCAGATGCAGTTGTGCATTTTTCTGAATTTCCTTTCTACCAAGCTTCAGTAATGACATTCACTTGATGTGTCTGGCCCTTTCTACCTATCAGTTTCAGTCAACAGCGAGACTGGACTGAATAGTTTGTCGTGCAATGAGGTCGAGGACTTTCATGTTAAGGACAGTACATTGAGGAGTTCTTAAAAGTGTTCTTTTCAGTAGGCCATGATTCCCTCTTTATACTTGATAAGATCTCCTCGATTCTTTGTTCTCAGGTGTTTGGGCTGTAGATGTTCTTCACAGTGCTGAAAAACCTACACACGACATATTTCAGTTGGACCTTCAGTGCTCCCTCCACCTATCATTTAGTTTCAGGTGGAGACAAATGACTGCACTTGCTGGAATCCGGAGTAAAAAAAACTGTTGGAAGAACTGTAGTACAAACAGCATCTGAAGAGGCAAGGGGATGGTTGATATTTCGCTTCAAGACTCTGCATTGAAACTGAAGGTGTCGAGGCAAGATGGCCAGTATAGAGACAAGGGGGGGGGCGGGGGGGCAGTCTGAGACCGAGGTCGGACCAGAGAA
>JAUZTB010000002.1:78523558-78537496 GCA_034780895.1 Rhynchobatus australiae
GCACCAATTTCCTACAGAAGCGCCATATTATTGATTCCCTTAATATCTACAAGTCTGATGTGAATCTACTCCAAAGGTTCACTATGTTCAGTGCAGAAATTTTCTCTCAGTCCTGAATGACTGTTTAGGCACTGTGATCTTTGTTTCTAGACACCCGAACCAAAGGAAACACCATCCTCACCATACACCCTGACAGGACCTGTATAAACTTTGCTTGTTTAAGATCTCCTCTTATTCTCTAAAATCAGGAGAGCACAGGTCGAGATTGTTGAATCTCTCCTCACGAGACAATTTACTTATCCAGGAATCAATCTGGCGAACCTTCATTTGAACTCAGTTTCTCCAGTAATACAGTCCAACATACCATTTGCTTGCCCGATTTCTTGCTATACCTGCACATCAACATTCAGTGATTTATGTACAAGGGCATCCAGGTCCCTTTGAACACCAACATTAAAGTATCTCTCTCACTGTTTAAAAGATATTCCTATTTTTCTACCGAAGTGAATGACTTCACATTTTCCACATTATATTCCATCTGTCATCTGGCAATGTTTCAAAAGTATTACCATTTTATACACATTTCTTAAAGATACACTCACACTTACATGAACTATACAAATGACTCATTCATCTCTTGAAGACTCTGCATCCTCCTCATAACACCCAGCTTTGTATTGTCAGCAAGCCTGTATATATTTCACTCAGTCCCCTCATTCAAATCATTGATATACATTATGCACCAATCCCATTAGTCATTATCCATTAGTCTCAACCTTCCAATCTGAAAATGACTCATTTATTCTTAAACTCCATTTTGTCTGTTAATAATCCTCCATTCATTCTAGTTTATGAACCCCCATCATAGGGTAATGCAGCACAAAACAGGACCTATGGCCCAGCAGGTCCATGTCGACCAAGATTCCCATCTAAGCTAGTCCCATTTGCCCCTGTTTGGCCCATATCCCTCTAAACATTTTCTATCCACCTACCTGTCCGAGTGCTTTTTAAATGTTGTTAATGTACCTACCTCAACCACTTCCTCTGGCAGCTCATTCCATATACTGACCACTCTGGGTGAAAAGTTGTCCCTCAGGCTCCTATTAACTCTTTTTCCTGTCACCTTAAACTTATGCTCTATAGCTTTTGATTCCTCAACCCTGGGAAAAAGACTGTGTGCGTTCACCCTACCCATGCCCCTCATGATTTTACACAGCTACATAAGATCAACCCTCATTCTCCAACACTCCCAGTAAATAAAGTCCCAATCTGCTCAACCTCTCTCCAGAATTCAGTCCCTTGAATCCCAACATCTTTGTAAATCTCCTCTGTACGTTTTCCTGCTTAATGGCATCTTTCCCATTTCAGGGTGACCAAAACTGAACATAATATTCCAAATGCGGCCTCATCAACATTTTGTACAACTGCAACGTCCCAATGGCTATACTCAGTGCCCTGACCATTGAAGGCCAGTGTGCCAAAAGCCTTCTTCACCAGCCTGTCTATCAGTGACGCTGCTTTCAGAATCATCTGTGCTCTAATTTTCTTTAATGATCCTTATGTGTCACTTCTCCAAAAACTTCTGATAGGTCTGTCCACTGGAACCTCCTTACATTTTCTTCCAGTGTCAACTCAAAAAAATTCCAACAGATTTGTTAAATGGGATTTCTCATGAAAAAGTCCAGGTTGTCTCTGTTATTTTCATTCTCTAAATGCCCAATTACTACTCTCTTAATAATAAAGTTGTTGTTTTCCCTACCGCTGATAACATTTCCATCAGAATTCGCAAGTCCTCTTCAGCACACACTTGCGGAGCAGCTCTGCCGCATACCAAGAAAGTCACACTGAACTTAATGAGTGTCACAATCCTTAATGAGTGATTAGCACCCATACCAATCTTCACCCTGTGATCATCTTTAGTGATCGTCACCATGTAATCACCATAGTGTTGCCAGCCCAGGTTGATAGTTGTGATTGTATCGTTACTATTTGGTGCTACCCAATTTGTTTGCAGCAGTCAAGTCTGAGAAGAGCCCCTCTCAGGCTGTTTTCCATTATGGTTATATTGGCCTTTCCTGCCTTTGGGCTCTTGGGAACTAAGGATTTCCTGATGGAGCCACTTTCTGTGAGCACACTACACAGAGTCATGGATAAAGAACGGGTTACTGCCATGGCTGTCCTTTTTTGCCTGCCCAATGCTTACATGTTGGAACTACACTCCAAGGCAAAACTCTTCATGTTCTTTAATTCTGCTGGCCATTCGACATGCTTTCTCCAACACTGACGCCTCCATATTTTGCTTGAATTCTCTTACTGATATATCTGGCATATCCAATGCCTCTTCCACATGGCAATCCACTCTTTCTATTAACTTCACACATCGTTACTTCCCTGCTATTTCCGAATAACACAGGTTGAGTTAACAAAATATGCTTAATTGAAAGCAGTTGATTCCTAACTAATAGCAGTAGTTGGTACACCAGTGTGTCCGAAATAACACTTCATAATACCCTCAGTTCTTAAAGGTATGTGAAAAACACAGATGAAACTCTGTGAGAGAAGTACAAGAATAAACCTATGTTTATTAATCACCTTGAACAAAGCCAAGTTGCACCATGGCACCTTACAAGGCTAATGAAAAATACTGATGAAAAATTAGTGATACTGACTACATATATCGGTCAGTTGGTCGGACAGATAGCCAAAGTTTGCGACAAAGAGATAGTTGTTAAGGGGTGAATTAGAGAAAGGGAGAGATGTAGAAAATAAAGGTTTGGAGCATTTCAGAGCCACAAAACCTCTCAAGGTCTGAATGCAGCTCTGCCATTTGAGGTCGATTGGTTATATTTAGGGATGGTTAAGAAGTTAGAGTCAGAGGAGTGCAGACATCTTAGTGGCTATCTAAGATCCACACCATGCCATCTTCTTGCAGCTACCATCGGACAGAAGGTACAGAAGCCTGAAGTCCCACATTACCAGGTTCAAGAACAGCTACTTCTCTTCAAACATTTGGTTCTTGATCCAACCTGCACAACCCTAATCACTACCTCAGTACAGCAACACTATGACTACTTTGATCACTTTGCAGTACATTGGACTTTGTTTTTGTTTCAGTTGTGTTCTTTCTTGTAAAAATTATGTATAATTTATGTTTCTCTTGTGAATGCTGCTTATCTGATTCTATGTGCCTGTGATGCTGCTGCAAATAAGGTTTTCATAACATCTGTGCATACACGTACTTGTGCATATGGCAATAAATTCAATTTTGACTTTGATTATAGGAAACTACAGTAATGGGGAGGGGTGAGATCATGAGGCACTTAAAAATGGCGATGAGAATTTTAGGAGTCATGGTATTGCATACTCAGATCCAATGTGGGATAAATAAAATCACTTTTCAAGTATTTTAGCAATATTTTAAACACTTCCTTAAAATCTGCCATTCAGGTGATTTGATGCATTTAAAGCAGGTAGGTGCTGAAGTAGACAAGGGAGAAATACAGTTAGCTAGACTCTACAAAGGCCAAGAAAAGGAACAAAATACTTGTTCTACTGCTGATTTCTCTGCCCCTGCTTGAGCTAGAAAGCTTGTACGTGTACATATCCCCAGCAGGACAGAACTGGGATTAGTTGTGATGTGATCTGGTGAGCAATAGACTACTGACATGCATTACCTGTAGCATAATGCCTCAGCTCAAGCAGCCAGACCTGGATCAGTTCAAAAAAATTGCTGGGATAAATTGAAAAATATACACAAGTCAGTGTAGCACCTGTTAAAATGGGAAATGGACAAAGGATGGATGCAACGTGAAAACCTCAGGATTCAGATCACTTTCAAAACCACTCATTGCTTCCTCTAAAACCTGCTCCTTGAGAAATGTAATGAGCTGAAGCTTCCTCATTGGTACATTTGTGGGCAATAGTATTGCAAACCCTCCCGTATTCCTGCAGCAAGGCCAATCAACTGTGCAAGATGGACTTGGCGGAAAGATAAATCCCACCATGGCCAGGAGACAAAGCTCAACTGTTCTGCAGGGTCAGACACTGCACCCAGAGAAGGACAAAACCATGGCTAAAGAGGCAGAAGATCCAGAAAGATTTTCTTTTTAAAATTATGATAAATGTGCTCAAAGTATTACAAGAACTCTTGTGGTCCAAAGTACTTGACAAGTAATGAAATGATTTTGAAATGTACTCTCTGGTGCAATATAGATTTAAAAAATGGTAGCCAATTTGTACACAGCTAGATCCTACAAATAACAATGAGAAATACCTGGAGATTCATTTTCCATCAGTAGTTATACATTTGCTATATTGTAGTGCCAACACATTGTACTCTGCCTTTACCATTGAAGTCAATGAAATAAACTTTGGAAGCAGAATATAATGTGACATTGCAACTATACGGTGTGCTATTAGTATTGATAGAGAGGGATTTCCAAGTCACGTTCTGCCTCTACCATTGATTCCACTGAAGTCAATGTTCTTATGAGTCGTAATGTTGATTAACTGGACACCAGGGTATATTTTGGACATCAGGTACTTCACCATTTTAAATTTAAATTTAAAATTAAAATTTTATTTACATCGTGGTAACAGGCCCTTCTGGCCTAACGAGTCCGCGCTGCCCATTTTTAAACCCATGTTAACCTACCCGTACGTCTTTGGAAGTGGAAGGAAACCAGAGCACCCAGAGGAAACCCACGCAGACACGGGAGAACGTACAAACTCCTTACAGGCAGTGACGGGAATCGAACCCCAATTGCTGGTGCTGTAATAGCATAACGCTAACCGCTATGCTACAATGCCGCCCCTCAGTATTTCCTCAGTACTGAGCTGGAGTTTTGTGCTCAAATCTCTGGAGGTAACTATGAACCCACAATCTTCGACCTTCTAAGTGATACTTACAAAGCCACAGTTCAATTCTTCACATGACCTTAAATGGTGGAGAGGGACCCAGTATAGTGTGCAGTATCAGAGGGCTCATGGGGCTTGAGTTGCTGCCTCCAGTGATACTACCATACAGCCCCTCTCTGTTCACTCAAAGTGAAGCCAATCATAGCATAAACTCTTCACATGAACACTTTGTCAAGTCCGTACTATGCAGTCACTTACTCTACAGGACGATTTTTTATGCCAACGTCTAGATACTGTATGTACAGATCTCACTTCCAAGACACAGGCTGAACATGAAACCTGGCTTCACCAGCAAGAGTACTTCCCTTTCACCTTACAAACACTGAGTAAAACAATTCTAAATCTGTCCTCATGAGACAAAAGGCAATGTTCTGGGATATCTAAAGTGATTATGAAGAAAATGAAAGCTGAGAGAGCCACAATGGAAACTGGTGAAAGGCTCCTGTGACTTAGTAGAAGGGCAAATACACACAGAGCCTCTAAATGCAGTACTACAATAGATGGGAGTGTCTCACATACAGTATCTAAATGACACCATGATAAATGATTCAGGCTCCATGTAGGCATCTCATTGAAATCATAGACCACCCATGCTCTGCTGTTTACTTTAAACATACCTTTTCCTTAGCTTTCGCTATTGCAGACAAAAGTAACCAGCTAGTTATGAATAAATTGGATCCAATGGCTGTGCATACAAAGATCAAGGTCATAAAGTTAGTACATTGCAGGAAACAAGTGCAAAACACTAAGCAGTAGAGCAGTCCCAGTGGTTGAAAGTGAAGGGCTGCTTTGCATGTACACTCAGGGAGCCTGGTATATGCTTATTGTTTCCATGCCCAAATCTTACTGGAATCAAGCTATTTGTGGAAGTTCTATGCAGTGACTTTTGCTCCTGATGTTGTTGCCCTGTCCTTATCGCTATAATCTCTTCCAGCTCCCAGCACCTCCCCAATTCTGGTCACTTGCACATCCCCCATTTTAATCACTCTCCAATTGATGACCCTGCATTCAGCTACCAAGGGACTAAGCTCTTTAATTCCCCAACTAAATTTATCTACTTCAGTACCTGTTTCCTCCTTTAAGGTGCACCTTAGAACTTCTTGCTTAAACTTTGTGTGATTTACCCTAATATCTTATCATAAGATTCAGTGCACCATTTAAGGCACTACATAAATGCAAATTGTTGTTGTGGCTCTTCTCTACAATTTTTACATCCTTTTGAGGTTTTCTTCACAATGCACCCATTTGGTCAAGCTCTTAGTTAGTCAATCTTCTTTGCCTCAACATTGAAGCTTTTTTTCCATATTCTGTTTTCTTATGTTAAAGCTTATGTTACAAATAAGTCAAAGCCCTTGTGCAGAAATAATTAAATTATTAGTTCCAATGAGTGAATCTTGGCTCACTGATAGCATTTCTGCCTCTGATATAGTGGTATGGATTCAAACTCCCATCCAGACAATCCTACTGAGTGGTAAAGAGAACTGTGGTCTCCAAGTACTAGGCTGAGATCCAGTGGGATACTTGTGTTGTTGGGAGTTGGAGGGGTGACTATCCATTGCATCTGGCCAGTTCTCCTTTCGGGATTTGCAAACCAGGTTCCTGGTGAATCCACATAGGAGATAACTTTGCTAATGAGCCCAATAGGCAGAATGTAAAGCCATGGAAGAAATCGTTTGCCTCACGTTAAACTGAAGAGATTAAGGAGTGTACTGTAAAATAAAATTTAATCCATAGAATGGTCAACTGATTTAAAACTTTAAATCGATAGATAGGTCAGCATGTGCCCTAAAAATACTGAGACCCTCTTTCTGAAGCTACAAATTTAAATGCTTTTAATATTTATTGTTTTCTGTACAGGATATGCCTCTGGTTTGAAACAATGAATTGATCACATCTGAAGGAACGATAAGCTGGGCACTGAGTAAACAGATGCAACAACCAGTGTGTTGGAGGATCTCAGCGACTCGAGCAGCATCTGTGGGAGGAAAGAAATTGTCGATGTTTCGGGTTCTGGGCTTTCAACCCAAAACGTCGACACTTCCTTTCCTCCCACAGATGCTGCTCTACCCACTGAGATCCTCCAGCAGATTGTTGCTCCAAATTCCAGCATCTGCAGTCTCTTGTGTCTCCTGAGTAAACAGCTGTTTTTTTCCCATAGGTATATGCCAATAAGGAAGTGATCCTAAGTGGAGGTTCAATTAACTCACCCCAGCTTCTTCTGTTATCTGGGGTGGGCAATGCAGATGACCTTAAAGCTCTGGGAATTCCTGTTGTTTGTCATCGCCCAGGTAACAATTGAAGTATTCAAAGAAAGCACAAGAATTGAATTGATCAATTTGAACTCATCCGCACACTGGTGACGATTGCTGTGGTTAGGTGATGAGAATTTCTCACTTTAAAGAAACTTTATTGCTCCTAGGTGTGGGCCAGAATCTTCAAGATCATTTGGAACTATATGTGCAGCAACAATGTACCGAGCCTATAACACTGTATAAATCCCAAAAACCCTTCAAGATGATCCAGATTGGTTTGGAATGGTTTTGGAAACTCACAGGTAAAAATTTGCTGTCTTCCGATTCTTGTGCCTTGACACCTTAAATTCATTTATGGAAGGTGGGTGGTGTTGGCAGAAGCAGCAATTATTGTCCATTGCTAAAGTAGCCAGACTTAGTGCAATCCTTCAAGTGAAGGTATCCCACAGTACTGTTGGTAACGAGTTCAAGAATTTAGACTGAAATTTTTAGATCATTGAAAAATTTCAGTTTTAGTGTTTTTATTTGTTATTATTTGTCTCCATTAGCAGGTGAGCTAGGCCAGAGATCGATCACAATAGTGCAACATTTCCTTGAAATGCCAGTGGAATTATGTTTGAGCTTTCGGACCAAATTCTGTATCTAGCTTGTTTGCTGTACTTTGCTTACTTTAGATTATTTAGTTATTTAGCAATATTTTCAAAGCCATTCACCATCTGGGATAGATGTTCAGATTTGTGGTCATCTACTTTGGCAGTCCCTCGGGATTGCTTCCTTTACCAATGGAAGGTGCCTTGGTGTGCATTCTTTTAAAGTGGTATAATAGTCACATGTGAACTAAATAAAGTGAGATCTTGGTCCAGTGGCAAGGGGATCTAAGACTATTGGGACTAGCTTTGTTGCCAGACCTGGCGCGCACATTTATATAGATGTGCAGGCACACATACAGGTGAGTGCATGTGTGACTGGCTGTTGAAATCTTTCTGGCAGTAATGCAATTGCAGTGTTACATTGACATTACTAGCTGTGATTTTTTTTTGGTACTATGAAGCAGGAGGAGGCCATTCAGCCCCTCCGGTCATTTCAATTCAGTCCGATCACAGTGGATCTGTATCTTGCCTTGGTTCTCTAACTCTTGCCATACTTGCCTATTAAAAAGAGTCCAAACCAAAAACTGAAAGCCTACCACAGATGGTCTTTGTTTTCCCCAGCCTTCTACTCATTGCATGAAAACATGCTTGCATTTTGCAGTTCCGATGAAGGATCTTTGTCTTGAAACATTGCCTCTGCTCCCCTTTCAGCTGATGCTACTTGACTTGCTGAATGCTTACAACATTTTCTGCTTTCGTTTTGAATTTCCAGAGTCTGAAGTTTTATGCTTTTAAAAAATGTATTAATCCCACTTTGAAAAATTTAAATAAACCCCAGGATCAAAAGCTCTTTGGAAACATAACCTCAAAGTCTCAATCTCCTTTACCTCCTAATCCTGTACAATCAATGTTGGATTTGTGACTTGTTACAGTTAGAAACCATCCAGGTTGCTGTCCTGGGACCGTGCAATGGCATTGTGTTTCCCAGTCTTCTGGCTCCGGATCATGGAAGTGGTGTGGAGTTTTTAAAGGCTTAAAGAGCTGGGCAAGTTGATTAACAAGGAGTTAAAACAGAAAATGCTCAAAATACTCAGCAGGTTAGGGAAAGAGAAAAGAAGTTAATGATTCGTACTGGAGACGGAAGAGACTGTAAATCTGCAGTAACACAAAAAGCTGGAGGAACTCAGCGGGTCAGGCAGCATCTATGAAGGGAAATGAACTTTAGCTTTCAGATCAGAGCCCCTTCATTGGGTCCCAAAACATCAACTGTCCATTTCCCTCCATGGATGCTGCCTGACCAACTAAGTTCCTTCAGATTTTTGTGTATTGCAATGATTCATCTTAGCCTGCTTCTGTCCCACAGGTGCTGCTTGACCTGCTGAGTATTTAGAGAATTTTCTATTTAATTTCATATATCCAGCATCTGCAATATTTTGCTTTTTCCTTTGAAATAGGAAGTTCGATACAATCAACACTGAATTTTCATTGTTGGTAAAGAGAGATGTGGTTAGTTGTAGTTCAGCTAAAGCCCAGACCTAGAAAGGATGTTAGAGCTCAGACAAGTGTGCTCATGACCTGTCCAGAACAATTTCCATTGTAATAAATAAAGTTGCTATGAAAATAAGGTGTTGCTGATTTTCTGTCACCCATTTTTCACTAGACCTCAACCCCAGATGACTCTCAGATATTCCTTTATTATGTTCCTGATGTGCTCAAAACAATTCCTGATTTTTTTATTTCTATTTTAGTTCAAAAATGCAGGCTGTTCAGTTGTTCCTTTAAGTAGCTTTTAAATCAAGTGCAGTTAGCTGTATCAATGAGGGGATATTTTTAATATTTCCCTAGTGATCAAATCAGCAGCTTGTAACCAATGGTTATTACAGCATGGGAATTTTACTGATAAGTTTTTTCCTTCTGTTATCTTTCAGTGGTTTCTGTAGGCTGATCTTGGTACAGAACTTCTAGGTGCTGAGTTGGCAGTGCCTGGGGTGATATGACTGCTACTGGTTAGAAGAGTTGTGTTGCTGAGGGGAGCATCCCAACAATTCATGCTTGGACTGCTAGCTCTGTTACCTGGCATTTGCTGCTTCTGACAAGTGACAGTTAATCAAGAGTTGGCCCGGCCTCTCCCTCAGCGCCGCTGCCCCTTCCTCAGCCTGACCGCTGCCCAAGTGTCGCCCCTCTCCCAGCCCAGCTGCCTCCTTGGCAATGCCCTTCCATTAACCTTGCTGCTCCTTGGGTGTTGCCCCTCCCTTGGCCTTGTCTCTCCATGGGCCAGCTGCTTCCTTGGTGATGCCCCTCTACCAACCCTGCAGCCCCCTTTGTTGGCCTGGCCACCCTCTCAGTGCTGCCCCACCTTTGGCCCTACTACTCCTTGGAAATGCCAATTATAGCAAAATACCAGATAACCAAGAATTTACTGTAGAGCTTTAAATTCATAAATTGAAATCACACTAGGCAAATTCAAACCAGGAGGGGTAATTAATTCTGCAGCGTGTGCTGAGCACCTACAAAGGAACTGGACCAAAGTAGAAATGCCTCAAATACTCAGTACGTCAGGCAGTATCTGTGGAGGGAGAAACAGGGTTAATGCTTCAGGTTGTTAAGACTCCAATCAGAGCCCATGATAGGTCAGTGATGAGTTGGGTCTTGGAAATGATCAGTTATTTGTATATATTCCAGGCTGTGATTGATGAATCCTAGGGCACTGAGGGAGAGGAAGATCGAGAAGGATCTTAAGAAAAGATGGAGCAGGCTTGGTTGTCCGTGTAGTGAGTCCTCCCATGTATACAGAAACTGGACCAGGTAGCACAAGAGGCTATAGTTGCAGAAAATTGTTCATTTTGTCAAGCCAGGCTAAATTGTGTGTACGGAATGACTAATACTCTAGGGTGTGTCAGCCCAAGGCCTGGCTGGTACTTGGGATGAATTGTAGGCATCTACCCTGGGGTTTCCAGGCAACAAGGTAGGGGTGGGTTTCAGACTCCTATGATCCAGTAAAATTCCAGTAAGAGATGTTCAGAACTCCTGATAGTTCGGCATCTGGCTCACTCACTAGTCTGGAGTGGGAGAAGGATGTGCAGTGGGCTCCGGGTCCGGATTGCGGGCCAGGTGTGGGGGGGTCAGGACTGTGGGCTGGGTGTGGGGAGACCGGACCATGGGTCATTTGTAGCTAGGGCTAAGATCGGGTCAGGAACTGGTCTTGGCAAACTGAAACACAAGCTGAAACCCAGTGGGTTGTATTTCCCACTGTCTTTAAGCTCATCGGGGCTCAGTTACCTACCCCCTTCAAACTCAGCCTGGCTTCACTGAAAAAGTTATGACACTACCATGCACTATATAAAAAGAGTAGAAGTGTGTTGATGAAATAACATCCAGTGGTCCAGAAAATCTACAAGTCCGGCACCACCTAGGTGCCGAGGGTGCCCGATTATCAGAGTTTTATTGTTACTTGTAGTAATGACAAGCAACATGTTTTTTTTAACTAAATAAAGCTTGTGTTGAAAGGATGGAGACTGGAGAAGCTGAGGCTGTTTTCCCTAGAGGGTAGGAGGCTGAAGAGTGACTTTACAGAGGTTTATAACATCATGAGGGTCATAGATATGGCAGATGGTCACAGTCCTTTTCCCAGGACAGGGGAGTCTAAAACTAGAGAGAGGGGAAAGATTTAAAGAGGACCCAAGGGGCAAGTTTTTCACACACAGGGTGGTGGGTCTGTGGAACGAGCTGCCAGAGGAAGTGGTACAGGGGGTGGGTACAATTGCAATTTTTAAAATACATTGAGACAGGTACATGGATGGGAAAGGTTTAGAGGGATATGGGCCAAATGCAGGCAAATGGGACTAGCTCAGGTCGGAATGGATGAGCTGGGCTGAAGGGCCTGTCTCCATGTTGTATTACTCCATGACTCTGACTTGGTCAACTTGGATGATTTGGGCTGAGGAGCCTGTATTTGTGCTGTATAACTTCATGACTCCATAAATAAAGTAAGTTAATGTAGAGTATTTCCATTTCTTCAGGTGAGGGAGCTACTGCTCACTTGGAAACTGGTGGGTTTATCAGAAGTCGTCCTGGAGTAAGCCATCCCGATATTCAGTTCCATTTTCTGCCATCACAGGTGATTGACCATGGGAGAATCACACCTGAAACAGAGGCTTATCAGGTGAGGCCTTCATGTGCCTGCATGCAAGGCTTTTTCTTAACTACTGAAAAGTTGTTAGCAGAAGTAAATACTGCTAAAAGCCACTCAGAAATGTAAATAAGAGCTTTGTCTTCAAAAAATTAGAAAAATAATTCCCATCTATGGATCATAGTAGATTTGGCAGTGGCTTCTCACATTTGCCATGTTAACTGAAATGATTGAGTTTTTAGCAGATGGAGTGAGAGTTATTTTGATTAAAAATTTGAATAACCATGATAATCTGTGACACTGGACTACAACAAAATATGGATAGTTCTTTTATTTCCTTTTATCCATAATTTTTAATATATCACTAATTGAGGAAGTAAATTGTAACAAGCAATAAAAGTAATAAAGCTCATTTGTTATTCTTGGGATTGTTACATTTTATTTGGTGCCAAGGAAAATTATGCACATCTTTAAGATGGTTTGCTTTTTTTCCTATGAAGGAAGTAATTTGAGGTAATTAGTTTCCACCATTTGTCTGTCCAGTGAATTGATTATCTTCAGTCTGATTGTGTGCACACTTCTCACAGACTATCTTTAGTTCCTGCAGTGTTTGTAGCGGATATCCTGTGTTCCTTGTGATAGAAATTAATTATTGCAGTTAGTTAGGTCTCTGTTATTCTTGGAAAACAGTTTTGAATTTCTTTCTGCTGTCTTCAACATAAAAACCAGTTCTTGATTTCTTCTGTATTTGAATGTGAAATCTGCGGGAAAACTTGAAAACTGATTGATCTGTTTAAGTGCTGTGGTCATGAAGGCCTGCCCTTTTTTTTTAATATGTTTCAAATATTTTGCATTCTCACTGTGACTGACTCTTGATAATATCAGTTGTGTGGGTTTCACTGTGATGTGAAATGCTAAGCAGCTGTATTTAAGAACATGTACACCTGGTTTATTTCTTAACACAAATATTATACAGTGAATTGAATTTTCAGTGCAAATGTGTGCCTACAAGTTCTGCTGCATGAACCTTTTATCCAGTGTTACGCAATAGAAAACATATTATCTTCTTAATGCCCCCAACACTGAATGCAACACGATAATGACAATTTCATGGTACTTTTGTGTTGATCTGAAAAATTTGACCAGGCACTTCCTGTTAGCCACCCTTGCAATCTCGATGTGATATCTGTGGCAGAACATATTTTACAGTGGTCAATACTTGTGTCTGGTTCAGAGGTCCCTCCAGGTACTCTCAGGTTAGGGGAGCTGAGAGGGTAACGTCACACCTTGTGTCTGGGGTGGGGAGGTGGAATTGCTTCCTGTGCCTGGGAACAGGTCGATCCCTGTGCACTGCCTCTTTTGGAAGGTTGCTGGGTACCTGTGGTCACATTGTTCTGGGAACACCTGTCACTGAGCACTCCTGGTCATACTCACACGATGCTGTACAGTGAGGCTGCAGGTAACTCTGTGACTTCTTCATCCTTGGGAACCCCCCTGGCCCCCACCAGCCCCTACTGCAATGAATCATCCAGTTGCACAAACCCCTCCCCTTGAGGGTACCAGTCTTGGTCCATCCTGACTTCTACCTCCCTCTGCTCCCCACCCAGAATACCTGCAGAAACATCAAGTGCTATCTCTTGTTCTTAATTTACATCCACCTGATGCTGGGCATCAATGCCCCTCTTCCCCATTCAACCCAACCCCTTTCCTGGTCACCATGCAGTCCTGATTAGGAAATGGCCACTGCCTTCCTGAACCCTGCCAAGGAAATGGCTCTGAAAACATGCAATTGAAGTGGTCCAAGTGGTTGTTGGTGGCTGTGAACTTCTGATGCTCCTGTTAGAGAGCACCCATCTCCTTCTGACACTCCTGATAGCGAGCACCCATCTCCTTCTGACACTCCTGATAGCGAGCACCCATCTCCTTCTGACGCTCCTGTTAGAGAGCACCCGTCTCCTTCTGACACTCCTGATAGCAAGCAACCATCTCCTTCTGACGCTCCTGTTAGAGAGCACCCATCTCCTTCTGACGCTCCTGTTAGAGAGCACCC
>JAUZTB010000002.1:79915223-79931260 GCA_034780895.1 Rhynchobatus australiae
TGTTAGCCTCCCCAATGTTAACCACTCCTCCCTGTCAACCCCTCCCCTCGTCCTCATCCCACATTTCTACCTCCTCCGCTGTGTTAACCTCCCCAATGTTAACCACTCCTCCCTGTCAAGTCCTCACCTCATGTCTTCCTCCTTCCCTATCTCAACCTCTCCTCCTCATTCCAACTGTCCCACATGTCAACTTCTCTCCATATCAACCCCCCATACCATATCAAACCTTCACTCCATGCCAATCCCTCACTCCAATGACACCCCTTTCTCTCAGCCAACCTCTCGTATGTCAACCTCCCGTGGTCAACCCCTGACCCCATGCAACCCATCACATCACACCCCATACCATTGCCCCATGCCAATTACACCGTGCCACCCCATGCCATTGCCCCATACCATTGCCTCCCCCATTCCTCCCCCCCCCACCCCCGTAACGGTTGGCCCGCGAGCCGTCGGTTTGAAGGATGCGTGCTGTCGCGTGACGTCTCCTGATCGGCATCACGTCTGACCAATGGGGGACCGGCGGCGATTCGCCGCCCGGGCATGCAGTGAGCGGCAGGTTGGTGAGTGCGGTGGGGGAGGTGCTAGCCGGTCGGCGGGGAAGCGGGCGGGCGGCGCCGGGTCCAGGATCAGCCGGCGTGTGCTCGGAGCGGGGCCCGCGCTGCCCCGGTGGTGTCCCTGCAGCGGGAGCGCGCCCGCCTCCCGCCCTCGGTGTGCGAGCGCGCGGGCTGTCCTCGGCGCGTTCCCGGTGCTGGTTCCCGTTACCCCGGAGCGAGCCCAGAGCGCGCCCCCGTCACCCGACCGGGCTCCTGTTACCCTGGAGCGAGCCCAGAGCGCGCTCCCGTTACCCTGGACCGGGTTCCTGTTACCCCGGCGCTGGCCCCCGTCACCACGGCGCGTACCCGGAGCGGGAGCGCGCTGCCCCCGGAGGCTGCCAGAACCCCCTCAGGATGTGTCCAACGCCGATTTAGCTGCAGTCGTTTCTCGGCTGAAATCCGGGCGTAGTCTCCCCCCGTGACTGATGGTCACCACTCTCTCTCGTTACCTCATTCTCCCAACCGGTACATTCCTGTCGGACTCGGAGTCCTTGCACAGAAACGGACCCTTCGGCCAGCCACGTCCATGCTGATCACCAAAGTGCCTTCTCTACTAATGCAGGTCAAGTGATGGTATTAATGTTGTCGGAGTTCCTGCCTCCATTCCCCACTTAGGCTGTGCACTCCATATTCTAACCACCTCTAGGTGAAAGTGTTCCTCAGGTCCTCCCTACACTCATTATCCCATACCCTAAACTGATGCTTTCTAGATTTAGACACCTCTGCTCTGGAGAAGAGTTTTGTATTATCAAACTCATTAGTGCTCCTCATAACCTCTATCAGGTCCCCTTTCATCTTCTCTGCTCCAAGAGTAGTTGATACTGTCCTGTCTGGTTTTTGATCACTGATAGTGAAATTGGGTTGCCCCTAAGTAAAACAAATTGGTCGGAGGCACGATTAACGTAATGCAAGCATAACGTTTCAGCAAATAATCTAAGAGAGACATATATTTCCTTCTCATGTTGTTGTCTGCATCTAGCTGCCAATCTATTCTTGAAAATGCCCAATAGTGGCAGAAAGCAAAGGACTATCTTGGTGCTACATTCCCCACTGGCTGCACTCCTGCCTAACACATCCAGGAGCACCCCTGTAAGAAAATGCTTTGACTGACTAACATCTGCACACAAGATTGGCCAAAGATCTGGACTAAAATTTAAGCAAAAGCTTCCACTATTTCTCCCCCTCCCCCATCCCAACCTTAAGGGATGCATGCTGTCGCATACTATACAAAATGTTTGATCCAGTTTAGAAGTAGTGTTGGAATCTGAGAAGCAAATTTAAAGAAAAACATAAATGCATGCCATTACTCTGCTTCGTCCAGTTCCCTGAAGGTGCAGAGAGACTCTCTATGTTGAAATGTTCTGAGATTTGCCTTTTTGCTTGTACAATGTTTTTACCCTCCCTCTCTGTTCTGTCCTCAGATCTACCCAAGTATAATTTTTTTTAGCTGTACCACTATGTATTTCACTTAGTTTAGTACGTACTATTCCAAATGCCCATGCAATGGTATGGAATAGGTAAGCATCTGAAATTTAACTATTGGTATTGGATATTGCTGTTGCCTTGTATAAGAAATCAGCCAAAAGTCAGAGGGTTGTGGTAGAGGGTTGTTTTTCAGATGGGAGGCCTATGTCCGGTGGTGTGCCACAGGGATCAGTGCTGCATCTACTGTTGTTTGTCATTTATATTAATGATTGGATGAGAATCTAGATGGTGTGGTTAGTAAGTTTGCAGATGGTAGAGTGGAAAGTGAAGAACATTATCTAAGATTACAACGGAATCTTATCAACTGGGCCAGTGGGCCGAGGAATGGCAGATAGAATTTAATTTGGATAAATGCGATGTGTGCATTTTGCTAAGACAAACCAGGGCAGGACTTGCACAGCAAATAGTAGGGCCCTGGGGAGTGTTGTATAACAGAGACCTAGGGGTGCAGGTATATAGTTCTTGAAAGCGATGTCACAGGTAGACAGGGTGGGGAAGAAGGTGTGTGGCACGCTTGCCTTCATCGGTCAGAATATTAAGTACAGGAGTTAGAATGTCATGTTACAGCTGTACAAGACATTGATAAGACCACACTTGAAGTACCATGTGCAGTTCTGGTGCCCTGCCATAGGAACAATGTCAATAAACTGGAGATAATGCAAAAAAGGATTTACAAGGACGTTACTGGGACTGGGCGGCTTGGGTTAAAAGGAGAGGCTGGATAGGCTTGGGACTTTTTTCCCTGGAGCGTAGGTGTGACCTTATAAAGGTTGTTAAAAAACATGGGGGGCATAGATAAGGTAAAGAGCCAAAGTCTTTTCCCCAGTCCAAAATTAGAGTGCATAGGTTTAAAGTGAGAAAGAAAAGATTTAAAAGGGACTTAAGGGGCAATTTTTTCACACAGAGTGTGGTGAGTATATGGAATAAGCTGCCAGAGGAAGTGCTAGAGGTGGTACAATTGCGACATTTAAAAGGTGTTTGGACAGTTACATGGATAGGAAAAATTTAGAGTTTTTATGGGCCAAACGCAGGGAAGTGGGACTAGCTCAGTTAGGCAACTTGGTCAGCACTGACGAGTTGGGCTGAAGGGCCTGTTACTGTGCTGTCTTACTTTATGACTCTAAAACAATGGTGTAACTGGACTTTCAAACAATGTCTTTGCAAAAGACGGGAACAGTGGGGGTAAGGGACACAGTAAAAGGAGTGCATGGGTGATGGGCAGATGAAGTAGGTGGAGGAGGGGAAAGAAACTGGGTGACAGCAGGTGGGGTGGAGGGTTGGGTGTGTGTGTGTTGGGGAGGAACTGGGTAGACCAGGAGGACAGAAAAAGGGACAGAGAGAGAGAGAGAGAGCAGGTCAAGTTGGAGAATTCAATGTTCATGCCATCGAGGTTGTAGACTACCCAGAGCAGGCTGAGGGCTGACAGGTCAGTGTAGGAATGGGGAGAGGAATTAAAATGGCTTGTAAATGTTGGCATTTTAGTAGTTAATCTAGCAATGGATATTGATCAAATATGTATAAAATGACAGAATGGAAAAGTTGACTTGGAATTAAATGACAGAGTGGACTCAAAGGCCTCGTCTTGTTAGTACTTTCCACAAGGAAGAGCTATTAATTTAGGGGAGTTGGTAAGCTATGGGAAAGGAACAGATGAGAAAATCATTAAAGCACTGGAAACAACAATTACATATTTAAAAAGATACCTCAGGATGGGGGAACAAATGAATGTTTGATAGGCATATGGAGGAGTGTGGGATAGAGGGATATGCAGGAGGAAATGGTGTGAGGTGTGGTTTGATGGGCAGCACAACATGGTGGGCCGAAGGGCCTGTATTGTGCTGTATTGTTCTATGGTTAAACTCTTTAGGATGCCATTAAAAGGGATGCAAATGGTGCCACTTAAATGCAAAACTTTCTTTACTGTCTTGTTGTTGATGAGCACTCTGTGAAAGGCTTGGAAAGGAATGCAACTTTGATTTGGAAAGTCAAAAGCAAACATTCTTCTTGGACAGATAGTAAATGACCTCTGATTTTTGCACTTAAAATATTTATGTTAGCGTCACTAATCTCCGCTTGCTGTCTGGAGGGGGACATGGAGTAATTTTCAACCTTGCCATCTGATTAACCAAGCTGCCTCATTTATTTCCACTTCACTCTGCTCACCGGGAGGTGGTTGGAGGGAAGTGGATAAATAAAGACTTCAGTTATTCGCTCAAGGGATGCAGGTGTCACTGGTAAGATCAACATGTAATACCCACCCCCAGCTGCCCCAGGGAAGGGACTGATGTATTTTGAACCACTGCAAGTCTAAGTGGTGAAAGCAGTGGAGGGAGTTCCAGGTTTCAGTCCTGTGGTGAAGGGATGGCAATATAATTCCTTGGTGGTGGTGACCCAGGTGGGCGGTGTACGTGCTCCTGTTTACATCAACGGTGCTGTGGTCAAGGGGATTGAAAGCTTCAAGTTCCTACAAGTGAACATCACCAATAACCTGTCCTGGTCCAACTATGTAGATGCCATGGCTACTAAAGCTCACCAGCACCTCTACTTTCTCAGGAGGCTAAAGAAATTTGGGACCTCCCCATTGACCCTCACCAACTTTTATCAATGCACCATAGAAAGCATCCTATCCGGATGCATCACGGCTTGGTACGGCAACTGCTCTGCCCGTGACCGCAAGAAACTGCAGAGAGTTGTGGACACAGCTCAGCACATCGCAGACACCAGCCTCCCCTCCGTGGACTCTGGCTACACTTCTTGCTGCCTCAGTAAAGCAGCCAGCATAATCAAAGACCCCACCTACCCAGGACATTCTCTCTTCTCTTCCCTCCCATCAGGCAGAAGATAGAAAAGCCTGAAAGCATGTACCACCAGGCTCCAGGATAGCTTTTATCCCACTGTTATAAGACTATTGAACGGTCTCCTAGTACAACAAGATGGACTCTTGACCTCATGATCTATCCCGTTATGTCCTTGCACCTCATTGTCTACCTGTACTGCTCTTTCTCTATAGCTGTTACACTTTATTCTGTTATTGTTTTCCCTTGTACTACTTCAATGACTGCATAATGAATTGATCTATCTTGCAAACAGTCCATATAAATTTTTCACTTTACCCCGGTATGTGTGACAATAATAAACCAACTCCAAGTCCTATTCTGATTCTGACAAAGCTGGGGATGGGTCTTTGATGTCTGTCAAAGCTTTTAGGGGCTTTAAGGTCCAGCGCTTCTCCAAGGGTTAATGGAGTCCAGTCCACCACTCAACCTCACCCTGAAGTTTAGGGTGCCTCATGATCGGCCCTCTGAATCTGCAGTGGGTGAGATGGGCGACAATTGTGGGCAGTAAAGGTTGGACAAATTTGGGTTGTTCTCCTCAGACAGCTGGAGGCTGAGGAGAGACCTGATAGAGGTTTTTAAAATCATGAGAGGCATAGATAGGGTAGATGGTCAGAATCTTTTCCCCCAGGGAAGAAATATCAAACACCTGAAGACATGCTTTTAAGGTTGGGGGGGGGATTGAAGGTGACGTGAGGGGCAAGTTTCTTTTAAATCAGAGAGCGGTAGGTGCCTGTTAGATAGACACATGGATATGTAGGGAATGGAGGGATATGGATGATACACAGGAGGACATTTAGCATAAATTGGCATCAAGATCAGCACAACATTGTGGGCCAAATGGCCTGTCCAGTGCTGTGCTGTTCTTTGTCCTACATTCTTAAAAGCACGCCAGTAAAGATAATTCAAACAAAACAAGGGAAAGAAGAGGCATTTGTATTTCTGTAGCAATATTAGATACACATGTATCAACCTGATTTATCATTTGAGAATTTCATTTTGTTCTCAATGGACAAATATGCCGTGGAATATTCTGGTTATGTAATTCTATTTTTGGTGTTATTTAGACAAACAACAAATTTGCCCAATAAAATTAAAGCATTCAGCATGTTTCACATGAAACATGTACCTCCTTATCTGCTTGTGGGAACACTCTATTCTTTCCTTCAGTCCAGCATGCTCCAACATTCACCCTGCTCAAGATTGATCTGAACCTCAGTTCTGTTGGGTGCCTTTACTCCACATCCCATGATCTACTTCAACAAAGGTCCAGACCTTTGAAGGCTCCAGCATACACTAGCTCTTGGCGAAGAGCACTTCAGGTTCTGCCTTACCCTTCTGCGAAGGTGGGCTCCCTGATTTCTCTCAGAAGCGACCAGTACTAATGCCAAAATTATGTCCCCCCAGCTCCTGTTGGTGAACAAGTTACTCCCACCAGCAGAAATAGATTCTCTTCAGGTAAGATTTCTTTATTAGTCACATGTACATCAAAACACAGTGAAATGCATCTTCTGCGTAGAGTGTTCTGGGGGCAGCCTGCAAGTGTCGCCACACTTCCGGTGCCAACATAGCACGCCCACAACTTCCTAACCCGTACGTCTTTGGAATGTGGGAAGAAACTGGAGCACCCGGAGGAAACCCACACAGACACGGAGAACGTACAAACTCCTTACAGACAGTGGCCGGAATTGAACCTGAATCGCTGGCGCTGTAATTACACTAACCGCTACACTACTGTGCCTGCCTGCAACCAACAGAAATGGGATTGCTCTCCCCGGCCCCTTAGACAAACCTGCAGCATACTAGCACCCGAATGATCCAAACCCCTTGAATATTCTCAATTCCTCGGGATCTTTCATCTTGTTTATTAGGCTTTCTCACAAAGCAGTCAGCCAATTTGCATGGATGTAGCTGCAGGTCACTTGGAACCTGCCAAGGTGGCAGGTATACCCGTGGTACATTTGAGCTTGTAGTTACTGATGGTGGTGAAACCATGCATCTTAATCATTCCTCTGTGGAAAACCAAGGAGAAGAAACTGCAGGTTTGGTCCCTGTTCTTTGCTCAGGAGACTACTCGGTCATTCAGAGTTGTTGCTCATGATCCAGTGTCTTATCTCATAACAATGTATGGATGACAGCTGAGGGCAGGTCCACAAACCTTGAGGATGTGGATGTCGCTGATTATCCTTGAAGGTGGTGGTGAGTTGCCTTCCTGAGCTGCTGTATTTTTCTTTAATTTCAAAATTAGACTTTATTCATAATGAAAAATGTTTATTAAGGAAAAAACAGTGCAAAAAAACTTACGTTCATGGTCGTTACACTCAGGAATCAGAATCCGAAATCAGAATCAAGTTTTATTATCACTGTCTTATATGACTTGAAATTTGTTGTTTTGCAGCAGCAGTACAGGGCAAAGACATTAAAAAAAAACTATCAATTACAAAATAAATAGTACAAAAAAAAGAGGAACATTGAGGTAGTGTTCATGGACTGTTCAGAAATCTGATGACGGAGGGGAAGAAGCTGTTCCTGAATGACTGAATGTGGGTCTTCAGGCTCCTGTACATACTCCCTGATGGTAGTAACGAGGAGGCATTTCCCAGATGGTGAGGGTCCTTAATGATGGATGCTGCCTTCTTGAGGCACTGTCTCTTGAAGATGTCCTCAATGTTGGTTGAGTCTACAACCCTTTGCATTCTCTTGCAATCCTGTGCATTGGAGCCTCCATACCAGGCTGTAGTGCAGCCAGTCAGAATGCTCTCCACCATATATCTAGAGAAATTTGTAAGAGTCTTTGGTGATATACCAAATCTCCTCAAACTCCTAATGAAGGAGAGCTGCTGGCATGCCGCCTTTGTGATTACATCAATGTGTTGGGCCCAGGGCAGATCCTCGGAGGTGTTGACACGCAGGAACTTAAAGCTGCTGACCCCTCAATGCTGACTGCTTTTGTTCTCTCGACTTCCATTTCCTGAAGTCCACAATCAATTCCTTGGTCTTGCTGATGTTGAGTGCGAAGTTGTTGCGACACCATTCAACCAGCCGATCTATCTTACTCCTATAAGTCCCCTCATCGCCATCTGAGATTCTACCAACAGCAGTGGTGTCATCAGTGAATTTATTGATGGTGTTTGAGCTGTGCATAGCCACACAGTCATGAGTGTAGAGAGAGCAGAGCAGGTGGGCTAAGCACGCATCCTTGAGGTGCACCTGTGTTGATTATCAGCAAGGAGGAGACGTTACTACTGATCTGTACTGAATGTGGGCTCCTGATAAGGAAGTCCAGGATCCAGCTTCAGAGGGAGGTACAGAGGCCCAGGTTTAGAAGCTTGGTAATTGATACTGAAGGGATGGTGGTGTTGATACTGAAGGGATGATGGTGGTGGTAATCGATAAACAGCAGCCTGGTGTATGCTTTGCTGTTGTCTAGGTGCTCCAAAGCAGAGTGGAGAGCCAGTGAGATTGCACCCACTGTAGACCTATTGTGGCAGGCGAGTTGCAGCAGGTCCAGGTCCTTGCTGAGGCAGGAGTTAATTCTAGCCATAGCCAGCCTCTCGAAGCATTTCATTATGGTAAATGTGAGTGCTACTGGGTAATAGTCATTGAGGCAGCTCACCCTGCTCTTTTTGGGCACTGGTATGATTGCTGCCCTTTTGAAGCAGGTGGGAACCTCGGACAGAGCAGTAGTGTAAACCTTTTATTAAAAAAACACAAAGGTAGCCCTATTGCTATTCGTGTGCAATGAGTGATACCTCTTTCATTGTTCAAGGGGCTTTCTCACCCTCCCCCTCCATGTGTGGTAGCAGAAGGGGCCTACACTGTGGTCCTTCCCCACAGCGCCATAGCATTGGCTGAACTGTGCCAGTCTGAAGCATTCCCTTACGGACATCTCACTGTGCTGGAAGACCAACAAGTTTCCAGCAGATCAAAGGGCATCCTTCACTGAGTTGATGACCTTTCAGCAGCACTTGATGTCTGTCTTGGTGTGTGTCCCAGGAACAGCCCGTATATCAGAGAGTCCATAACAGAATCATAACAGAACAGAATGCAGAATATCATAACAGAATGCAGCTGCTGGGGATGAACCAGGACACGGACCATTGCATCCTTTTCCACACCCTCTTAGCCAATCTGCAAAGAGGCAGGAGACCATTTCTTCCCCATCACAGCCATCCTGAGGGCAGTGGGGTGATATGTCATCTGTAGAGGAAGACCAAGGGCACCTCTCACCGCCAGCCACGTGAGGTCTTAGTGCTTGTTGGTCAGAACTGGTGATGAGGCGTTCTGCCAGATGATTTGGACTGTTTGCCCAGGGAACAAACCCATAGTGTCCCTGTCCTGCAGTGTCTGCAGTATGTTCTGCACTGACCACTGCCTGATGGGCTTGTGGTCAAAGGTGTTTACTTGGAAGAACTCTTCCACAAAGGACGGTAGTGCGGCAGCATCCAGCTGACTGGAATGTTGCGTGGTAACAGGACCAGGCCCCTCTTCCACAACACCAGGGACAGGTAGAACCTTAGCACAAAGTGGCACTTGGTGCCCAGATACTTTGGATTCGCACATGAAGGTGGTCATGAGGCTGAGGGCAACATTGGATACACTTTTGTCCCCATTCTCAGGGGACTTGTGCAGCTTGAACCATTGGACTTGCTCCATCTTGGATCCCCAGATAAAGTGGAAGATGTCCTATTGATTACCAAGGGAGAGGAGTGGGGGAGAGGCCACACCTGTGCCAAGTACAGCAGCCCTGAGAGCATATTGCGCCTGATAACCAAGTTCTTCCCAGTTATTGACAGAGAATGCCGTTTCCACAGACCCAACTTCTGTTTTACCTTCCCAATTTGCTCAAGCCAATTTTTGTTGCACGCCTCAGCCCCTTCAAACCAGATCCCCAGTTCCTTCAAGTAGTCAGACCTGACGGTGACGGGGACATTGGATCGGTCAAGCCTGTTACCAAAGAGCATGGCCTCGCTCTTCCTGTGGTTGACTCTGGCCACAGATGCCAGCTCAAGCTGGTTGCAGATGCTGATAAATCTGCGATCTGAGTAGAAGACGGTGATGTCATCCGTGTACAGGGAGGTTGTTGCTAGTGTGCTTCTATTGCAAGGTCACCGCACTTATGCTCTTGTCCTTCCTGACTGATTTGGCAAAGGTTTCTATGCAGCACACAAACAAGATGACAGTGGACAACCCTGCCTGACTCCAGACTTGATGGGGAAACTGTCTGTCTCCCTCCTGTTGATTTGGACTGCGCTAGGGTATCTGCATAGAGCAGTTGGATCCAATTTCCAATTCCCCTGCCAAAACCCATTTTGGAGAGCATGTCCATTGTGTACATGTATGATATCCTGTCAAAGGCTTTCTCCTGGTCCAAACTGACCAGGCAGGCATCAGCCCCTCTGTCCTGCATGTAGACAATGCTATCCCTGAATATCACAAGGCTTTCAGTGATTTTCCTGCCTGGTACAGCACAAGTTTAGTCTGGTTGGATCATCTGTCTCAGAGCAGACTTGACCTGACTGGCAATGGCCTTAGACAGGATCTTATAGTGCACATTCAAGAGTGAAATGGGCCTCAATTCTTGATGTCTTCTCTCTCCCACCTCTGCTTGTTGATGAGAGTAATGATGCCATTCCTCATGGAGCCTGACATGCTGCCTGCCAGAAGTATCCTGAGCTGCTTTTTTAAAAAAAAATTTCAGAAATAAACTTTATTCATAATAAAACGTATATACAAAAGAAGAAACAGTGCAAAGCAAACAAAAAGCTTTAATATTCATGGTTGTTACATTCAGTAGTGTAAAACTTCAAAGAGGAGAAAAAAACACACAAACATAGCACCATTGCCCCTCGTGTGGCTCCCTGAGCTGATACCCCTTTCATTGTTTGAGGGGCTTCCCCACCCACCTCTGTCCCTCCATGTGTGGTAGTGGAAGGGGCCTATACTGCGGACCTTCCCCACAGAACCTTCGCACTGACTGCACCAAGCTTCAGTGCGTCCCTCAGCATGTACTCTTGCTGCCTGGACTGTGCCAGTCAGCAGCATTCCCTTACGGGCATCTCGCTGTGCTGGAAGACCAACGAGTTTTGGACAGACCAAAGGGCATCCTTCACCGCGTTGATGACCTTCCAGCAGCACTTGATGTCTGTCTCAGTGTGTTTCGTTGGGTACGACCGGTAGATCAGAGAATCCTTTGTCACGCTGGGGATGAACTGGGACATGGACACTTGCATCCTTCTCAACACCCTCTTAGCAAATCCACAGTCTGCAAAGAGGTGGCTGACCATCTCTTCCCCACCACAGCTGTCCCGAGAGCAGTGTACATTGGGGTGATATGTCATCTGTGGAGGAAAGCTCTGACTGGGAGGGCACCTCTCACCTGTGGTCCTTATGGTGAATGTAACCCCATTTGTACCATTTTAGAGGCAGCTGAGCTATTCGTATTGTTGTCAGTATGGCATGACATTTAAGTCATTACTGGATAAGGATGAGAGATGTTTTCCTAAACGATGGTGAAACAGTTGGTTTCTTTTGGACAATTTCATGGCACAATCACTGATGCCAGCCAGTTTATGAAGTTGCGGATTATTTAATTAAGTTTCCCCCAGCAGCTGTGGTGGGATTTGGTTTGATGAGAAGTGAAAGATTTAAATGGGACTTGAGAGTCAACTTTTTCACACAGAGAGAGGGTGATGGATATATGGAACAAGCTGCCAGAGGAAGTGGTAGAGGTGGGTACAATTGAAATTTGGAAGACATTTGGGCAGGTTTGTGAATAGAAGAGATTTGGAGGGGTACAAGTTATATGTTGGCAAATGGGATTAGCTGAGGAAGGCGCCTTGGTCGCATTGGATGAGTTGGGCCGAAGGGCTTGTTTCCATGTTGTGTAGCTCAATAACTTTGTGATCTTTTGGGTACCAGAAGTATTCCCTGGCCCTCCACCTACTGAGATTTAAACCACTTCTTCCCCTTCCCCCTCTTACCATCACTACTCTTGTCATTTGCTGAACCAAATTTATATGCCCAAATCTTATTTTACTGGAGATTTTTTAGGTAGACCATGATCACTGTTTTGCAACCTTGTCAACCCCTGCGCCTGTACCCCACCCCCAGATTTTGACCGCTACTTGCCCCCAGTGATCCATCACAGTATCAGATGAGGCTCCTGCACCATAGAGTGCATACAGATGATTTCCCAGGCTGATGTCAGGGGGTCCATAGCCATAACTGAGGCGAGATCTGTATTGATGGGCTGAATTCAATTGTAGTTGATGAAGCTGAGGAAGTGAGTTGGAGGTACCTCAGGAAATAACACAGTGGCATTGAAAAAGAGAGATTTGTCGTCAATCAACAAGGGGTTATCAGTAGCTAATTTTCACTTTAAGGTGTGGAGAAAAATTTCTTCACATCAGTACTTATTAGAACATGGAGTGCATGCAGAGGAATGTTTAAGCCATGTGGAAAGTGCAGAGCAATGGGGATGGATATGGGATTGGTTTAGCAACGATTCAACACAATAACCGGGCTGCATGCCTTCCTGTTATCTAAATTTGTTTGGCCTGACCGGTAATGTGATAGTGGAAATGGATCAGGTAGGTGGAAATGTAAGTACACAGTAGCTTTAGAAATATGTAGGTGTTCTCCATTACTAATAAAGATAAATCTTCCTCCAGGCCCCAGTTACTATAGCAGTTGGGTGTTTAAAATGAAACATTAATTATTATCTTGCTTTATTTGTATTGAAGAATATTGGGCTTGAAGAATTGTATTGAAGAATATTTCAATGGCAGTTTGTTAAAATGTATGTGTTGTATTTTGCCATGAGGAGCTTCTGGTGAGGAAAGGATCTGAGATGCATTTATTTAAAAAGAAACATTAAACAGTATTAGGATGTGCCAGGGAGTACCAGCAGAATGCAGGGTTCACATGACAGAATTCTAAAGTGCATATTTAGTGTTAAAACCTCAAATTTCATGCCTCGGCCTGATAACAAGCTATCTGCAGTTTAAAGTAATTGTGTTCTGATTGATGTGGTGTAATCACTGTACATTAACATGTTTCATTTTTGTGATGAGCAGATTTTAGGGAGCTGAACAGTGAAACCCACAATGAACGCTGGCATACTGGTTTACTCTTTGGTGACACCCAACAGATTGAATCCCCAATCTCCATTATGCTGCCTGGAAAGCCTCTCGTGGTTCTAGGTGTTTCTCTCAAGAATGGGAGATTGTTGGGTCTTCTCTTGACTTTCTGTGCAGTAGAATGGGAACCTGAGAAGAAATTGGAAGAGGATGCGAGAGAAAATAACTCATTATTAAGTGAAACAGAAACCAGATTAATGGTGAGTGGAGTTGGGAGTGTGGGGGTGGGGCAGGGAGGTAAATGCTTTTGTCCTCCTTGTGTAACAGATGTACTTGCAGTGATTGAACTAGACTACACTAAGTGCCGCTTATCCTCTTAGATGTAAAGCTCTCCAGCAACTTAAATTGTGGACTGTAACGCGAGATTGTAACATTATATCGCACTATCATACATACTGTGATCAATATCTTCTAGTATTTCGTGATGGTGCAGCATAGATATCAAAGGGAACAATGTGTACGGTTTCCTGAAATGTTTAAAAGGTAATCCTGTAGCAGAGCAATTTCCATATGGAATAATAGAAATAGCTGGGAGGAAGTTACATACCTGTTACACTGAGAGGCTCAGATGACATCTCTTGCAATTTATTTACGTAATTTAAAACCTGAGATTGTATTACAGCCTTGAATTCCATCCTGTGTATCTGTTGAATGCGATTTTATACACTGCAGCTAACCCCTTCTTTCACATTGTTTCTGGGAACCATGCAAGAACAACATCACAAAGATGAGTTTTTGAATTACTAAGAGACCCCTGTTTCTGAGAATTGGTGGAGAGGGTGGGGTACTGCTAATCAAGAATTGCATTGACATTGGTGGGGTGTGGGGGAAAGAAACGAGTTATTCTTAATAGTGGAAAAGTTTGTAACTTTGTGTGAGAGAGTTGCTGAGCTGAAGGTAGAATCGGTGAGCATATTTTGTTCTGCTGTTAGTTTTCCTGAGTTTGGAATACACAGGAAGGTTTCTGCTTTTCAGTTCCTTGACTATGATGGCTGTGTGCAAGTAGTCTTGAGTGTACCAGGTTTGAAAAGGGTTGGGGGGGGGCGTGAGGTTTAGGTTATGTGGTGAATTTTCTTTTGCTTAAATAACATTATCACATATTTGCAAATTTTATGAAGACGGTGCATACATATGTAGCCTTCCTCAGTATAAGCCATATCATTCCATTTTGTATTGCATAAGCATGACATCAGTTTTCATTTACATACATTCTAACATAGGTTTTCTAACAAGTGTTCCAGTCCCTCGATGTGCAGTGGTGGGATGGCTCTGAGTGTTTGTGAAAGTTGTATCAAGCTTCAATGGCTTCCTCAGCACTAATCCTGGACCGTGGAGTGTGTCACAATGAGAAGTGAACAACATTCTGGCATGGACAGTGCCTTGAACGGGAAGACCAGCAAGTTTTGGATGGACTTGGGAGTGTTTTTTCACCCAGCTACACTTCGAGCAAACACTATTTGGTGTTTGTCTTTGAGGGTGCCCTACGGAAGAGGCCATAAAGCACAAGAGTCTGACACGATATGCTTATTCTGAAGATAAGTGCATGATGCTCTCATCCCCAGTGTCACTGCGTCACTGCTGGTGTACATTTTGGATCTGACAGGGAGGCTCCTCTTGCCACCAGCAAGCAAGGTTTTGGTGTTTGTGTGAAAGTTGTGGTGATGGGACATTCTGGTGGCTGATATTAACGGTTTCCTCAGGGATCCATCCTGCAGGTGCTTGGGGACATTCTCCACAGAGTGGGGTCATCAAACTTGGCTTTAATCTCTGATCATTTTGAGGTGATTGCTGTGGCTCTCTTTTTGGACACTGTGTTCACGTGAAGTTCCCAATCGATATCACTTCTTTGTGGTCTGAAATAGTATTCATTTTATCATTTGTACCTACATTGAAATGGTAGTTGGAAATTTTATACAAAGAAATGTAATCATTGACTTGTAAAGATTTTGTGGTTAAATGTTAAGTGATTACACGGCTGGAATGTAAGCAAAAATGTGTTTTTTTTTCCCTACAAAAAACAATCTACTGTTTTCATTCCTTCCTCTCCAGAAGATCTTAGGGCAATTGTTAATGATCCTCCAATCTGTTACTATTGCCATTCTTCAAATGAGCTCAGCAGGGGCTAGTCTGTTCATCCCCATCAGCCATCATTGATAGGTCAATCTTGCCTTCATTTAAAGTCTCTCCATCCATTCCATTGAAGTCATCTGTGGTCCCATAATTGATAACATTGTGAAAACACCTCTGATGAAGGATCAAAACCAATTGGCACAAGTGCTTCAGCAACATAACCATCATGATTTTGAAGAAAGAGCATGGAAGTTCCCGGCACTCTGACTAACATGAATCTCTTAATCTGAGCTGCTAAAATTATGGTAATGATAATTACATTATTGGCATTAAGATCATGATGACAGTTCAAAGGAACTCATTGGCTGAAAGGTGGTTTGGGGCATTCAAGGATATGAAAGGTGCTTATTAATTGCAAGATTCTCTTTTTCTTTAAAGTTGGTGTTTAACAATCAGCATGTAATTTTCCAATGAATAGCAATGCAACTAAATTTGATCCCATTGTAAGCTCTACAAATATGCCATTTCCAGAAAAAGGTCACTCAACAGTAATAATGATTTTCCCTGAAGTATTCCACCCAGACAAAATGTGCGCCAGGGCTTTGGTAGGTCCCCGTTGAGATCAGTTAATTTGGAATAGCCCAAGGATCTTTCCAGACAGTGGATTGTTTTTTGATGTATTGGAGTAGATCTGCTCAAGGTGGAATTTACAGCCTACTCCATAAATGTCACTCATGCTTGACAACCTACAATAGCACATCAAATCCTCTAGCAGAAAAAAGGAACAATGTACATTGAGGCCTTTTATTTGTGATAAGTCAGATTGCAGCTGTGCTTTAGACTGGACAATCTTGGGCATGTTACTGAGATTCGAGCTTGTTTCTGGTGTCAGGATATGGAGGGAACTCACA
>JAUZTB010000002.1:80538689-80551580 GCA_034780895.1 Rhynchobatus australiae
CCCACATTAAACCTTTCATTCCTGGGATAATTCTTGTGAACCTCCTCTGGACCCTCATTGCCACATTTGTCAGGCAAGATCTCCCCTTAAAATTGTGCCAACTTTGCTTGTTTTGTCATGTACTTCAAGTACTCTGAAATTTAAGCCTTAATAATTGACTCTTAAATCTTACCAACCACCAAGGTCACGCTAACCAGCTTATAATTTCCTGTCTGCTTCCTTGACAGGAGTGTTATATTTACATTAAGGGGATATGAGGGTAACTCCTCCCCCCTCCTCTAGAGCATGATGCATTTATGGAACAAGCTGCTAGAGGTGGGTACATCAATATTGAAAAGACATTCACACAGGTACACTGATAGGAACTATTGAGAGGGATATGGATGAAGCAAGTGGGACTAGCTCAGGTAGCCAACTTGGTCAGCACGGGCAAGTCAGGCCAAATGCTCTGTTTCTGTGCTGTATAATTCTGAATCAACATTTTATCAAATATGAAAGCTCTAGCGAAAGGTGGGAAATATGTTTAAGATTATATTATCCCATTGGACACCACCATAGCACAAGCTATCTAGGGCTGATACATTGCCAAGCAGAAAGAGGTACTTCATCTACACTTGATGTGCTTGATTGCAGGCTTGTCTAATAGATCCCACAAGATCTGCTCTAATGTCTTACACTATCCAGTATTTTAATTTTGATAAAATGGTTATTCTCATTTGACATAGGAAACCATTTGGCCCATGGATTCTATAGGCATTCTCTGCATTTTTAAAATTAGACCCTTTCCATTGTAACCTATTCTGATAGGCCTTTGAACTCTTAGCTCTCCTCCCCATTTCACCTAGAGGACACTCAGGCAGCCATTTAACTTGCAATCTATGACAAAACCCACATGGTTACAGAACATACAAACTCCACATAGACAGCATATGGTCTGTATTGAACACAGGTCACTCAAGCAGTTCTTCTAAATTGAGGAAATTTAAGCTAATACTGACAAATACATATACAAGCATGTATCTACACTGCCCAAATGCAGATATATGTAATGGAGATGTGATTCACTCAATTAGTGCCAGTCCAGGTAATTTTAATACAAATGCAGTTACACAAGGGTGGCTACTTCATAGCACAAGTTTTACTGAAGCATTAATTTTGGTAATAATCTAATTTCCTCAATTACTCTGCCAATTTTGCCAAGCATCTTGAAAAGCAGAATAGACAGCTATTAAAGCTAGCTCAAAAAACATTACAATAAGCTTCAGTATAGACACCAGCCCACCACTCCACTGAACACTAATTTTGCAAATGGTTTTGTGCAAAATGTTTTTCAGCTCTCCTTCAATACAAGCATCCAAAAGAGTCCCATGCCTGGAAAGGGCAACTTGTTTCTTAAGAATCAACTTCCACCAGAAGCCTTGTTGCAGAGGCTGGTGCTCGAGTTAAGTTTGGCATAATAGTTGGGGAAGTGAAGCTATTCCTCAAGTTAATGATAATGCAGCACCACCCAAAATTCCTAGCAGGATCTTCCAAATTGATTCAAAGTAGAGAAGTTACCAATGAAGCAAGTCTTTTAAACCAGAAAACTTGGGTTTTCATTTTGTAGCAATATTTCCTCATTTGCTTGCATAAAACAAGCTGAAAATACTTGGGTTAAGCTGCATCTGTGAGGTGGAACAGCCAACATTTCTAGTTAAAGAAACTCAGTCAGAACTGGGCCAACTAGCTTGGTTTCTTCTCCCACAGATGTGGCCTGACCTGAGTATTTCCAGCATCTAATTCCACCCCTTCTCCCCTCAAAGAATTTCCTTATTTGCTTCTTTGGTTTCAGGACCAAGACAAAATGCTGTCAATACTCAGACAAGGTAGCATCTGGGGAACCATCACAATGGGGTAGAAGGCTTGATGACCATTTTCCAATTGTCTTTGGAGAAGGCATGGTACTATGGGACTGAAGGCTGTTAATAAGGTACCATTGTTTAAAAGGGGCAAATCAAGATAGGCAAAAGACTGCAGATGTTGGAATCAGGAGCAAAAAAAAGCACTGCTGGAGGAAGTCCAGCTAAAAGTTGCTGTCAAACACTACAGACAATCTGTACTCAAGGTACCACAAAACTTAAATCTGATCATAGTTGAATAAAAGAGAAAAAAATTTAGAGTTAAAAAAAATTGAATAAAGCATTAGTGCTAAAAGCATTAATACTACTTAAACATTTAAATTTAGGGGCTAGATAACCACAGGACTGCAAGGGTCAAGGCAAAGATACAACTGAATCTTAACTGATAGATGTCTTACAAGGATGATCAAAGGCTTATTTCCCCTGGACAAGTCTACAATTATGAAGGCTTCAAAAACTCAATTTGAATATGTATTTTTACATTAATGTGACTGATCATTGAACCACATTTTAAAGCATGTGCAATTTTAAACCATGCTTCAAATTGATGCAAGTGCAACAAATTGATTCAATTATAATCATTCAAATTAGAATGCACTGAGAACACAACATACAACAGATGACATTAAGTTTGCAGAATGCAAAACAGCCATGAGACAAATATTTGCTTAAAATGGACAATAACCAAGTGTTTAGGAAAAGTGATAACATTTAATTGATCCAGCTGGAATAAATGAGTAGCATTTGCTATAGTGCAGGACAAACTTTGGTAGGTTCAAACGGGATTTGTATTTTTCCCCCATATCAACATAATCTAAACATCGTAGATGAAGTAATGTATTATACTTCACCCCAGCTATTAACAGACCTCCAAATCTTATCTACTTGCCTCTGGATCAGCAGAGGTTGAGAGGAAATCTGATACAGGTTTATAGAGGGTATAGAAAGTAGATAGCTGGTATGATTTTCCTCAGGGTTTAAGTGTAATTCCTGAGGGGGGCAAGTTCAAAGGAGATGTGCAGAGCAAGTATTTTTAAAATACAGAGTAGTTAGTGCCTAGAATGCACTGCCAGGGGTGGTGGAGGCAAATATGATAGAGGCATTCAAGAGGTTCTCAGATACACACATGATGTGCAGGAAATGGAGATGGGGGCATTGTATGGGCAAAAAGGGATTAGTTTAGTTGGGCATTTGATTACTAATTAGTTCAGCACAACATCATGTACTGTTCTATGTACATTCCAGCCAGAATCGAGTCTGAATACTTTACTTCATTTCAGCTTCATAGTTTAGAAGAAAATAATGCATCTTGGATGGAATTGTGGATTTCCTCATTGTGGAATCACAGATGGTTAATTAGCTAAGGAAATATCAATTACTCAATGCTGTTCAAATAACTAAAGGGCAAGAGCATACCATTTTTATACATAATGCTCTAAGCAAATACTCATGTAATCCCTAAATGAAAGCAAAGAATTTCCTGACACCTTTGCCAATTGTTGACTCATTTTATTCAACTTGATTCATTTCAAGAATCTGGCTTATAGATATACATAAAGTTGTGATATTGCCAAATGTGTTCAATAATCCAAATGTTTCATGCAAATGAAACAACTCCTCCCAAGGATTACTAGTTTAATTTTGGATTTCAGTTATCCATAATGAATAGAGGGGGGAATATATGGAAAGAGGGGAGCAAGGCAACTTTCATTTCCTTACAATAGAGCAGCCATTTGGCACAACAATCCTATGCTGGCTCTCCAAGCAATCCCATTACATCCTTGTAACCGTTCCTCTCTCACACATCAACACCCAAATTATTCTTCTACCATTCACCCACTAAGGGTAATCTACAGTAGCCTTAGGATGTGTAGAACAGCAGAGCAGCCAGTTGAAACCCACAATCACAAATAGTGTGCAAATGCCATAGGTCAGGCTCAAATCTAGTTCAGAGAACAGTGATAGTTGCACTACTTCCAGTGTTACTGTGCTACCCCCTGCCAAGCAAGCAGTTCCAGAGCAAACCTAATGCCACCTCCCCCCCATGGCATACTTTCCTATTACCTTAGACCTTATTTTGAAGCACAGGATGTTCAACTTTTCCTGGCAAGAGGTTTTTAACAACATTCTCATTACCTCTATTCTTTTAGATTGCAAACCTACACAGCAAGTGTTTATCATTGCTTCAATTCCATCTCCTCTGACAATGAACTTAAGTGCATGGTGTGTTTTTACCTTAAACCCACTACTGTGCTTTATGACCTAGATGCCCTTATGCTGTTACCCAATAAAGAGGCCAGGTGTAAAGGGTTCCTAACTTAGGAGTCTTTCCAAAGAAAAAAAGCATCAACTTCATATATTCTACTACAGTCAATTTAGTCACTTGAATTAATTTGAATGTTTGTAGAGAACAGTGAACAGCTTATCACACTACAGCAAATGATATTGGAATGGAAACTCAGTTAAAGAATTACCTGATTAACAAAAAGGAACACTCAGGTCTAAAGCATCTGAAAGAACAGGTCAACCTTTCACCAGTCAGAAGGATCTATACAAAAATTAACAATTGTTCCAAAAGCTGTTGCAAATAAGCACCAATGCAACATCACCAACCCAAAATTTGGGTCCTGATGAAGGTCTTGACTGATATGTTGACTATCCTTTCATCTCCTCAGATGTTGCCTGACTTGCCAAATTCCTCTAGTTTTTAACCTAATATTTAATCACTTCTTTACGGATGCTGCCCAATTACTTCCAACATTTTAAGTTCCCTCACATTGTTTCAGTAGTAATTTGCCATGAGCACTTGGACCACTTATGACATGATCATGCATTTTCTATCAAATGTTTAGACCATTAAAAACCAACGCAATCCTCCATTTAAAACAATTTCACCAAATTATTTAGAAATGAACTGATGGTGGTTTGACCATTCTTTACTACAGGATAGTAGCTTGATATGTTCAAGCACATCAGAAGAACTGTGCTGCAGAGCTTTAGTTTGTCTTGTTTTAGCAGCTCAATGTTTCGCTCAAAAACATTAAAACGCAACACTTTTCTAGTAATACACAAGTATTAAGGCAACTATGGAATACCTTGCTACTTACGGATTAAAACTACCAGCATGATCAATGCATTCTCAACTTTACAAAGTCGATCACCATTTTATCAAAAAGATTCCCAACTGAGATTTTAGTGCCTGTAATTTTATATTTGTTTGCAATAAACTTCAAAGCAGAAATTAAAGCAGCACTGAACTCAATGTGATATCGTCCCTGATGCGGTTTCCTCAACATCATCCGTTAACATTTAAGAGAATCATCTAGAGCCTAAGCGAAGAGTATTTACATGCAATATATACGCAACAACCCAGTCTGCAGTGGCAAAGTCGCACCCTGAGTACATGCCAGAGTTGGAACAAGTAGTAAGCTTTAATGGTCACACCTAATGGTGCACTCCCTAACGTCGACAATTGCTGGCATCCCAAACTCTGAGCGCCCGTCTCAAGAAAATATACAAGTACAACTTTCCAGTCCTCAGACGGGAAACTGGAATTGTCCTTACTTCCCGTATTTCCACCGCCCCTCCTCACACTTCAAAAAAAGTTCCTGCACAACATAGGCACCAAGGTCCACCTCTACATTTACACCAATTCAATATTTCGTTCAAGGAAAAAAAATACTGGCTGGCAGCGTTCGCCCTGTTATCTTGTTAAAGTACCAGACCCTGCACTGGGGGCAGATCAGATGGGTAGGGGACCAAACCTCCCCACCGAGGCTCCGCCAGCTACACACACACACGCGTGACCCAAAACTACCCTGAAGGAGAGAGAAACACCCACCAGCCAGGAGTCCTCTGCAGAAGGGCAGGGAAGAGACAGCGTTGATGGTCGAGAGGGAAGACATGCATTCCCCCTCCACCCTCGCCCAGCTGGACGGCCTGGCGAGGACTCCCCTCCCCTCCCCTGCTCACCTTTATCCGGACCTCGTAGGTGGTGTAGCGCTGCCTGCCGACCCCCATAGTCTGCGGGGTGCCCACGTCAATCTCCAGGAAGTTGCTGGGCGGCCCGTAGGCATCGTTGAGATTCTGGGGCTTAGCTAACAACCGCCTGGTGTCGGGCACAGCCTCGGCCATCTTGTTCCCTTTCTCTCGCCTACCGACGGCTCCAGTGACGTTTCCTTTCGCCAGCCGTCAGCTGCCTTTCAAATGACTGGGAGGCGGGGCCGCCCGCCCGCCTAGCATTCTGGGAAATGTAGTCCAGTCACGGCGCTGGAAAGCGACTGGCCCGGCGACCGGGTTGAATTGGACTATATTTTCCAGAGGGCCACGCAGTCAAGGTTGATCGCTCCCACTGTCCCTTCCCCACCCCGCCCCTCTTAAACCAGTTTGCGTACATTCCAACTGCAAATAAACTTCCCTCAGCAAGAACGAGGGTGGCTTTTAAATTATTTTGTATGCATGGAATTTGTGTGAAAACTTTGTCAAATATGTAGCATTATCAATCAAACATTGGAATCAGTTGACAATGCTAATCTTAGTTTTGAAGAAAATGAATTGGTGGAAATATGTCCTTTATTATAGAATTGGTTTGCAATCTGTGTCACCTTTAGTTGTAAATAAATGACATTCCTAACCGTTGACAACTTTTTAACCATTGTAAGAATCATAAAATGTTATCATTAGGATGTTGTGCCACTATTAAATCACTGGTAAAAACTGTTTAAAGGAAATCAATGGGGAAAAAAACTTGAGCTGAAGTCACACCTGATGTTGTGTCACTATTAAATCACTGGTAAAACTGCTTAAAGGAAATCAATGGGGGAGAAAAAACTTTAGCTGAAGTCACACCTAGTAAAAAGGAAGATTGTTATAGCTGTTGAACGTCAAATACTCAGCCCCATAACAATAATTTCATCAGTATGGCGGTGCTTTATCATTGATCTATTATAAGGTTAAGTGGGAATGTTTGCTGAAGTTTGCACAGTGTTCAATTCATTTGCCACTCCTTTGTACTTATGTAGCTGGTTGAACACATGTTTGCATGCAACAAGACTGAGACAACATTCAGGCATAGGCTGATATGAATAAAATTCATGCCATGTAAGTGCCAGCTAATGACCATTTCCAAAGTGTGAGAATCTAACCATCCGCTCTTGACAGTCAATGCCTTCTCCTGGATTGACCAGTAATTTAACAGGACCTTTGGTTATAAGAGAAGGTCAGAAGCTGAATGACTTACCTCCTGACTCCCCAAAGTCTTCCATGATGGCAAAGCACAGTCAAAGTTCAATTCCTGGTTAAGGTTAAGTGAAACTCTAACAACACAAGAACCTTCATTCCATCCAGGACAAAGAAGGTCATCCACCACCCACCAAACCTGTGTACCTTGGCTGCAGTGTGTACTATCTATAAGATACTCATTTGTTTCTTGTCTAGGCTACTCCAACAACACTTGTCAAACCTGCACCTCAAACACCAAAAGAAGTGGAATTGGCATCCCTGGTCAATTCATAATTTTCATTTACATATTGCCTTTGTTAAAGTATGGGTGGAATTTTTAATATTTACTGTTAATTATCATGTTGCCAAGCAGTTTAGCTGCCTGCTTTATATATGGACTTGGATGAGGAAAACCCACTGAAGCTATGTGTAGCCTAGGATAAATTCTGCACTTTAAACATTGATTTCATTTCCCTTTCTGATTCCTTGCTCAAGGTCAACCCAATGGTATATTTGCTTAGCTGAGCTTAAGCTACAAATTCAATTCTTACCTTTTGGCTATCCTCACATCTTTTTGGCAGGAATACTTATTCATGCCTTTGTCTCTACAGAATAAATTTTATAATTACACTTCTCGCCAGATTCCATATTCGTGGATCTCCATTCCTTCAGTACTTCTCTTTCAACATCGAATCCACTCAATGTCTGACTCACATTCCTCTGCTGTCATTGCCAAGTTCCAATAGTTTCCCTTTCTTCCATGCATGAACTTCAAAGTTTTGACCACATCTTCAGATTCCTTTACTCCTCCAATCTTTTTCTATTGTATACTGTCTCAAAGTCTCTAAATTAATAGTACTCTGTTGAGCATCTTCTGATATCAGGCTGAGATAAATATAGCATCATTTGATCTACAGATCTTCCTGTTTTGTGTAGTTAGCAGTGCTTTAACAATACAAGTCATGAAAGGAGCCTTTTGCATCATACTTTAGATAAATTCAGGATGTGCAACTAATTATATGTAACCACTAATATAATACACTAACCATGAAAATGATAATCATCATTTCTGGTATTTCTTCTGTGTGCCCTCTCTTTGCAGTAGTCTATAGTTAGACTATCTATTGATATAAAAACTACTCCACATAAATACAATTAATTTATCTTATATTTCTCAGGTGTATACAGTAATAAGGAAGGATTTGTATTTATTCTCTCTCATTAGATCTCTCCAAAATATCCCAAGGGATTTGACATGAATTACTTGAGTAGAGCCATTATTATTTTGTGCACGTTGAGATCCTACAGGAAAGAAATAAATGGCTAGTTAATCTGTTTATTCTTATATATATAAGGAATGTTAACCAGAAGTCCATTCCTTATCAATTCAATTGCTATTTTGCAGACCTGTGCAATATTTTATCCTAAGGTTATTAATGTGTACTTGCTTGATATAGCATTATCAATCCAGATTAATGTGCTGGATTGGGTTTTAATCCATAACCTTCCATTTTGGAGATAGAAATGTGACCGACTGAGCTAATATGATGTTCTACATGAAGGATATGATGAAAGAAAAAAAAGATTAATTAATCATAATAACTACTTTTTGAAGGACAGTAGTTTACCCTTTTGAATAAATTATAATATGAAAGATCAGTCCAGGAAATATAATGTGTAACTATTTAAGTAGTTAAATTGAGACAGGTTGTTCATATGCTATCTATACCAGAACCTGGTTCAGCACATATTTAATAAGTGCTTGAATATTACTTGGCATGTCTTAACTCATTGGTGTTTATATTTTTTAATGGCTGTCAGAAACTGAATGATGCCTCAGTTAAGCACGTTCACAGTTCTAACAGCTTCACTTGCTTCTTCTTTCAACTTGTTTTATTATACGGTCATACAGCACAGAAACAGACCCCTCGGCCCACCATGTCTACGCTGAGCATCAAGTACCTACTTATACTAATCTTGTTTACCAGCACTTAGTCCAAAGCCTTCCATGATTCAAGTTGATCTCTCATTCAGTGCTGCGATCTTTGGTATTGGTATTGGTAGATAGACTCTTGACCTCTCAGTCTACCTTGTTATGGCTTTGAACCTTATTGTCGGCCTCCACTGCACTTTCTCTGTAACTGTAACACTTTATTATGCATTTTGTTATTTTTTTTGACCTCCTACTACCTCAATGCACTGTTGTAATGAAATGATCTGTATGGACAGTATGCAAGACAAGTTTTCACTGTACCTTGGTACATGTGACAATAATAAACCAATTTACCAAAATTTTGTACCAGGAGAGAGTGAAAAGCTTTTGTTTTACATGCCATCCAAACAGATCATGTCATACATAATTATATTGAGGTAGTAAAAGAAACAAAATGCAGAATATAGTATTACAGTTACCGAGAAAGCGCAGTGTAGGTAGACAAAGTGCAAGGGCCATAACAGGGTAGACTGGGAGATCAAGAGTTCATCCTTTAGTGTACAAGAGGTCCATTCAAGAGTCTGATAAAAGCAGGTTAGAAGCTGTGCTTGAATCTAGTAATTCATTCTCTCATACTTCTGTATCTTCTGCCCGATGGGAGAGGGGAGAAGAGAGAATAACCAGAGTGGGAGGGGTCCTCAATTATGTTGGTTACTTTCCTGAGGCAGCAGGAAGTGTAGACAGTCAGTGGAGGGGAGGCTGGTTTCGTGATGAACTAGGCTGCATCCAGAACTCTTTAAAGTTTAAAGTCAAGTTTATTGTCACATGCACAAGTACAAGTATGCACAGGTGCAGAGAAAAACTTACTTGCAGCAGCATCACAGGCACATAACATCATGTAAGCAGCATTTCTCAAGAAAACATAAATTACACATAAATTATACACAATTTTTACATAATTAGAACAAAACAAAAATCGAAGTGGTCATGGTGCTGGTGAACTGTAGGTTAGGGTTTGCTGTTCCTGAATCTGGTGGTGTGGGACTTCAGGCTTCTGTACGTCTTGCCCAATGCAAAAAGATGGCATGGCCTGGATGGTGGGGAACCTTGATGATAGATGCTGCCTTCTGAGACAATGCCTCAATTTCTGCAATTTCTTGTGGTCTTGGGCAGAGTAGCTGCCAAACCAAGCTGTGATGCATTCAGGGAGGAGCTTTATTCCTGTGTTGATATAGAAACTGAACTTAAGTAATAATCTTACATATAAACTCAAGGTCCTAAAGAGGAAGATATGTCAGATATCTGTAAGAAAAAAACTACAGGTCTACAGAATGGATATCCTTGGATCAGGGAAGTAAATGAATGACAAGTATTGATCCATTTGGCAATACTGACAAATCTATGGATAAAATTTGGAAAAGGAATAGCTTAAATACAGTAACTCAACTCATATGTAGCAGTAATTTTCGAATATAATCTTTATTAAGGTCAGAAGATCTTGATCATTTTGGGAAACAGTTCTAATGTCCAAAGTGGCCACATCCAAGTGTTTGCAAGTAATATCAACTGGGGATATAACTGAAGGCCAGTAGCAACATCTATTTACTCAATATCAAAGATCACCAGACAGTACTCAAGAATGGGAACTTTTTTCAATTTATCTTCACTCTTACCCAGGGTTATGCTGCCAGATATAATCCTCATTACTACTGGAGTTAAGATTCCAGCTCTGTAAGATCTCAGTGATTTTGGCTTCGAGTGGATAGACTTGGAGACTTTGAAGCGGGGGGTAAAGGAAAGCTCTGTAATCCAACACATAATAAAAACATTACATTTGTGGAAACAAGCCAGGCAGTGTGTGGTGCCTATTGAAATCAAAAGGCTCATGGATTACTCAGACGACAGAAGACTGCCTTTGAAAGTACAGAATTAATAATGAATACTCTATAGAAACCAATGTCAGGAGTCCATAAACTGTTGTTAATACTAGTTTTAATGCTGAGCTTTGAAAATTAACAGCAATTTCAATAGTTATCTGAATAAGGATGCAATATTTTCAGAGGAATTGATACCTTTCAAACTTCCTTGAAACTGATCCAAATTGTCAATAGCATTTCATTGAAACTATGTATAAACTGGACATGTGGGAAAAACTGAACTAGATGTGAATAAAAAACGTGCTTTATATTTAAAGAGGAGTAACACTAACTCAGTCATTAATCCTCCTTCATTCTAAGCATTGGCCACATAGTGACCCTTTCTGTGTGGAGAAAACTTCAAATGTGCTTTGAAAAATCTGATTGCATTAATTCTGTAAATTGTAAGGGTAGCAAGGCATTGTTTTTGGTTTCACTGTACACAGACATAGGAAGTGTAAATCTAGTCCTCCTTTAAACATATTATAAGAATTCCTTTGTGGTCCCTCAGTTTCCTTTGTCATTAGCAAGTACAAAGAGAGAATCTAATTTGGAAAGGGACAAAAATCACTCTGACCTGCATCTACCTAGGATTTTTCTTTCCATTGTCTAAATAGGTTTTATTATTATTTTATTTCAAATGCATATACAATTCCCCTTCTAGTTATGTTAAAGCTTCCACCTTAACATGGACGTATAGTGAAACTTCATTATCTAAAAGGAACTAGCAAGTTAGTCAGTATTTATAATAAAAATAGAAAATCTGGGAACACTCAGCAGATCTGACACCAAAGCAGTATACCTATGGAGAGGGGAGTAGCCACAGAGGACTTCTTGCACCAACTGCCTGCCTCTCCTAGCAATCACCCATCTTCTCGCTGTCTGAACCTGCAGTGTGACCACCTCCCTGATACTCCCATCTATGACACCATTGATCTCCTTATGTTCCTTAGTGAGTCCAACTGCTCCTCCAAATGATCCATATGGGCTGAGAGGAGATGTAGCTGGACATACTTCCTGCAAACATAGCCCTGGGAGATGTTTGACTTCTCCCTATTTCCACATTTCACAGGAGTAGCATTCCAATCTGCTGACTGTCATTACTATGCCTCTAGTGGACTCTACTCGATTACCCTACTGGATTAAAAGAAAAGATCTTACCTTGCCTTACTATGTTGCTTCTCACCAAAGCCTCCTCATCAAAGCCTCAGCAATTTGACCTCAACCACAGCACTTTGACCTCAGAAACAGCTACTCCTAAAATGGATGGTCCAATATGGCCACTGTTGCCAGACCTACCTCTCTTTTTATACCTCTTGTAGGCCTTACATCACCACTTGTTTTCTCTTGCAAACTCTCAGGTAACTGTCGCTGTCTCTTGTAGGCCTTAACTCATTCCCTCTCGCTTGCGATTTTCATTTTGCAAATATGCAGACTTTCAGGAGTAATTGGCTTCTTATAAAACAGGTTGCAATGTCTGGAATATGATGAGCTCCCACTTAGATCCTTTTTTTTTGTTATTTTTAATTTTGTAGCAAGTCTAAACAAAATCAATTAAAAATTCCCATAAAACAATTAGTATAAGAAATCTATGATGAAGGGTCTATGAACAATAAATATTTCTGACCTCTGCATTTTTTCCAATTATTATCAGTCTTTTCCATTATATAATTATCCACTAATGGAAGCAATATTTTACTGTTTGCCCAGTGAAAAATGTTATCATTTTAGAAATCGTCTCTGTTAACTTTCCCTGTACGACCTAAAATGCTCAGATTTTTATGACTTTCTTTGTGCCTCTGTTCTTTCATTCACAGTAACATTTTCAATTTCAGGTATATAAAGATTAAAAGAGAGGCAAGAGTGGACATCGGACTGCTGGAAAATGATGCTGGAGAGGTAGTAATGGGGAAAAAAGAAATGG
>JAUZTB010000002.1:80867710-80880816 GCA_034780895.1 Rhynchobatus australiae
TGGGATTTGCTACAAGTTTGTGTTGAGGACTGCTGGAAATTTGTCTCAAGAGTTAAATATTTAAATATTCTGGATCTGATGTGGAATCCCAGCATTGGACTTCACAGGCTGGGACTTTCTCAAGTTCAACCTCTTTAAGTAATTACTGATGCAGGCCTCAAGTTACTGTGAAGGCCATGCATGCACAATGAAAATTTCCAGAAGCGTTGCCAGAAGTGGTGGCGTTGCAGACCATTGGATGCTATTGTGCATGTCCTGTCTCCTTCGCTCAAAACACCTAGATATAACACTGTGGATTTATTCTACCTGCAGCATATCCTACTTTCCATTACAGTTGCCACATTTTTGAACACTAATCAATTCAATGAAATATACAGTTGATTTTTCATTGAAATTGAATTGTGAAGCGTGCAAAAATCTGGCAGTTGACTTTAAGCAGCCCTTCAAATTGTCTGGCCATGTCTGTGTTCCAGTGACTGAAATAAGGAAGCTAACAAGAGAAGCACGTAGTCACTGTCAGCTAAAGAGAGGCCTTTAGATTTATCTTGTTCTACTCCCTGAAGTACTCCCTTCATAAGGGATCTGTTGCATGCGATTACTAAGCCATCCTCCCGTATGTTTTTGTCATCTTTTATCATCTAATTTGTCAGATAATGGGATAGGATAATATGCACTGATCACGGAACAAATTCCCCCCCACCTCCCCGTGACTACCAATTCACTAACCATAGAATATGCAGTGACATTGAAATGACATGTAGGATCTCACTAATGTTGCTGGCAATGCATACTACAGCTGCACTGTGTTTTAAGGCTGTCAAGCATGAGGATCTTTTAACTACTTTGGATACTTTTGAAGCATCTTACCTTAATGGTCCTCCAAATGGAACAACATCTTACATTCTTGTACCTCACCCCTATGGGTACTGTACACTATTTTAACATCCTGTGATGCTTTTTGCATTGGATGCAAATGACACTGGTACATTTGTCCCCAAGTGCAGTTGTGTGGAACTGCATGAAGCAAGACCTGCAGAAATGTAAATCCATTTTTAGGCTTACTTACTAAATTCTTTAATGAGTTTGCTTTTTAAGACACAATTTCTGGCTCAGCCTTAAATTAAAATGCTCCATAAATCTAAGTAGTTGTACCATTTCTAAATTTTAATTGTAGTCACATTGCAGGTGGGAACCTACCATGTACAATATATTTTAATTGAAACCAAACTAGAAACAGATGTTAATAATCACCAATCCCTTAATGCCATCAATGGAATTTATGAAATCCAATTTTGGAGAGCAAACAGAATTATGACTCATTTGGACATATCCCTACAACTGAACTGGACATTGTATAATAGAACCAGTATTTTTCAGTTCTTCCGGTGTTTCATATGTTAGAAATTAGCATCTATACATCTTAACATGTGTCTTTTATACCTTATCTTTTCAATTTTTAAGAAATACTTTGTATTCTTCTAATGTGGTTAGATCAATTAAAATAAGATGTAACTATTATTTTAAAAATGTCAAGATTACTAGTTATAGTACTAAATTACATAATTCATTTTTGATCAAACCAAGGGAATTTGTACATGATGTGACTCCACAACCAACCTTGGACATCTGGAATTTCCTTTTATCACTCAAGATAGCAGTGAACTAACTGGTTAATAATTTCTGCTTGACTCAGCTGATTCAACTTGTTTCTGAATCAGAAGGTCATGGATTCAGTCCAAGAACTGATCATATGATCTAGGCTTGGCTGTGATATAATTCTTTCCTATGTGTAAGATGTTTGACTAAAATACAGCAACTTCTTCAGCTGAATATAAAAGAGCTCGTCTGAAGAGGAACCTGAGATTCTCAATCCAATGCTTTAATCAAAACCAACAAAAGCTGATTCATTTCATTTGCTGTTTCTATCATCTTAGCAATTGCTGCAAAGCAAAACTGGCATGAAGTGGTTTGGGACATATTAAAGATATTTGTCCTTTTTCTTTTCTCTTTGTCCCTAAATTTGGTTGTTATTAATTATTTCCTGAATATGTGCACAATTCTAGTTATAAATGTAGGTGACAAAGCCTAGCTTCTTAATAAAATTACTGAGAAATGAAGGTCTTATGTATTCCTGTAGTCAAAATAGACTAAAGTCAGCATAGGCTAGGTGGGCTGAATGGCCTCCTTCCATGTCAGAAGAAGAAAAGAAAAAAATAATCTTTCATAAGGCTACGTTTCCATCTAGTTAATTGACAATAAAGTACTTTGGGACATCTCAAAGTTCTGAAAATATATTTAAATGCAAGACTTGCTACAGTTTACAACAGGGTACACTTGATTATAACTGTGTGCAAAATTAAATTTAGTATTTTGTAGCAAAGTTGCCAGAGTTCATATCGACATAATGTGTTTTTTCACTTCTTAGGATTTAGTAGTCCGTGTTGTCTTTATTTTGGGAAATATGACTGCAAAGAACAATAAAGCAAGAGAGGAGTTGTATAAACAAGAGAACAGTGTGGAAACGTTACTGACTTTGTTCCAAATGTATCATGATCTAAGTGTTAAAATCAAAGTAACTTCACCAAAGATGCAGAGCAAGAAAGGAATAATTGAATCTAAAAGCCAGAAACTTTCTGAGGTGGAAGACGTCCTAATAAAGTTGATAAGAGTGATCGCTAATCTATCCATAAACACCGAGGTTGGCTCTGCACTATCTGGAAACCAAACCTGCATGGAACTACTAATTAAAGTATTAGGTTAGTTTGCAGTCTTTTTATGCCTATATATGAATAAGTATGTTTAAAAAAACAAATTTTGATCATTTAAGTTCATAAAAATCCAGATTAAATTGCTGCTTCATTAAACTTGGTGTAACAAGAGTTATTTTGGAATTCCCGACTGTGAATTGCAACGCATTGTATAGTGCAAAGAACATATGGTGGATAATTAAGATTTGAGCTGATCAAAATCATGTTTCATTCCTTGGAAAGTAAGCAATCACTGGTAATATATCCTAAGGTTATAACAGCTCAAAACTAGCTACATAGTTAGTCCCACTTCCTTGCCATTTTCCCTTAGACCTGCATTTTTCTTTCCTTTTGGATACTTATCCAAATAGAACAGATGACCTTTATTACGATTCCATTTGTCTGGAGTTTCTGAGGCTGCTGATAAGCTAAATTGGGAGAAACTGTTTATAATTAAAAAGCAAAAATGCAGATACTAGAAGATTAAAATCAAATAAAATGCTGGAAATACCCAACATTCAGGCAGCATCGATGGATAGAGAAATAGAGTTAACATTTCTGGTCAACAATCCTTAATCAGAAGTGAAAAAAATGGTTAACAAATCAGAAACTTTCATTCATCTCTAAGGGTGGTAGCCTTATTCACCCTCATTCTAAATAGAAAATTAACATTTCTGCTAATCACATTCATATTTGCACTGAGAAAGATGCATTCTTGTGAAAGCCACTGGTAGATGTAGTGCAGATATTTTATCTATTCTAAACATCTGACCACTTTCTTGGTTGAGGATGTGAAGGAACCAAAAGGCAACATAAAACTGAAGGGAATTTCATGTGTTAGTTAAAAAATTTTATGTTTGAGGAAGTGTAATTAGCAAAGTTGGATCGATGCAATATTGGGTAAAACAACACAGATCTGAAATCTGGAGTTGCAGTTTTAAAGCATTGGACAATGGGTAACCAGTGAGTTGTGTGAAAGTAATTGTTGCTTAGATTCTCATTCTGTATCAAGCTATCAGCCCTCTCATGGCACTATTCAAGTTTATAGATTCATAGAATTATAAAGCACTTAACAAGCCCCTCAGCCCTCAGTGCCTACACCATCCAGTAAGCACCCATTTACACTATTCCTACAATAATCTTGTTTTATTCTCCCCATGTTACTATCAGCTCCTCCCAGATTCCATACACTAGGAACAATTTATAGTGGCCAATTAACTCACCATTCAAACATTATTATCAAATTCTGTTTTTTTTTATTAACCACGTGTCATATTGTGCGACATACTATTCTTCTGCTAAGTTGACTGGGTTAATTGTTCATGCTACAAATAGGCTGACAATTCAATGCATTTACACTAGCGCATTTCTCAGCAAAGACTGTCAAAAAAAAAATAACTGGTGATTTTGTTTTTTCATTCGCAGTTTGTGGAGGCATGTTCTGAGAATATAAAATGCATTATATAAATGACAGTTCTTTCCAAGTGAAGTTGGTTAGCGCAACTTCATATATGCCGGCTTCTGTATGAAATCAATGTACGAGATCAATGTACAAAATCAACTTTTAAATGGAAAATTTATTCAGAGGTTGCAGACTTTGTCAAGCTGCTATCGTTTGTTCCTTTGTTATACATTTCTCAGTGTTTGACACAGTTTGAGTGCAAGAACATTAGCATTAAAGAAGTGTCTAGACAATTACTTGAATTCCAAGACATGGAAAGCCAAGTGCTGAAAGAAGGGATTAATACAGATGGGTGCCCAACTGTCAGCATGGAAGTGGTGGGCCAAATGGCCTGTTTCAATGCTGTATGACGCTATAACATAAGAAAGAAGAGCAAGAGGAGGCCTTTTGGCCCTTCAAACGTGCTCCACCATTCACCGAGAACATCTCAATTCCTATCTCAATTTTCTCGCATTATCCCCATTTCTTTTAATCCCCTCAATATCCAAAAATCTATTGACTTCTGTTTCAAAAGATTCACCAACCTCTGAGTGAAGAAAGTAAGAATACCAAAACTGTATACATTACTCTAGTCGTGGTCTCACCAAGACCCTAATTAATTGCAATAAAACATGTTGGCTTTATATAGAACATCGATAGGTTCTTTGATCATCAACATTGCCCACTCTCTTACAATTTAAAAAATATTCTATTTTGAAAACCTAAAGTGGATAACTTCATATTTGCCATATTGTATCGCAACTGCCATGTTCTTATCACTGACTCAGTTTGTCTATATCCTCTTGAAACCTCAATGCAACCTCCTCCCTCCACCAAACTTAGTATCATCAGCAAATATGGAAATATTACATTTGGTCCCCTCAGTCAAATTATTGACAGAACAGCTGGGGCACAAACACTGACCCCTGTGATGTCCCTCTAGTTACAACCTGCCAACCCGAGAATGATATGTTCATTCCCATTCCAACCTTTGCAGATGTGACAGCAAATGTGTATTAGCAGTACAAATTTAATATTTTACATTCAGTTATATGATCCTTGGATCAGTCATATCTTTTACTTGCTTGACAGGAACTGCATATTGTGCATTTGAAATAACCTCCATAAATGAGTCACTCTGCAGCTCTTACTCTCCACCTTGTAGCACAAGTAAAAATGAAGAATCATGTGCACTCAAGACATCCAAATTTTAAGTCTGTTAGGAGTTAGGATTTGAAGCTATTTCTCGATTGCCAACCCAACTGATAATCTTTTTTTTCCCCTGTTGTTTCAACTAGAATCAAACGAAGTTGATGAATGTGAAGAACTGATGATGAATGCTGCAGCAACAATTAATAACCTGTCTTACTATCAAGTGAAGAATTCTGCTGTCAGGGCCAGGCAGCTGCATATAGCAGAATGTACGTTTATGTCTCTTGTGCTCCTCACTGGGCTGCTCCTCCATATATTGCTGTGCAGTCTGTCAGAATTAAAAGGCACTTCATTCAAATCATTTGATCATCCTATTTTATATTCCCATTATTTATATTCCTACTTTTCCACTTACCGAATTCAAATTCTGGCTGGTTCAATTTTCTGGACCAAAATATAACTGAATTAAGAGGAATTGACTGAATCTTAAAGGCTAGTATCATTGACTGATGCCAATCCATTTGCTCCTTAACCTAAATGATAAACATTTGTTTTGTAGCAAGAGAAAGCATATCAGGATAAGAACTGCCAACATCAATTTCATTAAAGTCTGGAATCATCCACATGGGTTTATCCTTCAATTTGGGTTCTTGTTTGTCGTATATGCCATGCACTCTGTTTTCATTTTAGCCTTTAGAAAATTATTTACTCAGGTTCAAAGTATTTGCTCAATTAGTTCTGTCCTTTGTTAACAGTATGTTATATTCACTCTCTCCTTTGCCCAGTTTATTACACTGATCCCTGGATTTAGAAAGCATTTTGCTTAGATTCATGATTGTTAAGAGAAAGGTGTATTCTGAAATTCCCATAAGCATTTGTAGTGAAGGTGACCAGTGACAGGAAATGATGGATTGTTGCTACAAATGGTCCAGTCCATAAGTCTGCAGTATCATGTTTCTAAAGCAGTGAGAATCAGAGCAACTTATCGAAACAATTGATTTAGGAATGTCAAAATTGAGGTTGAGGTGAAATTAGGTGATAGCTTTTTTTCTGAATATAAAAGTGGACACCATTTCAATTGACCTTACTAATGCTTAAGGTTACTTTCAAGAAGTAGTCAACTTAAAGGTGTAGCTGACAAGCCACATTTTACAATACATTTGAAAAGAAACTACAGATGCTAGAAATTTGAAATAAAAACAGAAAATGCTGGAAATACTCAGTAGATCAGGCAGGATCAGTGAAGAGAGGAACAGAGTTAACATTTCAGGTCAGTGACATTTCTTCAGAATTGTTTCTCTCTTCACAGATACTGCCTGACTGTTAAGTATTTCCAGCATTTTCAATTTTTATTCCTGATGTATCATTGTTGCAGTTTGTCATTTTTTTCAATAACCCAGATCTTAATTTGTCTCCCTTTAGTGATGATGAAACTTCTGTTGTGTAACAGTATGGATGCAATTTTGGAAGGTGCTCGGGTCTTTGGGAATCTCTCTCGGTCTAAGGAAATTCGTGATTTCATTGTACAGAAAAATGGTAGTAAGAGAATATATTACAGTCAGATTTCTTGGGCATATTGCAAGCGGAATGTTCATTGTTAAAAATAGGCTATTTCTGAAACATTCAGCCTGATTCATTTTAATTGATTGAGTTTCTTAATTTTCACAAATATTGATGTTGACTTTTACTGAAAATTGATTTAGAAAATTGATGCCCAATTAAGTTTAACCAGGTTACATTAATTTCCAAAAGAGCTTCTTCCATTTGTGGTGTTGGGGTATTTGCAAAATCTTTTAATTATTTTTCATGGATTAATTAATCTGCCTTTTCTCCATTCAAACCTTTGTACATAAGATGTTAGGTGATCAACTTTCCTTTCCAATCCTTAAAAGTTTCAATCACAATAGATGCTGTTTTGATTTGCAAGATCTTTTGTATGTTTTGTGTAAAAATGAAAATCTTTGTCATCCACAACTTGGAGCAGTATGTCCAAATGTCTTTGATAAAGTCCTTTGTTTTGTACACAAATTGGGATTAGTTAGGGTGTTTGGAGACAGAAGAAGCCAAGCCTCTGAGGACTGCAACTAAATGGCATCTGCCTTTGTTCCCCAGAGGATTTGTGCACTGGAATAATAGAATATTCATGGTTCAAACAATGAGTTCAGACGATCTGTCTTTGGGTGATGGATTGAGTTTTCTGTTTGTAAATCTGCATCAAGCATGCCCAGATGAGGCATAGCACAGCAATAATTCAAGTAATAGTGGGTTAATCTGCATCAATAATGTGCTTAAAACTAATCACAACTTCATATTAATTCTTAATCTTTATCTTTTAATCTTTGCACATTAGCCATATTTGTGAGCCTGTCAAATTGTTCTTCATTGTGGCCTTCATTTCTAATACAAGCCATTCACCCTTGAACGTTCAGAAATGTCCAGACTTAATTCACTTTGTACATTGTAGCCAGAGAAGGGAGATTCCAATCTGGTTCACAATCTTGTACATTTGGCATATTGAGTGCTCATCCAACTATTTTAAAATGTGATATGGGTTTCTGCTTATGCTGTCCTTGCAGGCAGTAACTACCAGGCTCTCATCATCATTTGGATTAAACAAAGTCTCAGCATCCCTCTCAGCACACCAGTTATTTAATATCTATGCCACTGGTTATTGACTTTTCTGCCAAAGAATGTGTGTATAATTGGCTGGCTCTAGACATTTCATTGAAGCTGCACCAGGCATAAACTTCGGTTGTCTAACATTACAGAATTTCATTCAGCTATAAGTGTACATTTTGTGTACAACTAAATAAATATGTCATCAGATTTCAGTTGGAATAAAAACTCAGATATTTTAATTCAGAGTTATAACTAATTGAGCATATCATTGACAAAGGTTTGAGAAATGGGAGTATCATGTTAGTGTAGTTGAGATTAGAAAAGTTTCCAATTCATATAATTTAGCTGGTACAGAATAGAGCCTTTTCTGGGGCTTACTTGAAAAGCCAACTTGACTTGGATGCTAGTATTCTTGCTCTGAGACAGGTCCTGAGTTCAAGACCCATCAGTATTTGAACACTTTGTTTAGATTGGTGCAACAATAACATAGTGAAAAGTGATACTTTATTTGAGGTTCTACTTATTGGATGAGGCATTACTTTGCATGTCCCAACATTTTTTCTGAAAATATTTTATTTTCTAACCAGACATTGGTTAGAATGCGGAATTTGTCATGATATAGAGCAGTTGAGGCAAACAGTGCAGGTACATTGAAGGGGTGAATAAGTACATGAGAGAGAAAAGAATAGAAAGATATGTTGCTTAGCTTAAATGAATGAGACTTCTGTGAAGTATAAAAATAGGCAGAATACTGCTGAGTTGAAATGTTGTCATATGTAAATTGTCTGCTGCACTTGCTTACAAAAAGACTTAAACTGTGGGTCAATGAATGTGAAGCATTTTGGAAATGCTAAAAGCATGATGAATTGCTGATATACTTTTGTTCAGTTCTTTTTTACAAGGTTGGGAGGCATTTTCTTAACTGCCTGATAGTAATAATTATTGCAAGGATATAAAAATATTTTACTAACATTATTTTTCCTCTCAGTGGATAAATTTATGATCACACTACTGGACGCCAAGCATCAAGATGTCTGTTTTGCTGCCTGCGGAGTACTTGTAAATCTTACAGTTGATAGAAGCAAACGTCCTATTTTAAAGCAGGATGGAGGGATTAAAAAGTAAGTTTAAATACCTGTTTTCCACCCCAGTAAAATGGATAATGAATGGTGGCAAACTACTTCCTTACTTATGAGCTAAGTCTTAACATCAGGGTTAAATTCTGCAAATTTCAAATTTTATGAACAACATAGTAATTGATATAAACCATTCAGCAATGTCCTTGTTTTAATGCAGTGTACTTTCTTGATTTCAGGTTAATTGACTGCTTCAGAGACTTTGGGCCCACTGATTGGCAATTGGCCAGTCTGGTCTGCAAAACATTTTGGAACTATAGTGAGAAAATAACTAATGCTGTGTTGTGCTTTGGAGAAGAAGAGACTGGAGAACTATTGGAACTCCTGTCCACATATTTAGGTATGAAAGATTCAGTTAGAAAATATACCAAACGGAAAACGATTTTTGCCTATGATGGCTCTTGTTGCTTTTCTACATATACCCAGTTTACATAGTCAATTGATGTTAGAACAAAGCAGGTATCTTCAACTATTCTCCAATCCAACTGTCTAGATGTCCTGGGTTCTGGTATTCTTCTACTTCCTCCCGATAAACCTCTTAAGATAAGATAAGATTTCTTTATTAGTCACATGTACATCAAAACTCAGTGAAATGCATCTTTTGCGTGGGATATTCTGGGGCCAGTTCACAAGTGTCGCCACTCTTCCGGTGCTAACATAGCATGCCCACAACTTCTTAACCTGTACGTCTTTGAAATGTGGGAGGAAACTGGAACACCTGGAGGAAAGCTACACAGACATGGGGAGAACGTACAAACTCCTTACAGACCTTGGCCGGAATTGAACCCCGGTCACTGGAACTGTAAAGTGTTACACTAGCTACACTACCGTGCCTGCCCTGTGCCTGTCTAGTGAACAATGACAGAACTAACAGTGCTAATAATTGCCCACTGTGGCTTAGCAGCCTGTAGATTATAAAGAAGAGTTTCAGTTTCTCATAAAGCCTATCATAAAACCATAAAAAGGATAGCATTCATCCTGCCCGGGAAATGGGACTAATTGGGCAGCTCTTCCAAAGACCCAGCACAGCACAATGAGCTGACTGCTCCTGTGTTGTATGATTCTATGGCTCAAACTATGCAGTGAAAGCTAATGTGGAGGCTATCAGAATTCATCACTATAATAAAGGAAATGTAAGAGCAACCTCTGGACTACATACTTGGACATTTGAATGAGGAAACATGGAAATTGCTTTCAGTAATTCCCTGCTGCTCCGTACAATGTACTGTTTTGCATACTTCTCTAGGTCAGTCTCCTTAAATTGTGAATTGCTTACCAATCTCTCTGGTTCCCACCCAAAGGCACTTTGCCATGTTCTTCACCAGAAGAAGTGCAGAGGTTCAAGAAGACAGCTCACCCACCACCTTCTCAAGGGGATTAAATAATAGTCTTGTTCGTGATGCCTAGGTCCCAGAAAACTAATAAAGGATTATAAAAGTCATGGAGACATTGCATTGTACAGCACAGAAAGAGGCCCCATGTTCACACGACCATTGCACCCATCTATACTAATCCCATTTACCTGCATATGATCCATAGCCTTCTCAGCCTTGGCAATTAAAGTGCTTGTCAGATGCTTCTTAAATGTTGTGAGAATATCTTCTCCACCACTTCCTCAGACAGCTCATCTCAGATTCCAACCATTCTCTGTGTGAAAAAAATTCTCCTTCAAAACCCCTCTAAACCTCCTACCTCTCACTGTAAACATATGCCCCTAGTCTTAGTCACCTCCACTATGGGGGAAAAAAACTCTTATTATCTACCCTATCTATACCCCTCATAATTTTGTACACCTCTATCAGGTCACCCCTTAGCCTCCTCTACTCAAAGGAAAAAAAAACAGCCTAACCAAATTCTTCTTATAAGTGAAATGCTGTAATCCAGCTACCGTTCTGGTGAATCATGTACTGCTGTGTTTATTGTGGCATCAAGAACTGCACAAGGGACCCCAAATGTGGCTCAGCCAATGTTCTACAAAGTTGTAACATGATGTCCAATTAAGGTAAGCACCCCACATGCACCACCACCACACCCCCACCTGTGCTGCTACTCTCAGGGATCTATCGACCTGCTCCCCAAGGTCCCACTGCCCATCCACACTCCTCAGAGCGACACCATTCACTGTGTCAATCCCACCCCACCTGTCCGCCTGCCCGAAGTGCAGCACCCTCCACCTGTCAGAACCAAATTCCATCTGCATTGCTCCACCCAATCTTCCAACCAAAAATTGCTCTGCCCAATTTGAGGATGAATGACTTCCCCAATCCAGTTTTTGTGGGTTCTGAGGTGGCTGAAATGACAAATGTCGGACCCACAGGCGCTGCCATTAGTAGGGCAAGAGGTACTTGACAGAACAGGGTGAGTAGTTAGTTTTAGAGTTCCTTCCACTTTTTGTACAGGTCTTCTTGATGATCCCTAAAAATGGACCTGATGTTCTCAATGCTTTCCTGATTATTCCCTCTCCATTTCATCAGGAATTCCCATAAGTCAGTGGGAATGTTACACTTTTTCCAATGAATCATTAAATCTTTGTATCTGTCTACTTGGTAATCTCTTGCTGTGATGGAGTTCGGAGCAAAGTGTCCATTGTGAGAGTCTGGTGTTGGGCACTGTCAGAACTTCAATGCTAGGGATGTTGGATTGGAAAGAAGGCTGATATTCATTTGCTTACCTTCTTAAAGGATTTTGCAGAGATGACATTGCCAGTATCCCTCCAGTACTTTGAGGTGCCTGCTTCAATAATTGGAATTGGTTTATAATTGTCACGTGTACTGAGATACAGTGAAAAACTTGCTTTGGCATGCCATTAAATAGATCATTTCAAAACATAATACATCAAGTTAGTACAAGGGAAAAGCAATAATGGAATGCAGAATATCATGTTACAGGTAGTTACATGGAAAGTGCAGTGCAGGTAAACAATAAGGTGCAAGGGCCACATTGAGGTAGATTGTGAGGTCAAGAGTACACCTGAACGTACAAGAGGTTCAGTCAAGAGCCTTATAACAGCAGCATATAAACTGTCCTTGAGCCTCGTGGTGCATGTTTTCAAGCTTTTGTATCTTCTGCCCAGTGGAAGGGGACAGAAAAGAGGATGCCTGGAGTGGGAGGGGTCTTTGATTATGTTGGCTGCTTTCCGAGGCAGAAGGAAGTGTAGATAGAATCCGTGGAGGGGAGGCTGTTTTTCGTGATGGACTGAGCTGTATCCACAACTCCCTGCAATTTCTTGTGGTCTTGGGCAGAAGAGTTGCCGTACCAAGCTGTGATACATCCAGTGGGCTTCATGTCAAGTTTAAGGTCTTGATCTTCAAACACACATTCTCTCAGACAGCTACAGACTGGAAATTAGCAGGGACAAGTCATGCAGCTAGACTAGGAAGCAGTTTTGGATAATTTACCCGGAAGTCTGAATTTTCCCACATACTGCAGGTTTTTAAATCAACAATGTGCATGCTTTCCACTGAATAGTTTCTTGCCCAGGAAACAACCTGATTGATTGCAGTTGAGATGAAGGGTGTTGACCCAAAACGTTGACTGTCCATTTCCTTCTACAGATGCTGCCTGACCTGCTGAGTTCCTCTAGTAGTTAGTTTTTTTGCTCCAGATTCCAGCATCTGCAGTCTCTTTTGTCTGATTGACTGTTTTGGCTTCCAATCCAGCAGGGAGGACTAAATAGAGGGCCAAATACTTATGATATTTTTATTGAGGAGAATGTGTACAGGAATGGGAGGATGATTCAGTGATGTTTCAGGGATGGAGCTGTAGCAATGGTTCTTGTTAGCCCACAATCAATGCTCTAAAGGCCCACTCTTTCTCCCTGAATCTGTACTCACCTCCCATCACTTATCCCGGAACACCCCACCAAATTTGTATTGGCATTGGTTTGTTATTGTCACTTGTACTGAGGTACAGTGAAAAACTTGTCTTGCATACCGATTGTACAGGTCAATTCATTACATGGTGCAGTTACATTGAGTTAGTACAGAGTGCATTGAGGTAGTACAGGTAAAA
>JAUZTB010000002.1:80908303-80921339 GCA_034780895.1 Rhynchobatus australiae
ATCTACTCTCCCTGTTCAGACCTCACACCAACTTCTGACACCATGTTATGTTTGTTCTTCATCAAGAGACAAACTTCACATGGGTTTAACATCTGAAAATTTTTATTAATCAACACCAGAGTGGCCTGCTTTCCCTCTCTTTTTATAGCCACTTCCTGTTCCCCCATTTGACCCTTTGTGACCCCTTGTATTGCCTACTGGGAACTGGTATTGGTATTAGTTTATTATTGTCACTTGTACCAAGGTACAGTGAAAAGCTTGTCTTACAAAGCGATTGTACAGGTCAATTCATTACACAGTGCAGTTACATTGATTCAATACAGAATGCATTGATGTAGTACAGGTAAAGACAATAACAGTACAGAGTAAAGTGTCATAGATACAGAGAAAGTGCAGTGCAATAAGGCGTGAGGTCACAACAAGGTAGATCATGAGGTCAGAGTCCATCTGATTGTGTAAGGGAACTGTTCAATAGTCTTATCACAGTGGGGTAGAAGCTGTCCTCAAATCTGGTGGTACATGCCTTCAGGCTCCTGTATCTTCTACCCGATGGAAGAGGAGAAGAGAGAATGTCCCGGGTTGGTGGGATCTTTGATTATGCTGGCTGCTTCATCAAGATAGCAAGAGGTAAAGACAGAGTCCAAGGAGGGGAGGCTGGTGTTCATAATGTGCTGGGCTGTGTCCACAACTCTCTGCAGTTTCTTGCGGTCTTGGGCAGAGCAGTTGCCATACCAAGTCATGATACATCCAGATAGGATGCTTTCTGCGGTGCATCTGTAGAAGGTGGTGAGAGTCAAAGGGGACAAACCAAATTTCTTTAGCTTCCTGAGGAAGTAGAGGCGCTGGTGAGCTTTCTTGGCCGTGCCTTCTATGTTCTTTGTTATAACTACATAATAACACAGTATCAAGAACCTCAAGGGCATGCATTGGGAGAAAACAGAAGCCCTGCATAAATGGTGGAAGGTACACATTACCTCACAAACTACCCACCACCCACTCCAGGTCCTCACCCATCTGTAGGAAAAGTCTGCAGTTCCCACATTGATCTCTTTAGCTATAACAGAATCCGCAAAATCAGAGGGAAAGCAAGTCTTCCTCAATTCCCACAGAGTGCTTAAGGAAGAGAAGAAGAAAAACTAAAACAAGAATGACTCGCTTCCATTCTGCTTTTGTGGGTTCCGAGGTCACTGATGAGGCCAACATGGGAACTGTAGCCTCTTCTACAGATGGAATAGGAGATGCCTGATGGAGCAGGCTGTTTGTGAGATGGTGCTGAACACTATTTCTCCACTTTGTGCAGTCATGGGCCAGAGATTCTCAGGAGTAGGTGGAGGTGTTGCATTTTTTTTAAATGAGGAGGCTTTGATCACTTTCTTGAACCTTTTCCTTTGTCTGCCTGGAAATTAGTTCCCATGACAGAGCCTGAAATAGAGAGCCTTTTCTGGCAGTCAGTTGTCAGGCATGCAAACAACATGGCCTGCCCAATGGGGCTAACTTAATGTAATTCAGGCTTCAATGCTTGTAATATAGCCTGGGAGAGGATGCTGGTGTTGGTTCCAATGAATCCTTCCAATGAATTAAGGATTTTGTAAAGGCAGGATTGGTTTTATATTTCCAGTGTCTTAAGATGCCTGCTGTAGGTAGTCCAGGACTTAGAAGCAGGAATCACTGTTGCCCTGTAGACAGAGTTTTGTGAGATCCTGATCTTCAAGCAGTCTTTCCCTTAACTGACCAAAACTTGCACTGCCGATAGTGTATGATGTCTGTTTTTGCTGAGAGTTGGCTCATTGATACAAGATTGATCATTGATATTGATATGCTGCTGCTTATCATTACTATTATTATAATGGTTCATTTGCACACTGCCTCTTTTTTAATATATACCTTATATTTGTGTAAATATGTTTGTTTTATTTTATAGTCATAATTGCTTTTATCAATTTGCTGTTCTGGTTTTTGTTAAGCAAGGAAGTGCCATCATAATTTCATTGTGTTGTTGTCCTGCAACAGTACAATAACAAATAAAGAAATCTTGAAATCTTGAATCAGCAGTGGTGGGGATGTTGTGGGGTTGAGGTTAGTGATTAGGAGGACATGGGGATCTGCTCAACTCCTTCATACAACTTCGAAAATAAAATTGTGCTGAAAATTGGCCTAATTTGGGTTGAGGAGACACACAGGTCATGTCAGTGTTGTGCGCAATGAAAGCATTGTCTCCAGTGAAATTTACAGTCTCGCTGGTTTAGCAACAAAAATTATTATTATTTGCCAATTTGCAAACCGTAGTTTTCTTGAAGCCATGTATTTCAAGGGATGACACTCGTTATGATTTTGTGAAAGTGCATTCTTTGCCCTCACTTTCGTGTTGACTTCCTGTAACTCCAAATATGAGCTCTCATGTGCTGAGGCTGCTTTAGGCTATGTTCTCAATTTCCCAGCCTCAGGATTATTCCATGTTGTTACTGATCTCTGCCGCATCTCAGTTTGCTGCTCACTGTGCAATAGAGAGGTCCCCCCAAACACCATATTCAAGCAGAGGAAGGTCGTTCTGCTTCTCCTCTGGCCCCCAGGAACAGGTGGGGTGGGTCTGGGGATGTGCTGCACTTTGTGGGTGTCCCAAAGTATAGTCATTCACAAACTGCCTTCGTGTTGAGGGAAGGATGGACATAAAATGAAGCTGAGATGGCTGCTGATGAAAGAAGAGATGAGGGAAAGGGGAGGGAGGGTGCTGGACTTGAAGGGAGGGTGATCGGGAAACAATGACTTGACTTATAATTTCTTCTCTTGCTTATGTTGTAGATGACATAGGATGCAGTGAGAATGAGTTCCTGTGTTCGAATGGACACTGTGTTTCTGTGCTGATGTTGTGTAATGGAAGAGACGACTGTCATGACTGGAGTGATGAGCAGAACTGTACTGTATCAGAGTGTGGTCCTCATGAGTTCCAGTGCAATAATTCCTCGGTCTGTATCTCCAAATACTGGCTCTGTGATGGTCACCAGGACTGTCCTTCAGGGGCTGATGAATCTGATGACCTTTGCAAGAACACAGCAGTGCAACATGGAAACTGTGGGGAGTTTGAGTTCCAGTGTAATACTGGACAGTGCATTGAGCTTGTGTCAGCTTGTGACAACTTTCCTGACTGCACCGATGGTAGCGATGAGGCCAATTGCAGTAAGTGTACAAATAATGTGTATTTTTCTTGCATTGAATTTATAGCTGAAAAACAAACCATTGGACTTGGCAGACATGGTGATGTTTACATTACATACTTGGCCTTCTCTCATCCTGCTTCACCGTAATGATGTGAGTCCTAAAGAGACTTCCAAAGGAGATCTGTTTGATGGTAGAGACAAAAATTGGGCAGATGAAATATTGATTTTGGAAGAAGGGTCCTGTGTCTCATTATGCTCCAGGCTTTTACAGAACTACTTCAGCTCTACTCACGTTTCTCAGTCTGCTCAGTCACTAATTATAGATTCTAAAACATTCCTCACAACAGATGTTAGTTCAGCAGCACTATAATTTCCTTCCAGCATAAAAATTACAAACAAGTTAAACCAAATTTTAGTGCAGGTCACTGAGATAATCACTCAGAAAAGCTAGGACTGTAGGATAAAGAGATTTAGGACCCTGTGTATTCAGATTGAATGTAACAGTTATTAGAAAGTATAATTTAAAAAAAATTACAATGAGGGTCTGCATTAATAGAAGAGATTCCATAAGCTTTGTTCAGTGAAGTAGATTTCCCACACTTTGAATACATGTCCAGAAACCCAGACTCAACATGTCTAACTCTAAAGCCCTGAATTTCAGTGGTAGATTTGGTGCAGTGAGGCCCAGGATATCAGTATGGTGTGTTGCAGTTTTATAAAATTGGTTAGGCCACATCTGAAGTATTGCATTCAATTCTGGTTGCCCCGTTGCAGGAAGGATGTGGAGGCTTTGGAGAGGGTGCTACCTGGATTAGAGGGCTTGTGATATAAGGAGAGGTTGGACAAACTTGATTGTTTTCTCTGCAGTGGCGGAGGCTGAGGGGAGACCTGATAGAATTTTATAAGATTATGAAAGGCATAGAGTAGACAGCTGATATCCTTTTCCCAAGGTCGAAAATGTAATACTAGAGGGCATGCGTTTAAGGTGAGAGGGAGTAAGTTCAAAGAAGATGTGCAGAGCAGGTTTTTTTTTACATACAGAGTGGTGGGTGCTTGGAATGTGCTTCCAGAGGTGGTAGTAGGGGCAAACACAATAAAGACATTTAAGAGGCTCTTAAATAGGCACATGAATGTGCAGAGAATGGAGGGATATGGACCATGTGCAGGCAGAGGGATTAGGCATCATTAGCTTAATTAGTTCAGCACAACATTGTCAGCCTGTTCTATATTCTATATTTTAACTTTGGCCTCATCTGCACAATCCCCTGCTTGAGCCTTGCAGGGAGAAGTAGAGGACATCCTGGCAGGTTAGTGGTTTGGAAGTGAAGAATCAAGGGAAGGGAAGCTTAAATGTTCCTTCAGACCCAAAAGGTTTGCAAAAGATTACCTTTCTGCTTTTTCTTGGCACTCCTCTGGGCCCCAGCTAGTGTAGCCTGGTAACGGTGAAGCATTGGCTAAGATTGCGGTCAGGCCTTGACAGCAAAAATTGCTCTGCATATTTTTATATCAGAATTGCAATCCTTGGGATACACTTTAATGTAGCTCTCTTTGTACCTAATTTTTTTTTGTTTGGCAGATCGGAATGAGTGTTTGGAAGCAAATGGCAAGTGTTCTGATTACTGCTGGGACCTTCCCTTGGGTTACGAGTGTGCTTGTCCAGATGGATTGGAGCTGATAAATCACTTCACCTGTGAAGGTGAGTTTACACAACCAGATTTAAAAGTATTTTACTAACTCATTAAAGTGATATATGTGACTAGAAATCAGACTTTAACCTTCTTTTGCTGTGTATCATGGGATCTTTTGTAAAAGAATGCACTGTGCTGCGGTGGCTTTCATCCAGAATCATGATGAGACCTGCATGTAAAGTTCCCAATTACACTTCACTGGGAAGGGCAGCAGTTGTAAAGGAGCTCCCCCAGTGGTAGCGACAAGACAGCTGCATGAAAGGGTACCACAGAGATGAGGAAGGAAGGACACAGATCTGTGCAGGGGTGGTCTCCCTCAAGTGATCAACTACCCTGATCAAGTTCCATGCTGCCAGTGGTCCTACACTTAAGTGAGATTCAACTTGATCAGTGAGCAGAGATCACAGCATGTAGCTCTGGAGTGTAGTGTGAAAAAGCGGCAGCCTCGATGAGGCTTCAGGTTCCTGAATATTGGAAACAGAGTGGTGGATGCTGCATACAAGCCAGGAAGTGGAACCTCCAGAGAATGAGACTGGGGAATTAGTATCAGGAAACAAGGAACTCGCAGAGATGTTAAACCAAATTTTTTTGCATCAGTCTTCCCTGTGGAGGACACTGCAAATATTCTGAAGATAACAGGTCGGCTAGTTTCAAATAATACAGAAGAACTTAAAATTCCCCATCAGAAGGAACAGGTTTTAGAAAAACTCACAGGACTAAATACAGACAAGTTGCCAGGAGCCAATGGCCTGCACAAAGGGCTACAGAGACAGTCGGCACATTGAAATTGTTCAAATCTGAGTTCTGGGAGGGTGACAGAGGACTGGAAAACAGCAACTACTTTGTTCATGAAGGGAGGAAGACAAAAGGCCGGAAACTATCGGCCATTTAGTTTAACATCAATTGTTGGCAAGGTGCTAAAGTCAATAATTAAAGAAGAAATTGCTAATCATTTAGGTGATAATCTAAACAAACCAAGTTAACATGGTTTTATGAAGGGGAAATTATGTTTGGCAAATTTGCTGAAGTTCTTTGAGAATGTAACAGGCAGAGTATACAGAGGGGAACATTCAGATGTGTATTTGGACTTCCAAAAAGCATTTGATAAGGGCTGCATATTATGGGCTGGTGCACAAGCTAACAGCTCATGGTATTGGGAGAAGTGTTTTAGCATGGATTGAAAACTGTTTTAACATAGTAAACAGTTACAATAAGTGGGTCTTCTCGGGTTGGAAGGATACAGTTCTTGATCCTCAGTATAAATGACCTGGAGGTGAGGGCAGATATCCAAGAAATCCAAGTTTGCCAAGTCACAAAAATAGGTGGCAGGGCAAGTTGTGCTGCAGGTACTGTAATTCTGCAATGGAATCCAGACAGTGAGCGAGTGGATCAAAACTGAGCAATGGAATTTAATGTGGGAAAGAGCGAGGTCACGCACTTCGGTTAAAAAGGAACAGAACACTGATTGTTATATAAATGAAAAGAGGCTGCAAATGAGTGATTACAGAGGGATCTTAGCATTCCTGTGCCTGATCTGACATTAATACCAAACTTTATTCTCCCCATGTTCTCAATTCTCTCCAGATTCTACCCTCACCTACAGTGGCCAATTATCCTTCCAACCTGCACGTCTTTGGGATATGGGAGGAAAGCGGAGCATCCAGAGGAAACCTATGTTTTAAAATGTTCATTAGAGCATAACACATAGGAGCAGAATTAGGCCTTTCGGCCCATCTGCTCTACCATTCAGTCGTGGCATATTTTTTCTCAGCCCCATTCTCTCACCTTTTCCCCGTGACCCTTAACCCCCTCACCAATCAGGAACCTATCAGTCTTGCTTTAAATACACCCAATGACTTGGCCACCACAGCCCTCTGTGGCAATGAATCCCACAAGTTCACCAACCTCTGGCTGAAGAAATTCTTCCTCATCTCTGTTTAAAGGGACGTCCTTTTATTCTGAGGCTGTGCCCTCTGATCCCATCCTCTCCATGTCCGCTCTATCCAGGCCTTTCAGTATTTGGCCGCATCCTGAAAATTGTCCCCTCATTCAAAACCCTCCCACGAGTGAAAACAGAATGTGCAAACTCCACGTAGACAGGATTGGGTCTCTGTTGCTGTGAGGTGTTGACTTCTGGCTGCACCATTGTGAATCACAAAGTTAGGCAGGAGCAGCAAGTAGTTAAGAGGGCAAGTGGCATTTTGACCTTTGTTGCACAGGGGCTTGAGTTTCAGAAATAGGAAAGTTTTATTGTGATTGTACAGGCCACAGCTGGACACTTTCGTAAGCAGCATTGGAAGCAGTCCAAAGGAGGTGAATTCCTGGGATGAGAAGGTTGTCCTGTCAGGCGATGCTGAACAGGTCGGGCCCGTATTCTTTGCAGTTTAGAAGAATGAGGGGTGATCTTATTGAAACGTATCACATCCTAAGGGAACATGATGGGGTAGATATCAAGGTGTTTTCACAAGTGGGAAAGTCTTGAATGAGGAGATGTGGGGCTAGTCATTTAAAACTGAGGTGCATAGAAATTGCTCCACAGAGGGGCAGTAAATCTCTAGTTTTCTGCCCCAGGAAGGTGTGGAGGTTGGATCATTAGAAGAGGAAATGGGTAAATGTCTGACAGATCATTGGACGGAGGGTTAATGGGATCTGGCAGAGAGGAGAGTTGAGGTCTGGGGTAGATCAGCCACAGGGAAACCAGAATGTGTCGTTAATGCAAAAGAGTACTGGATGAGGTGAGAGTGCACAGCGTTGTGGGAAATATATGGGCAGTAGTGGGGGTTTGCCTCATTTAAGTGATAATAAATGGATCATTTTCAGATTGGCTATCAGAAGCTAGTGAAGTGCCACAGGGGCCTCAATTATTCACAATCGCTACAATTAACTTGACTACTGTACATGATGCATCAATTTAACAACCTACCCCAATTCCTTTCTCCCCAAGGTAAGATTCAGTGTCACTCACTTCCATTGCCAACCAGCATTATGCACGAGATCCTCACAGGAGTAACGTATATAAACCACGTGCAATGTTCCCATTGCATTCACTAAGTGATCGGTGCTTGTTCAAATACAATATAACTGCATTTATGGTATGTAAACTATAGAACAAGTTAGAATGCTTCATTGATTTGGATCAAATTCAATAATATCTGTGTTCTGTTCAGATGTGGATGATTGTAGAAACTCGAATGTATGTGACCAGATTTGTGTTAACCTGCATGGATCATATAAGTGTGAATGTTACCAAGGGTATCAGAAGGATTCACACAGTGGCACTTGCCACGCTGCAGGTAGGTAGTTATTATGTGCAGAAACTTTGAAGTTTTGATTTCCTTGCTATTTCCAATCATTTGGAAAAAGACTACAGCAATATCCAACAATTTGAAAATCCTGATGTTTTGGCATCCAGCTTACCACTGGGGCTCTGGTTCTCACGTTCCCCCAAAACTTACTGGGTTCACTGGAAAACTTAGTTTTATACTGTGTTACATCTAAAAAAAAATTCTGAAACAGTGTTGGGGTATTAGTAGGGATAACATCCAATAGTTTGGAAGATCATGCAGGCCAAATTATCTATTCTACCATTCCGGGATAGAATACAGAGACAACCAATTTCAGATGTTATAAACAGGAAATGGTTTAGTGATTTATCATATTATCTTCATGAGAAGTTAAAATCCATGAAATCAGGAACAGGAAATTCTGGTCATGCAGCCTTGGAGGGAACAGAGATGCAGTGCCCTTGAATCAATAAATCAAGTATTGACTTGCTTTTATTCCTCCTGAGTATTGTTTCAGTATTTGATAAGTCCTTTACTAGGTGGTTCTTGAAATATGCGTAATCCAATTAGATATAATCTAAATCAGTTTGGCCCCGACCTCTAATTTTTAGAGAATTCACTTGAACATACCAGCTACTCTTGCAAGAAGTCAAATGACAGCAATTTTAAAATTATAATTTTATTTATTAATCATTTTGGGTTTCATTCATTTTCTTTTAGTGTTTGTGGGATGTTATATTAGCTGATGGAGAAGAGTATTGTGAATCATAAATGTCTAAGGCATCACAAATGTGTAGAGCTGAGTCAGTAGACCAGCAAGACTTTTCTGCTCCATTTCTCCATTTCCTTTTATATTTGCATTTGGTGAAGGGGAGAAATTGGCAAATTTCCTTTGATATTATTTGCGAATAGTTCCAAAAGCATGGCATTTTGACATCTCACTGAGCTATCCATTCTCATCAAGTGAACCTAAAAAATTGGGCAGCCATTTGACTACACTACATGCATGGTGGACATTCTAGGATTGAACACTTAAGATTAGGAAATGCAGTCAGCCTCTTGCGTTATGATATCCATACTTTCACATCCAAAGGATACCCCACAGAATGATAGTGGTTCGTCCATACTGGCTCCATGTCAAACAGAGTAGATTTGTCCATCCTGGAGTTAGAATGCTGATATTTTTGGGGAGGCCCACATCATTGGTTATTAACCCTAATTTCTTTTTCACTAGGAGAGGAGCCATATGTGATTTTCACCGATCATGGTAACATCAGGAAGCTGAGCATTAATAGAATGGAATACGAGGAATTAGCTGACAGTTCGGAAAATGCAGAAACATTAGCTGTTGATATTGCCTTGTCAACAATCTATTGGTCAGATGCAACCCATCAGGGAATTTTCAGGTAAACCATTTGATTTGCCCTGGCCTTGAGCAAGATAAACTGTTATATGACCATCCTGAATGCAAAAAAAGTAGAAGAATATTTCCAAAGCGTGCAACACACAACATAAAATGGCTTGAACTAGGTTAGGAGTAGTGCAGCGATGTGGCAACTGGTGCTGGCAGCTGGTTTGGGAATCTGATCTGACTTCCACAGTGAAGTGCTATATATAAGAGAAATTTTGGTTTCAGACAACCAATTAGCAAGTGATTTGTTTTCAATGATTGGCAGCAAGATTGGTCATTTGCAGGTTATTGTACAGTACTTATCCTACAGTGAAGAAAGAAGATAAAACAAAGTTTTGATGGTATGCAAAATCTTGCAATATCTGATTCCCCCGCACTTTCTGCTTCTCTTTCAAGCTGTGTATATCTGGCATTGATCATTTGTTATCACTGGTGTTAATAACAGTGGAGCTGCTTAAATTGCCTTCCGTGCACTGATTTGGGCAGTTTGGGTAGATGCTTGCATCTTTCATTATTAACTATCCAGGTCACTCCCAATTTCACAGAACAAGTTCAAGGCTTTGTTTTGTGAGACAGTTTAAAGTTTCAGTGTAAAGTTAAATTTGTAATTTGATTGTACTCAGAACTGCCTGTACCAGCTTCTCATAGAATCAGAGAAATAAGGCATGGAAATGGGCCCTTCAGCCCACCAAGTCCATGCCAACCATCAACCAATCATTTGTACTAATCCTACTTGAATTCCATTATTATGCTGATCCATTCTGTGTTGCTCAGGATCCCGGTCAGCAGATAACACAGGAACGAAGAAACAGGAGCAGAAGCAGCCCTTCCTTCCCTTTTGAGGCTGCTCTGCCACTCAGGGAAATCATAACTGGTCCGATCTTAGCCTTACTCCCCTTTCCTGCCTGCTCCCCATAACAGTTGACTCCCATTGAGTCCAAAAATCTGTCCCGTTTTTGGAATATATAATGATACAGCCTCCACAGCTCCCTAGAGTAGAGAATTCCAAAGGTTCACACATCCTGGGAGAAGAAATTCCTCTAAGTCCTGCCAGCAACTGCTACATGGCCCACAGTGAGGGGAAACGTCAAGGCCCTTCTGAATCTCATAGCTTTCTCCCTTCTGAATTCCAGTGAGGATAGCTCAATTTTTCCTGGTAGGTCATCTCCTTCATCCCAAGAGTAAGCCTTTATGCATTGCCTCTGGTGCAAGAATATTCCTATTTGAACAACAATTTCCGATGTAGTTTCACTAATACTTTGTACAATTTAGCAGGACGTTATTGCAAAGGTATTCGGGTATAAAACCACAAAGGTCCAACATCCTCATTACTTGCTATACCTGCCCAATGTCCCCTCTACAGCAGCATGTTTAAACTATTCTGTTTTCATAAATTTACAACCAAAGTTATTCTCCATCTGCCAAATTTTCTCCACTCTCTTTTAAGGTGAGAAGACTACAGAAATAACTTTCTCATTTATCAGTGAATTTGGCTATATTGTACTTGGCCCCTTTAATCGAAGTCATTACTGTAGATGATGGCCTTGGTGCTGAATCTTGAGACACCCCATTAAGTTGTACATGTCAACCTGAAACTGACTCGTTTGTTCAGACCCTGTGTTCTGTTAGCCAATCCTCTGTCGATGTTAATATGTTGCCCCTAACACCGTGAGCTTTTTCTTTGTGAAGTAACCCATACTGAGTCATTTGACAATCTGAATGTACCACATTGACTGGCTCCCCCTGTCCACTCAGAGAATTGATACATTGGTCAAACACGATTTCTCTTTCATAAGACTGTGTTGCCCCTGATTGATTGCATTATAACTTTCTGAAAGTCCTGCATAATAACAGAATTTTGCCGGTGACAGTTGTTAGGGCAACTCCTGTAGTTTCCTTCTCTGCATTCCTCCTTTCTTCTCGTAGTTTTCCAATGTGCTGGGTCCTTTCCAAGACCTAGGGAACTTGGAAGACTGATGTATCCACAGTTTGTGCAGCCACTGAAGATCCCAGGATACAGGCCATCAGATCCAGGAGCTCATCAGCCTTCAGTCCCTTATGATTGTTTGTTACCTTTTGGTACTTAGTTTCAGTTCCTCCCAAGCTCCAGTCACAGCTTCATCACAGAAACAGGCCCTTAGCTGGTATACACGGTAAAGTGAATACTGCGTGTATTCACTTTACTTCAGTGTCAGTACCATATTGTTGAAGTCCTAGTTAAGATAGTTATGATGTTGCTAATCTTTCCCCTACTTTCAAGATCATTCTTAAAGCCCTCTCTTCAAATCGCCATTCGCACTTTTCTTAATGTGGTGTTTTAATATAGCCTCCTATGTGCCCCTTGGACCTATAAGTTGTCAAATTCCTTGCAGTCTTCACTTGGTTTTGTTCTGCATTATTATTCCCTTTCCCCCTGTGTGCCTCTTCCAGAATATGCCCATTTCTGGAATGGCTCCAAATAACCACAGTGGCATCATGTGTCACTGAATGACTAGCATCTAAATTCTTCAAATACCCTGTTACCTCACTGCTGTTACTGTTTCAATGATGATTAAAGATTGGAAAAGAGGACCACTGTTCTCCAAGGATATTCAAAGTTTCAGAATCAAGACAAATAAGTGGAGGGCATTTATTTCAATGCTCAAGAGCTGAAAAGATTCCTCTTGTTCCTGCGTCTCATCAGCCGTTCTCTCCTATGCTGAGCAGTTTCCGCAATGCCTATCGTTTTTAAAAAAAAATTGATTTGGCTAAGGATGCAGTAAATCTGTTAAGGTTAATTTGTATTTGTCATTAATATATTGATGTGCACCATAACTTAAACTGTAACTTGAGAATGAGTGATTAAATTTTATCTTCTGGTCTAGCAAATCTACAGACCAAGAAAGCAAGCAGATTATCAGTGATGTGCAGAGAATTGGTGGGATTGCTGTGGACTGGATATATGGCCACATCTACTGGACTGAACCTGGAGCCAGGACGCTATCTTTTGCTACTCTGGATGGATTGAGAAGGAAGACATTGTTCAGCGGGAATCTAGCGGAACCTACAGCTGTCGTTGTTGAGCCATACTCAGGGTATGTCCAATGATAACCCCTTGTATACTTGGAGAATTTTGAGCAGCACTCTTTGCATTCCACTATTCTTTGATTTGTGCAAGCCCCTTCTATCTGTTATTGGACTGGCAGTTTTGTGTTAGCCAATGGGTTAGAGGCAAGATGGGTGTGATGGGAAAATTACCCAAGCTTCGGTGCATTGTTTTATGAATCGTATTGTCTTTTCTAGACCAAGATTGTTTAATGACTGAAGTAGAGCTCTTGTTTGCCCAGGCTTTGTATTGTTCATAAGTATAATATTTCTTCTGATTAGCAAAGCCTATAAGATCATGAGATGTATGGAAGCAGAATTAGGCCATTTGGCCCACTGAGTCTGCTCCACCATTCAATCATGACTGATTTTTGTTTCACCCCATTCTTTCCACCCAACCCCCTTACCAGTCAA
>JAUZTB010000002.1:80944797-80959533 GCA_034780895.1 Rhynchobatus australiae
GTGTCCAGCATTTTCTGTGTTTATTTCATTTTTCCAGCAACTTTAAAAAAAATGTTTTCAGAAGACTCCATTGTTTAGTGATGTGTCTATTCTGTCTGCATTCTTCTCACAAGAAAACCAATTTGTAGATGAAGGAATATAAGATCACTGTGAATCAAGACCCATTTTATTTGTATGATTTTAAAAATTGGTTATCAAAAAGTACTGAGAAACAACTGCAAATGTTGTAATACACTGAGATATATTAGCAATTCCTATTTGCATGCTGGTGTTAAGACAGATGAAGATAGAATATCTGTGAAATGCATCTTCCATATTTTTATCAGACTAGCATTGCTTTTTTTATTTCAACTTAAGTACTTGGACTGTATTTTATCATTTTTGAAATAGTGGAAAAATGAGAGTTTCTTGTGATTCTCAGACTAACAGGATTTTGGGGATTTTTCCATGTGCATTGTTTAATACAGAAATCCAAAGTTGTTTCAGTGACTTACTTTCCTTCTATTTACATCTATTTGCAACCTTTCCCCCATGTCAGAAGATACAAGGAGAATTGATGTGAATTTCAATTATTTATGAACTAGTCCTGCTGAAGGCTGTTTTGAAAACCTTACTGTTTGTTCAATAAAGTCAAAGTTTTAATGGTATACTAAATGATAATTACTGATTGGTAAAGGCTTCATCCATCAAAACTAACTTAATGCACTTAATAATTTCATAGCACAAATATTTGGAGATATAAGAAATTAACAAAGTTAAAGATTGTAAACTTGCTATAATCATATATGTTGCAAAAGTACATTACTGGAGATGTTAGAAATCTGACAATGCTGGAAGTTCTCAACAGGTCGGGTAGCATCCATGCAAAAAAAGAAAGTTAATGTTTCTAGTTGAAGATGCTGCAGCAGAACTAGGAAAAGTGAAAAAAAATTAAAATACAAAGGAGAAAGAGAAGAAGATAACAGAAGGAAAGGTCTGCGATAGGGTGGAGGAAAGGAGTTTTAGTAACAAAATAAATAATTGAGCCAGGTGAATTAAGATGGTAAAGGGATTAGTGAATAATAAAAGGTATAACTGGTGGTGCTGGAACTGAGAGAAGACAAATACCTGAAATTACCAGGAGAAAAGAAGAAAACAACATGATGAATACTGGAAATGTGAAAGCAAAGGCTGGAATTGCTGATTAGCTGAAACTGCTGAATTCAATGTTAAGTCCAGAAGCCTGTAATGTTTCTGGTTGGAACATGAAGTGTTCATTGGGTATGCACTGGGCTCATTGGAACAGTGTAGAAGGCTGAATAGAAGTCAGAATGGAAGGGTCATGGAGAATCGAAGTGACAGGCAGTGGGAAGCTCAGGGTTACACTTGCAAACTGAATGGAGGTGGTCACCCAATCTAAAAACACTGCTTCGCCTGGAATAGTGGGAGAGGAGAGAATGTAAGGTCAGGTGTTGCATTTCCTGCAGTTGCTTGGGAAGGTGACCTGAGAAGTGCAATGGACATTATTGGAGACTGAAGAACATCCTGGATGGAACATGCCTTTTGGATTGCTGAGTATGGGAGGGGAAGATATGTCTTGTGGTGATATCACTTTGGAAATTATGGAAGATGATCCATGGAATGTGGAGGCTGCTGTGGGTGGAAGGTAAGGAAGCCTATCCATGTTCTGAGAGGGAGGCAAAGGGGTGAGAGCAGGAAATAAAACAGACCTGATTTAGGGCCCTGTCAACAATGGTTCAGGATAACCCACTGTTGGGGGAGAAAAGAAAAACTTGTCTGAAGCATTGGTAGAAGGTAATGTCAGGATGGATGAAGCAGACTTGGAAAAACAGGGAAAATGGAAAGGTCTTTACAAGGAAGCAAGGTGGGAGGAAGTGTAGTCATTGTAGCTGTGAGATTCTGCCAGCTTTCAGAGGATACAGTCACCAACGTATGCCCTGAAGTGGAGATGGAGAAATCATGAAATGAAAGGCATGAGAACAGTCAGAGATGGACCATGTGAAGGTGAGAAGAGAGTGGAAATTAGCAGCAAAATATGTGGAATTCAACTTTATGTTGCAGTTATTTATAACAGCAGAAAATAAACTGCTGGAGGAACTCAGAAGGTAAGGTAGCATCTGTGGAGGCAAAGGGTAGTTGGCAGTGGGTCCTGATTCAGGGTTTTCTCCAGAAACATTGACTATTCCTTTGCCTCCACTGATGCTACATGACCCGCTAAGTTCTCCCAGAAGTTTGTTTGCTGCAGATTCTAGCATCTGCATTCTCTGTTGTGTCTTAATTGATAACTTTTTTCCAATCTGGTTAGCTGTCTGTGAGAATTCTTTAATGTGATTAGCTGCTAAGCAAGCTTGATGATATCATAACCTCTGGAAGCCAAAATTTACATGAACTGATGCCTAACAGCAGCAGTATTGGGAATGGGAGTGTTATTCCCACTGTAATGAGTGGGGCTTTCTTTGAGGTCAGGATTAAATGCTATTCCCTTGCCACTAAATTTGAACTTCCGGGCTTGTTGTGTCTTTCTGGAATATTGTCTGTGCCTTTGTTTCCTTAATTATTTGATATTACATTAATATCAGTTGACATATTGAAATGTATTCCATGCAAAATCAATGAAAACTATTCCAAACTATGAAGTTATGAATTTTAGTTGTGTAAAACTAAATTAATGTGACACTTTGTTTTTCAGTTAACATATTGAATTTCATTCTGCAGCCACAAGACAATTTAACTAATTCTTATCAAATATTTTGTCTTAGTGTTTAATCTGACAACCTTTCTCTTTAATGCACCTGCTCACTTCATGCTAACTGCAATCTATTGCTGTTACATGGAAAACCATGTGTAATCTGATGATTCAAAACTGAGTTCGGCTTAGTGAAAAATGGGGTCATTCTTTGTAAACAGAATTTTATCAATAATAGAAGTTTTTTTTAAAAAAAATATATAACATAAATACCAGGAATCACAAAACCAAAGGTCAAAGGTTTGATTCTTGTACTTGAGTCCCACTCTTAGTCATAATAATGTAGTGAGTTGCCAAGTGGAGCTTATGCGTCTCTTCCAGTGAAGTTAAGAAAACATGTTCACCAGTGCCATGTAGGATAGTGCAGCATTACAGAAAATGTAAGACCATGCTACCTATCCTCCCATTCCAAGCTTTGTTCATTTGTGGAAAATCTAATGAGGCAAAATGCTTGAAGCACTTTCTGGAGGATTATCAAATAAAATCTGATTCTGAGTCAAAAAGGAGATAGACTGAACCAAAGAAGTTTGAGAAGGAGAGAAATGTAGAGAGATTTAGGAACATCTGAAACTCACTTCAGGTTGAGAACAGCTTCGTTCAACAAGCTGAAGATGGGAATGGAGTTGGTGTTTAGAAATCTACGTTTTGGTTTTCCCATTGTTTCTCTAATATTAGAGATTGGACAAACAGTCTGAGATTTTGCAGAAGTGGTTGTGAGATAGCAATGGATGTCATCAGCATAAATAGATCGTGTGTTATGGGATAAAAATGCAGGGCATCATCATGGAGATGGAGAAGTAGGAAGTGACCAAGGATGAACTCTAGCAGGACTGTACATAATTACATAAGTGCTGGAAGGGAAGGCAATGAATTATATAAATAAAATGTGACAAATAGCTGAAGACTTGGTGCAGATCTTTGGGAAACATCAATTATCACTTACTGCCAATTATCCTTAAATTTTGTCTTTTGCCACTTAATCAATTATTGACCATGCTACAAGGTCATGTTCAATTTGGTGTATTATTATTTTTGATAATAATCCCATGCCTTGGAAACTTATAAGGTAACATTTATAAAGAGACCTCTTTCTACTGACCTCCAAGTGATTTGATGAAATTAGTCAGACATATACAGTAAGCTATCCTTTCCAAATCCATGTTGACCTCTTTCTATAGTTGTTCATTGTCCAAGGGCTCAATCAACATTGCTAATAAAGGATTCCAGTAACTTCCCACATTTGGTTTTAAACTGAATATGCAGAGATTCTGGATATTATAACCAATGCATTTGCACACTCTTCATCTCTTTGTGTTAATAGCCTTACATGGGAACCATCAGTTTTTGTACATTGTATAAATTTCTTTTATTTCCTCCATTACCTATTATTCTTTATACCAAATTCACTTCTTCCTCTTGATTCATCTCATGGCTCTGTTGTACCACTGGTATTTTGTTGACTTTCTCCACTGTTTATAAATATAAAATCTGCCATTTTTTTTATTATCCATTATAGACCTGCCTGTAGCTGTCTTTAGTGAATCCATATTTTCTTTACTGCTCTTCCTCTCAATATATTTATAGATCATTTTGCTATTAATCTTTCCTTCAATTCCCATTTTGTATCTATTATTACTTGTGTCCATCTGCTGCTATTAATGGGTGCCCCAGTTTGCTTTCCCTCTTCGTCTAATCCTGTCTCTTACCTCACTTGTTGACCATGGTTGTTCAAACAAGCTAAAACCCTTTACCTTTTAGAGGCTGTTCTGGTACCAGATTAAATAATTAAACACTACCTACTGTTTGTTTTGTTCTTACTTTAACAGTTTAATGTGGGCAATTAATTTCCATCCATCCAAAATTTGGCTATTGCTGCGCATTAAAAAGTGCCAGGATGAATGAAAATGAGGATGTTTATGAATTACAATTTCTATTAACACAAACAATAATGTCCTACTTAAAACATAATTACTTATAGTTAAAACTTGTAATTCATGAACATCTAGCCCAATGCAATTAATAGCTCAATGCAAACCCAAAATGGCAACCAAAGGCTAAGTTACAGCCACTTGTGACAAAGGTGTAAATAGGTGACATTGCTTTGTATTTCCACATGAGTATTCAGTAATAATATCTTGTATTTATATACCACTTGTAATGCAGCAAAAATGCAATTCACAAGAGTGTTTGCAAATAAAGAAACTAGTGCTGAACCACATAAACAGTTCACAGAGCTGATGGTCAAAAACTCAATGTAAGTTGTTTTTAAGCAATAAGGTTAGAGGAGGAGATGGAGTTGTTCTGCTTGGAGCAAGTGTTGAGGAATTTGATGGATATGTACAAAAGCAGGACTCATTTAGATTCGTAATACAAAAGGAAACTATTCCTATTGAATACAAGGGAGATGTGAGGGAACACATTTTATTCAGATTAGCTCTGATCTGGATTCACTCCCTGCACAGATGGTGGAAACAAAATCTGTGCCTTAAAGTAAATTGGATAGGCACTCAAGACAGAATAATTTGCAAGGCTACCAGGAAAGACAGGAATAGAAGTGATATAATTGCTCTGCTAGGAGCTGACATTGGCTTGATGTGCTGAATGTCCTCTTCCTATGCTGAAATAATTCTCTGTTGCTAATGAACACTTTTCTGAAAAAAACCCTAGTATATAACATACAACAAATAAAAAACAGAGCTCAATGATAGATCCATGGTATCCTTGGACACCAGCAGTAATTGTGTGGGCACAGAAAAGGATAATTTATGGAATGTGGATAATGCTGGCAGGGCTGAAAATTTTTGCCCATCCCTAATCATCCCCTAATGAGAGTAATTTGCCAGCTATTTCAAATACTTCAGTTAAGAGGTTGACATTCTATTATTCACAGGATGAGGACATTGGTAGCAATGCTGACAGTTACTATTCATCATTATTTGCCACTGAATGAACATTTCAGAAGTCAGTTAAGAGTCACAAGTGATGGATCTAAAGTCAAATGCACTAGTTTTTAAACAATTCAGTAGTTTTTTAAATTTACATTTAGGTAGTTACTTGAATTTAAATTCCCCAAAAGCCATGAGGGAATTTATATTTTTGCAATTTTGGTGTTGTTGGCAAATTTAGCCAATTATTAATAATTTATAAATGATCAAAACTACGACAGTGAGCTTCCACCTTGAACTGCTGCAGTCCAATTGAAGAAAATCCTCGTTCTGTTACGTAGGGAGTTCCAGTATTTCAGCAACATAGAAGGACCAGCGATGTATTAAAGGACAGTCTGGGAGGTGAGAACAAAGTTAGAAATACAAGTCCACAAGTGGGACAGTGGTGCAACTAGTAGAGCCTCAGGTCACAACACTAGAGACCTGGGTTCAATCCTAACCTTAGGTGCTGTCTGCATGGCATTTACATGTTCTCCATGACGATGTGGATTTCCTCCAGGCACTCTGGATTCCTCCCACATCTCAAAGACATGTAGGTTCGTAAGTTAGTTGGCTGCTGTAAGTTGCCCCTCATGTATAGGCAAGTGGAAGAATTGGAGGGAAGTTGAGAATGTGGGGAGAATAAAATTGCAATTAATGTACGATTAGTGTTATTGGGTAGTTGGTTAGTGCAGAGTCCATGGGCTGAAAGGGGCATTTTTATGCTATATCTGACTCTACAACATCCATCTAGAGTGGAAAAGTCAAAAGAATGGCAACACTAAAGTAATGAAGCTTCTTAATATCAGTTCTAAATGTGCTCCTTATCTAGAGACTTTGCTCTAAATTCCAAACTATCCAGTCCATCTTTCAATGAAAATAATTTCCATTCTCTTTAAGATCAATCTTACTCTCTAGTCATAAAACAACCCTATTATTCCAGGAATTAATCCTATGAATTGACACTGCACTGGTCTCCAACGCAAGTATATCCTTTGCTAGATATAGACAAAAAGGCTCTGCAGAATTTCAGAGACATGAGAGACTGCAGGTGCTTCAGCAAGATAATTAAAACATTTGACTTTATTGCAAGGGGTTAAAGTACTAGAGTATCTTCCTAATAATTGCTGGGCTTATGTTATGATCCTGCATTTTATCATCTATATGTCAATGTTGACCACTTTTCCAGTAAAAAAAATTCTACACAAGTGAATCACATTTTTAAAAATTCTCCCAATTTTCTCATCTACTTTGGTATAGTTATCTTTCCAGACCTGCATCCACCTCAAAGCCAACTAAGTTTATTTTTAAAAATGTTATCAGTGCTATAATGTAGGAAGCAGGGCACAGCATGTTCCCACAACAGCAATGCGATAATAGTATCACTGAAACAGATTAGGTGGCTAAGTGAAGAATAAATATTACCCTGAACACCAGGCTTTTAGTTCACATTTTTCATCATCTACACCATGCCAGAAAATGGTGGAATGTCTTTATATTGGGTCATTCACCACAAAATACAGAACTCCCTGGCCCCCTCGATATTTATCATGGCAAGTTTTGTTCACTTCCTGGTCAATGATGAGTTCTTGGATGTTGATAGTCCAGGATTCAGAATTGTAATGGTATTGAATACCAAGGAAAGGCATTATACTTTTGTTGAAGATGGCATCTTCTGCCATTTAAGTGTTTATAAACATACTTTCTAACTGCACTGAGTACCATCACCAACTAGTGTGCAGTCATTCAAAAAGGAATCATACCCTCTCTCCAATGACAACTGGGGTTGGGCAATAAATGCAGGCAATATCCAAACCATTCGGTGGTGTAGTATTTGGCTGTATTCATGAAATAATGAAAACACAGAACTTTGACTTTATAAATCATTAATACTGCCTTTTTGGAGGCTGCATTACAAAATGGCTATACTGAATTGAGGAAGAAAATTACTTAAAGTTTAGGAGGGCTAGGTAGAATCTATAAAATAATTTTTTATTAGTATACTTTAGTTTTTTATTAGTATATTTTAGTTTTAAAGCAGCATTCAAAAATTTTGCACAAAAACATCTATTTTCATACCATATGCATTTCAACCTCTAACATTACTACTTATATCAAGATCAATTATCTCAACTCGACAGCTGATCTTTTTCAGACTTCATCAACCACCCTCATACTCAGGCTGCTGGTTAAATAGGCAGCAGCTAAAAACATTAGAACAATTATACTTACTTCCCGAATTGGTCATACTTAACAGTTGTTGTCAAACTTCTTTTTAAAGTCTAAGAAAAGGGGAAAAGCAAGCTTGGACAGATTTGTCCACAAGGTTGCACTTCTTTAGAATTTTGTAAGAATATTGTAAGCATTTTGAAAACTAAGCAGTCCTACAGATTAAGTCAACATGGCCATTTATTCTTATAGTGAATCATAAACAATTTTAGAGAACATTCTGTTCAAAACCAGAGGGAGCTTTTTTTGTTTCTCCTGTGAACTTCATTCACTCTTTATAACAAGCAGCCACAAAGCTTTTCTATGTGCAGAAGCCAAAGTACATGACCACAGCATTCCAAGTTTATATCACCAAATAGAAGTCTAAGAGGCAGCAATTATTCAGCAAAGAAAACAACTCTATTGGCATCATGCTTTTCAAATATATTAGCACTGCCAAAGTGCATCAAATTACTCAAATGCAGAATTCAGGCAAGTAAAAAAAGTACACCAAAGTATTTTGAGAAAAGTCCCATGTTTGATTGCAATTTTCTCAGGTGGTGGTTGGGGTCTTTGTGTAGGTATTTTTTTTCTTTTGCCCTCAGAGTATCCCAAGATGTGCCATAAACTTGGTGAAAAATATGGACAAGCAACCTTTTGTAGTTTTGTAGGCCACACAGCCAACCTAGATGTTCAAAAGAAGCCCAAAATTCTGATTCCCCCAATTTGCCTCACTGTTGTAATGAGCACATAGTTCTAATTCTATGCTTGTTTCATCACATCAATTACATTGGGCAATTCACTACCATTGTGCGAAACTGCATTCAGGTATTCTAACAGCAGTGTGCTCAAGACTTCAATACATTTAGGAACAATATAGGAAATATACAATGAATGTATTCTCAGCCATTCTAGAAAATTAGAGAGAGCAATAAACAAATTGTAATCTTTCATTACCTAGATGACAATAATGCAGATGCTGTCCATAGATATGTCAGACAGATTTTCTGGTTGTCTTTTGATTTAAGGATGTCATGGTACTGTAGCGGCTAGCTACACTGAATAAAAACACGAGACACCTGTTTGGAGTCCAAGAGTCGAATGAACGACTGGGGTGCGCTGCCCCTTTAATAAACACAGTTCCCGCGCTGACGTCACGCGCAGGTCACGTGACCTTCCCGTGCGCGGGCTCCACTAGCCCAACAAAGAAGGAGTGCCCCGCGCCATCTTGTGTCGGGGCCTCCGACGACGCTCGCGATCGTGGGAGCCAGTTCGTGAAAGGTAAGTCGCCACAGTTCATTATTTTCCCATTTCAAATTCTGACATTTATCCACCCACTTCTTCAGTGTTTGAATGACAACTTTCCAATACATTCTGAATTGCTGTGGGAATGAAAATTTCAATCATAGTTTTGTGCAAGTATGATTGGAAACTTACAAGATTCTTGCTTCTGCCCCAAGAGGACTTTCACATTAATTTAAATACTATTAAGTTGTGATTGAAACAAATTAAATGAGTCCAAGTGCCTGAGGAATTAAGTCCAGTGGTGGCCAAATAGCCAATGTATTTATCATACCAATTTAAGGAACTGGGAGGCAATTAATATATCATGGAGATTACTTTTTAGGAAAGCACTCCAAGTAATTTAACTGTGCAAAGTCGGGCTGTCAGAGAATCACACTGAGGCAGCTGTAGTGCATCCAACTAATCCTCAAAGTTTGCATGGGTTGGAAGTAGGGGTGATTGGGGAGGTCAAAAATCTGGTTGTCTCTCCTAGAGGGAGTGGCATTCCAAGGTCATTTGGAACTGAGAAACTGACAGGAAGAGCCAACAACTTTTCACAATTTTATCAATTGTTTTAAGTTGTTCAATCCCATTTTACCAGGTCTGTTCATTTGTTGCAAATCTATGGAACAGGATTCAGTGCAATGATGCCAGATTTTTGGAACGAAACCTAAAACTTCAATATAATGAAACCCATCATTGTCTGTAAAGATATTCACCAGGTAAGAGTTAGAAAAAAAGTTTTTGATGTTATTGTGCATTTTTTGAGACAACTGTTGACTCCCTTCTACTTTCAAAACAGATCAGAAGTTACAGGTAAAATCCAACTAATAAGACTGGTTCATTTTTATGCATATTATTTAAAACCCATTAACTACAAGATAAATTAAACTGTCAGCTCTTAACAATTCCCTTGTTAATTTACAATACATTATCTGTCCTGAAAATAAAATACATCTTTCAGTTGTCCAAAAATAATTTACTTTAATCTTTGATAATTGGACTAACAGTAGAACAAGCCTTATATAGAGAAGTACCTGGAGTTATCTTAGAGGCTTTAACCAATTATCTTGGAGAATAAGAAACATAAAATTAGATGGGCTTCAAAAAACTATCCAAGTACAATATGTCCTCATAAGCTTTAACTTGCAAACTAATACTACACACAATGAGGTTAACCTCAATAAAACAATTGTTTTAAATTTTGCCTACACTTACAATTTGTGGGTTGTTGCAGTATACTTCATATATCTGATTCAAGCCACAAACTGCTTTAATGCAGTGCAGCTAGCTCCCTCAAGTGTATTTAAACAGTTATGACAAAAACTTTGGTTGAGTAAATTGCAGCATGAACTTCAAAAATATTTTTTCAACAAGATATACACAAGACAGCCAAGATAGAGGTCAAAAGTGAGCAGGTTAAAAAAAAATTAGATCTTTTTTTCCCCAGAGTTAAGGAGAATGAAGGGTGATCTTATTGAAACATACAAGATCCATGAGGGGCAGGACAGAGTAGATGTAGTGGGAGGATCTCTTATGGGGGAATATAGTCACAAAATTAGGGGGGAGGTCATTTAAAACCGAGGTGTGTAGGAGCTTCTCGCAGAGTGGCAAATCTGAAATTCTCTAACCCAAAGAATTGTATAGGCCAGATCATTGGGGGTATTTAAAGAGGAAGTAGATATTTTTGGAAGATCATGAATTGAGGGGAACTGGCACAGAAGAGGAGAGATGGCCTGGGGCAATGATCACACTGAATGGCAGGGCAGGCTTGAGGAGCCAAGTGACCTACTCCAGCTCCTATTATGTTCTTCTGTTCTAGGTTTGATATTGTGGAATTACAATATTGAAATTTCAGCTAGGCCTTTTTAAACTTTGGAGACCTATCAACTCACCAGGTTTTAACAAGCATGGTAGTGCAGTTGTTAGCATAACGCTATTACAACACCAGCGACCCGGTTTCAATTTCAGCTGCTGTCTGCAAGGAGTTTGTACATTCTCCCCGTGTCTGCGCGAGTTTCCTCCAGGTGCTCTGGTTTCCTTCCGCATCCCAAAAGACATACGGGTTAGGAAGTTGTGGGCATGCTATGTTGGCACCAGAAGTGTGGCAACACTTGCGGGCTGCCCCCAGAACACTCAACACAAAAGATGTATTTCACTACATGCGACTAATAAAAACATCTATCTTATTGGCCCACAGTTGATGACCATGTTTTCTGCTGTCTGATCCTTGAGCTCTGAAATTATCTTCCTGTGCCCTATTGCACCTTTCTTCTTCCTTATGACCAAACTTTTAGTCTTAATGTTTTGTGTAATTTGTATCAGTTTGTGTCTGGTCACCTTAATTGTTTTACTAAGTGAAAAATGTTATATAAATGCAAGTTGTTAAGTATAACATTTTACAGTGTTTTCTACAATTGAGACTAAACTCCTTTCTTGATTCCTACCTTGCATGTTTACACACCACCATCTTATAGAGCACATATTTAATGCTTCTCACTTGCACACTGTCCTTCAAGGCTGTGCTTTTTTGTTAAAGAGTTCTAACTTTGTCCCTGTAGACTCTGAAGAATTTATGGATACAGAGATACACCACAGGCAATGAGAGGCCCCACATCCTCCTTGTGGTGGGCAGTGCCTCAGCTTCCAATGTAGTTGGTCAGCTCGCCAGTTACCCATTGATGGTGCTGCACACTCACATGCAGGCAGAAGGTAAGTAAAACAAGGGACAATCGGCTTTGGATCTCAACCTGACCATCAGTTTGGTGTTTGTGTAGAGAGAGATTTGCATTTATACAACACCTTTCATCACTAAAGGAGCCCTGGTTTGGTTTTCAGTCAGTTAAGTATTGAAGATTCATAGAAATATTTGACACCTGATGATGCCATTTAGCCCACACTATTGATAAGTGTTTCGGCAAGTCTCACTTCCAAGATCTCTAGACTTGTGGATTGTTAAGTGACTTTTCAAATGTGATGAGAGTTTCTAACTACACTCCCCTTTCAGGCATTGTTCCAGATCCCCAGAATCTTCCTGCCTTAAATCCATTTCCTTACTGACCTCTTTGTTCAGGGCAATAAATCCATCAGTCACCCCATCATTTTAGAGAATATCCTGTGAGATCCATTCATTGATCAGAACTCCAGCTTCTGCTGTTGATTTTTAAGTCTCTTCTCACCTTCTCCGTGCCTGCATCAGTTCATCTGCTGTTGAAATAACATGCACACTTATGTTGCCTCCAGACCAATGAATTTCTGGTCTGCCTGCCATCTCCCTTGACCTCATACAAAATTCAACTTCCTTTATCCTAGCTTGCACACCACTTCATACATCACCCTCTGTGCTCACTGGTCATGGTCCCACAGCATTGCCAGCGTTTTGACTTTTCATGCTGGTGTTTGGATCCTTCTGTGCAAATGTCTCTCTGTGTCTGTGATTGTCTCCACCTCTAGACTCTGTCAAATCTTTGTTCTCCTGGTCTCTTGTACATCCCCACTCTCTTCACCCCATCATTGACAGAAGTGGCTTCAGTCACCAAGCCCTAAGATCCAATGTTCACTCCCAAAACATCTCCACCCTGAAATTCATTCAAATCTTGCTCCTACACCAAGCTATTAGTCACTGAGTATTTATTTGGCTTGGCTACAATCTTGTCTGACTATGCTTCCGGGGAGGGACTTATGATGTTTTATTGCATTAAAGGCTTATATAAATGCAATTTACTTTTTCTCTTTGCTCAAAATAACATGGCTGTAATAAGCAATCAGTTGAGTCTTCATTTTAGTTTGTTGTCAATTTTTGCTGCCTTATGCTTCTGTGATGTGTCTTGATATTTTGAAAGGAAATCTTTATGTGTAAATATGTGTTTGTTTTGTGATACAAACCCTCTGGAAAATGTGTCCAATTTTAAATCCAACCAGGAGCTGACTGAATACTGTTCAATTTTCCCCAAATATCCTGGTAAGGTTTAGATGTGGTGTCAGCTCTGGTTGAACAAGGACACAACTGAGTTCAGCTTTTTCTTTCTGCATCTTGTATGCTGACACTGGAGAATTCAAATGTGCAGTGGCTTACTGTGGATAAGGTAGGTGCACTTGCCTTCCAGAGGAAACAACAATCCACAGCAATGTTAGTTTTATTGTAAAACAGGCCCCTCAAGCTGATTTACTTGGATCATTGTGGCTCAGCACTGCGGCAATGCATCCACTTGCCTGGGTCTAGTCATGTGTGGCCTGTGAATGCAGTAGGATGTCCTATTCCTCATGTTTGAGGCAGGGGCCTCCAGGGATATTTGCAGGAGTTAGAAGATAAATGTCCATTGGACACTTTCCCATCCCCCTGCATGCGTACACTCATTAACTCTTGGCATGAGTGGCCTCAGTCCTATTAAACACGTCTCATACCTGCAACCTCCACCTTGGAGGGTGAAGACGATAGGTACTTGGGCATAATCATATCTGAGTTGTGGATTGTTCTGATTTGTAGATAGATTAGCCATTCCTTCATTGTAGGTCAAACTCCTGGAACCCCCTACCTAACAGCACAATTGGAGCACAAAGACTGCAGTGGTTCAGAAAAGTGGCATACCACCACTGTGTCAAGGGCAATTGGAGATGCCCACAACCCTTAAAATGAATTGAGACATTCTTCCTTCCTTAACAAAAAGCGGTCAGTGTAGGATCTAGGGGGTTGTGGAAACTCCATCACTGGAAGTATTTAAGGTGGAGGTAGGTAAATTTTTGAACGATTAAAGAATTAAAGCCTATCGTATCTGGCACAGAAGAGAGTTGAGGCCGGGGTAGATCAGTCACAATCACATTGAATGGAGGGACAGGCTTGAGGGACCAGGTGGATTATTCCTGCTCCTATTTTGTTCTTGTGCTTTCTATTCTATAAACACCGACTTCAATAGACAGTGTCTAAGAGTAACTTTAGTTCCTTGGGAACCTGAGGTTGCACAGAGCTGAACAAAAACCTCTCGAACAAAACCCAATGGGACATTTTGCTTGATTTAATTTTGAAATGATTTTTTTTATTTTTGTTGTTAGTGATTGAAAAGGGAAAGAGAAAACCAAGATTGAGGGAATACTTCTGGAATATTCTGACTCGGGATGGATTGCCCGGCTTTTACCGTGGATTCACTGCCAACATGATCAAAGCCATTCCATCTGTCTGCATCAGCTACATTATGTATGAATATCTGAAGACAAATCTAGGCCTCCACTCCCACTAAGGAATGCCGTCAGACACTCTCTGCACCTCCCAAAAAAGGACATGGTGATATTTTTCATTTTGTTCAACAGTAGCACTCTACTGTGCCTCATGTTTGATGAACCTATTTTAAAGAAAACCTTAAAAATAAATGTAATTTCCTTTCATTGTTTGAGAACAACTTATTTGTACAGGAATTTCTTTCCTTGTATTACTATTTATTGTTCATTGACATGAGTGGTATAGATAGGGTAAATGCATATTGTCATTTTCCCAGGGAAGGGGAACTAAAAACTAGAGGGCATAGGTTTAAGCTGAGAGGTGAAAGATTTAAAAGAGATGTGAGGGGCAACTTCTTCACG
>JAUZTB010000002.1:81176146-81186943 GCA_034780895.1 Rhynchobatus australiae
CTGGTGGAATGGGCTGATATGGTGGTGGTGGTGGAAGCAGATATAATGGAGGTTTTTTTTAAAAAGGAGGTTGTTAGATAAGACACAATTGCGCAGTAAATGGACAGATATGAATTATGTACAGGCAGAAGGGATTTAGTTTATTTTAGCATTGAGTTTGGTAGACATGGTGGGCTGAAACCCTGTTCTGTTTTATGTAATGACTGTTTGGCCAGCATTATGCCTTGAACAACCATTACCGCATCAAATGTTTATTTGATCTTACTGTACAAAATTGTTGTCATTTGTAATATAGGGACCATGACAGCCAATGCCTACACTTCAAAAGTACTTCTTTGGCAGCAAAAATATTTGAAAGGCCAGAGGCAAGAAAGGGACAGAGGAGCTAGTGCCATGCACAATTAGAGTTCTTTAGTATGTGGCCTTAATATCTGATGATGGGTCCAGGTTTGCTCCTCTTTTCCCCTCAGGATTTCACCGAATGAATCCATGATCTCAGTTATTACAGTGAGGGAGGGCCCTCAACACACAGAAACTGGAAGATCTTCCATTTCCTGGTCACTACTCCCCCATTCTCCATCATCAAGATCACCATTCATCAAGATTATCTGAAGTTTCACCATCTTGAGTGAGATTGCTCCTCATCTCAGTCTTAAGTGGTTTACCCCTCAGTTCCATGATCCCTAGTGTTAGACTCAACTGCAGCAGTGATGGGGGTTGGCAAGTGCAGAAATGGAGGAATATCCTCTCTGCATCTAGCTTGACAAGCCCTGTATGAATTTTTAAAGTTTGTAGGATTTCTCATTCTTCTAAACTTGAGACTACAGGTGGGTCTATTCAAATGTCTCATATGCCAAACCGACCATCCTTGGAACTGGTGCAGCAACAGAGGCTGTTGAGTACAATGTAAAATGTAATCCTACAGTGAGCTGAAGGGCTCTGCTTTTACTCCAAAAGTAAAACGCTGAAGATGCTTGTAATGTTTCAAAAGAAAACACCAAATACTTAGCAGGTCAGGGAGCATCAGTGGGAAGTAAAGCAGTTAACATTCCACATTGATGAAATTGACCCAAAACATTAATTCTCTTGGTCCCACTGAGTATTTCCAGCAATCTGTTTTACTTCTCTTAATTCTTTTTCTGTCTGCCAAAAGATGAGATTGGGGAGAATCTCTTTGCTCCTAAAGCTCTGTAAAAGCTAATTTACTATCAACTATACAGAGTAAATAGGCAGCAACAAGCCTCACTCTACCAAGCCAGGTCACAAAACCTTTTAATCCATTAATGACTAGTTTGACCCTTGAAATGCAACTTGAGCCATCTGGTATCCATACCAAATACAAGTGGTTTTCAGCAGTGTGATATTGTTACAAGGAATTTTTTATATAAATATTATATCTATGCAAATACACTTTCTGTTTTTCCAAATTGTCTACCTCTTCCCTGGAAATCCCTTTCATAGCTCCAATGTTTTCCAAAGGGATTGTTATTTTTGGCCTTGTATTTGCCTAACTGAATCTGGATTCCTTTTCCATTTTCCCAAGGCCTCTAATGTTTCTGCATCTAGTAAATTTAACTTTACCTATCCAATGAAATTACCTCTAGTTGGAGGTGGATGGCAGGAGAATGGGGAGAGGGAGTTTATTCTGCTTCTCAAATTTTTGCGTAGTGATTTGCAAGATCTGCAAAGGCAAATTTCCATTACCAGAACGTGGGGAGAGATCACCTGTATAGGGAAAGAGTTCCGCTCCACTCCAAGAGGTAGCATAGACTCAATGGCCTATGTCATGAGAAATAGGACATTTCAGAAGATTATTGACCCAAAACATTGTTACTTTCTTCACATGCTGCCTGACTTGATGAGTATTCCAGCTTTTTCTTTTTCCATCAGATTTTCAACATCTTCAATTTGTATTTGCTTTTAAAACGTTAAATATTGTACCACAATCAACACCTCTTTCAGCACTTAAACAGAAGGTGCAGTCAGTTTCCCAAGCAACAGAACCACATCCCAAAACAAAGTGAATATCTGCTGAAATATTCAATAGATCTGGAACTTTGCAACACATTACTGCAGTGTGCTTTGCAAAGGAAAAAACAAGCTTAACTTCCAGAATTTGCTCCTTGAGACAGAGATAATTGTAAAGCTTTTTTTAAGAAAGGCATTTAGAGGAAGTCCTTGTGGAAGGGTTTTTTTTAAAAAGAAAACCACATTTGGACAAAAAGGATTATTTAACTCAGGAGCAGAATTGCAGTCAGTGGTGAAGAAAGAGGAAATTAAAAAAAAATTAGAAAAGTTAACTAGAAAAGTTTTCAAAACAAAAACTCCATTTTCAGGATCCAGGCATCACTGGCAAGACCAGCATTTATTGCCCATCCCTAACTGTCCTTTATATGGCGGTGAACCACTACTTTGAACTTCTTAAATCCATCTGTAGAAAGTACTTCCTCTGTGCTTATGGGTAGCAAGCTCTCAGACTTAAACCAAGCAATGATGATGCATAAGATTTAAAAATGCCACATCACAGACAAGGTCCATTTTAAATTAGAAGCTCTGACATCAAGCTTTTGAAAAAGATGAAATCATCAATGTGATGAAATCAAGCAAATCTCAGTGGGGTCACCTTCATGATTTTCAAACATAAAAATTGAAGATATGCATAATCTTGTTCAATACACCTAGATTTTTAAAAAATTCAAAGGAATTGATCGGCAATCACTGTCCTGTCTGCCATGGAGAGAGTGGCAATAGGCAGCCTATGCAGCATTATGGAAGGTTCCAGGATTTTGGCCCCGCAGACTCATTCACCACACAATCCCCCCACCGGCCATTTGCTGCTACAGTACTTTAAAAACAAATTAATTCTGTAACAAGGCTCCAATTCAGAATAAGTGTTTAAAGAAATAAGAGACGCGTTTAAAGTGCGTCTCTTACTCGCCCAGGACAAGTCCTTTACAAACAATGAAGTAGTTTTTTTATACTGACATTTATATCACTTTTGAAGTGATATTCCTAAACAAGAAAGTATTTATAAAACGCTGCGCCTTTCACAGGCCGTCGCAAACCCCATTCACCTTGGAGCATTAGGAAGATTTATAGACAAAAGGAGGAGGATGGGTGCAGCGAGGGGACGGAGGAAACCTTTGGCCGATCCATACCCACCATTTTGGCGCCGACTACAGCGGGTGGGCACCTCAGCACCACCCGGGAAGGCAGCAGGCGGCCGAGGAGGCGAGGAGCGCGTCAACGTTCAGGAGCAGGGAGAAGGGCGGAGCGCGTTTTCCTGCACAAAATACGCCGAATGAGGCGAGGCCCGAGGAGGGGAGAGACTGAGGGGGCCCGACGCCCGACCTCCCGGTTAGCGCGACGGACAAGGCTCCGAGGGGCAACGCTTCGTGAACGGGGAGCCGCGGAACGCACCTGCACACAGGCTGACGCTCCAGAGCAGCGCGACGCTGCACAGCGCGGCCCAACGCATCGCCGCCCGTCTGCTGTCCGTCGGTAGGTCGGGGAGCGGCGACAGATCAGGAGGGAGCTCTCCCTGCTCTCGACGCCGGCCGGCCGGGACAACTTGTGCTGCGCCTCACGTGACTGCGGTGCCGGGCTGGCGCGGGGTGGGGTCGCCTCCCACACCCGCCGATAGGCTGCCTCCCCTCCCAGATTCCTCCTCAGCGCAACCGCAAGCGGCCTGTTTACCGCCTGGAGGAAATTGCGCGCTGCTATCCGGTCAATTGGTGCCACGGCGAGATTTGCAAATTAAGATTTTTTGTTTTAAAACTTTATAGACGGTTGCAGAACAAATATGATTTTAAGATGCAGTGTCTCTATTTTAATTTTAAAAGTTGGAAACATTACAGTAATGTTTCGGGATGTCAGTGCATGTCGAAACTACCGTGTCGTCATGTAATTTCCTTGTGACGACTGGCACTGATTTCCATACCATTTTGTTGATATGCATTACTTAGTTAACCCTTCCATTTATAATGCAAAATAAAAGCAACGGCAAATCATGAAAATAAATCATGCACTGAAAATTAGAGACTGTAAATTTAGTGTGAAATAGGTTAGTGGAATTCATCCTGAAGAAACTGAGAATAAAACTACAGAGGCTAGAAAGCTGGCATAAAAACTGAAAATATTTCGCAGGTCGGGCAGTATCTATAGTGAGAGAAAAGGAGTTAGCAAGCTTTTAGTCAATAACCCACCCTTGTCGGAACTGGAAAATGTGAAGTGAATTAAGGTAGCAGAGAGGGGGAGTGGTGGATGCAATAAAGAGGGCAAAATTGTTGGAATGAATGTCCTCTTTCTATGCTATACTCTTCTCTGAAACTGGATCTGGTTTGGTCAATGTAGAGCGGACCACAACATGGGCAGTGAAGAGTATACATGGATGATGTTAGTAGTAGCACAGATGGAAACAAACTCACTTCTGACTCTGTTTCTCTTTCCACAGATGCTGCCTGACCTGCTGAATGATTCTAGTATTTTGTGTTTTTATTTCCTATCTCCAGCATCTGCAGTTTCATTAGATTTTCAATTAATTCAGGTCCTTTACAGTCTAGCACATTGATAGGAAGGGCTGCATTTTAATGCACTTTGAAACAAAAATCATCTGGTATAAAGAGAGAAGCTATATGATTTTTGGAAACTTGGCTCTTGCCCAAAGATGTTCACATATTTCTTGGAGATGTAAGAGACTGCAGATGCTGGAATCTGGAGTAACAATCAATCTGCTGGAAGAATTTAGCAGGTCAAGCAGCATCTGTAGGAGGAAAGGAACTGTCAATGTTTTGGGTCGAAACCCTTCTTCAGGACTGAGAGACGAGATGACCAGTTTAAAGAGGAGAACGGGAATGGTGAGAAAGGATTCTGGGGCAATTGGTGGACTGAGGAGGGGAGTAAGATGACAGGCAGGGAGCGCCAGGTAGGGAAGGTGAGTTGGAAGTGAATGATAGATGGAGGCTGCCTCAGAGTCCCACTTGTAAGGCAAAATATACTGCCCTACAAACAGCACTTCAACTCTCATCCCCTTTCCTGTCTGCTACTTGAGCCAGCTGATGGATACAATTTTAATAATTACAAATAGGAATTACTGAGGAAATTAAAATTTAGAAACTTCCCAGCATCTGCCTTCTGCTGTTGAACTAAATCAAACCCATGCCATGTGTAAACAAACAACTTCTGTATATCAGTACTTTAAAAGCTTATTTGGACAAAATTCAAACAGAGGTAGCCTCTATTTTGTGAAGACTATCTCTTTGGGTACACCAACACCCCAGGTTGTCACACTTGCAGACTCCCCACTGTCACATAGATGTTGTGTCTCATGGGCCACAGCTGTGTTCAGAGCCTGGCTCCTCAGGCATGATGGGAAAGGGGAAGCACACCTTTTCAGCCAATTCCTGGAATATGACACACATTCCACGGTGCCAGCTCACCCTTCCAGCCCTGTTAATGTAACTACAGTTATCCACTCTTTCTGCAAGTAATGCTACAGTTGAACTCTCTGTCATTGTAAATGTTCAATGTCTGGTTCTTGTAAGGCATGAAGGTTACTTGCTGCTTATCAGTGTTGTCCAGGTCAAAAGAACATGAACTATTTAATTAGTTGAGAAGTATGAAGGGAACTGAACATATCCCTTCATCTGACTTTAAGATAGAGGGAAAGCCAATTAAGATGAAAGAGCAATGAAGATGACTGGGTTTAAGACACTAACCTGAGGAACACATACAGCATGAACTAGGGCTGGGATTATTGACATCAACTATCTTGTTTCTGTGCATTATTACTCTGGCCAATGCCTACAATACGCTTACTTTGGCATAGAGAGTACACTTTAAATCTACTGTGGTCTATACCACTGGACCACAATTACTCTATAAAATGACCAAATGTCAGTTTAGTCAGCAACTAAACAATGACATGACCATAAATTAAATTGTCCTGCCCAAGATGGTAGGCACCAGATCAGCTCTCAGACTTCCAGACTGTCTGGGTGGTTGAGTTACCACAACCCAGATTTTCTTGCAGTGCCAATGTGGAGCCCATGACCTCTGCTTAGTTGTCTGAAACAAGATCCTTGAAGTGATGGCACATGTCTGTATCCAAAAACTGTTGCTTGATGAAACAAATGAAAGAGACAAAGTATTTGTCTGTAAAATCAGCAAAAGTAAATTGCAGTTAATGATAAGGGTAACTAATTGTTTCCTGTTGTTGTGGATTTCCCTCAGTTCATTTATAGCATCAAATATTAATATTACAACAAAATAATAGTTTAAATTGTTTATATGGTGTAAGAAATATTTTATTGTGAGGAAGCCTGAAGAAAACTTGAATGGGATGTTATTTTAGGCAAACTGAAAGAGTAATAATTTTTATGGAATATAGTAGCCACAATCTGTAATTTTACATTCCACAGTTGGTCTCTCATTATACGTGGGAACCACTTCCAGTTTATTAAGAACTTCTGTGCCTGCTATCAGGTGTCTGTCAAAAAAAGATAAAGAGACGTCAGGTAACATTACACATAGAAAAAATGAAAAACTATGGTTCACCGCGAGTTATTTCAAGTAATTCTGCGATACTGATATCTAAAAATATTTGAACAAGTCCTGGATGGTACAGGGGAGAAAGCTTGCTGCTGAACAAGCATTATTTCTTTCGCCCTTGGTCGTAAGTCTTCATCGTTTTTTTTTGGCTGCTCTGTGAAAATATTAAGTTTTCCCTAGAAAATTTCTATCTTTATGTGAATTGTCCTTCACCAAGAACTATATATTTTTTATATTTCTCATGACATAAAGGGAGACCATTTAGTGAATGGAGACTATTCTGGTTCACAGGGCATTCCCATCAGTCCTACTCCCCCATCTATTTTCCTGAAACCTGTTTTCTCTCATGTGCCCACCGACCTTCTGATTCTCCTGCCACCCATGTATACCAGGTGCAATTTATGGTGGATGATTAATTTGTCAGCACAGATGTGGGAGGAAACCAGAGTGCTTGAAGGAACCCACACGGTCACAGGGAGAATGTGCAAACTCCACACAGACAGTATCCAAGGTCAGGATTGAAACTGGGTCACTGGAACTCTGCAGGAACAGCACTGTTACACCACTGTACCTTTACCCTCACTTGAATTTATCACACAGGATCCTGACATTTCTTAGTTTTTGATTTATCTCACCTTCTTTAAGTCTTTTTAAATATGGCAGTGTCCTCAATTATTGGCCTTGAACCTTCCCCACGATTTCCAATTAAGAAATATATAATCCCACCCTCTTCTGTAAGTGGACTTGCCTGAAACTGTAAGCCTGACTTTATCTGATTATCCATGTGCATATAGATACAATGCATAGTCAAGCACCATGTGTGTGTGCATCCCCATGTTTGTAGGTGCTTGTGTCCTTTTTATATTTTTGTCATTTCGACACTGCTGACAAGGGCAAATTTATTTGCCATCGATCATAGGCCTTGAAAAGGTGGTGGTGGTGAGCTGTCTTCTTGAACTGCTGCAGTCCACCTGGTAAATGTGTTCCTACAGTGCTATTGGGAAGGGTTCCATGATTTACACCCAGCAATGATGTGGGACCAGTAATGTATTGCTTTGTCCTTCTTGATGGTGGAGGTTTGGACCACTGGTGCAAAGAGGTTGGGAACCGAGTGGTCCTGCAAAATGCAAACTAGGCATTGGCAACTAGGTTACTGGTGAGAAAGAGCTATTTGATAGCACTGTTGATGATAATTCCCATCACTTCGATGACTGAGAGTGCACTGATTCAGTGGCAATTAGCCAGATGAGATTGATCCTGCCTTTTGTGAACAAGACATATGTGGACCATGTTCCACAATGTCAGTAGATGCCAGAGTTGTAACTATACAGGCACAGCTTGGCTAGAGGATTAGTCAGTTCTGGAGCATAGGTCTTCTATACTGCTGCTAGTTTGTGTAGTCCCAATGCCTTTGGCTAACCAGTGCTCTTAGCCCTTTCTTGATATAACAAGGAAGTGAGAAAAGCTTCAGTCATGGTGGGAATTTTAGCCAAGGTAGATCAAGGTAGTTCAGCCCTTCCAGCTAACTACTGTTGTGAATGCTTCAGCCTTGTCACAGTATGCACTGCACCAGGCCATGAAGTTACAGATCATGTGGGGTACATTTCTGCTGTTACTGATGGTCCATACTAGTCTATCCCATTGAACACAACTGTAATGCCACAAACACAAAGGAGGGTGTATTCAGTGTGAAGACAAAACTATCTCCAGGAGGACTGCGTAGTGGTCACTTTTACCAATGCTAGAATGGATATATGTATCTGGCACAGGTAATGAGGATACGGTCAAGTAGGTGCTTCCATTGGCTTGGTTTACTTTCTTCATCTGAAGAAAAGAGAAGGTGAAACCTACCCAAAAGATACAAATCTGGTATTCATCCAAAGTGCTGGTTGAAGTGTGATGTAGAACTGACTTCCATTAGTATGTGGTCCCTTGTTAGCCATTCCTAGAACTCCTCTTTTGCAGTGTGAGATTGCAAAGTTCTCATCTGGTAAGAAAAAGCATACATGTGCATCATTCAATTTTGCTAATGTTGACCGTGGTCTAAGTATTTTCCCTTTGGGACCTGGTGATATCAAGCATTTCATATTGTAAGGTCTTCGTACTCTGTGGTCAATGGCCTATATTAACACCAACCTGAGCACCTCACCACAGGTGGTACTTATTTTATGCATATTTAAAACTACAAGATAAATCATACATGGAATAAACTATTCAAATCTCAAAGGGATATTTTTCATGAAACTAATTTATAACATCTAAACTGGTTCATTAAATTACTGCCTTGTAATTATGCCTATCTATTGATCTCCATAACAGTTTGATCATTTTGACCTTCAGTTGAATCGGTGCTAAACTTGCAGTGAATGTCAATGTGCTTTCTACAGGAACTCATTATACTGCATATTTCTGCTTTCCTTCAAGATATTCCATTGGAATAATACCCACAATGTATTTAAACATTTTGATCTTGTATAAGTGTAACCACCACAAACAATTCAGTCATTTGGTTTCAATCAAACAACAATTGTAAAGAACAGTCTGCTTATATGTTGTTTGTAAACTAACATCAATTGTCCCATCGAAAGTTTGTAAAACTGATTCATTTCATTGTATGTGCGTTTTTGCTATATTGTTTGATAGACCCAACACTTTCTTCAATCTTTCTCCACACAATACAGCACCTTACCTCTGATAAACTTCCCATTGGAGTGGAGCTAATCTGCAGGACAAGTTGAAACCATTCAAAACATGTAACCTCCATCCAGAACCAACATCATGCCAAATTCAGCCATCAAGCTACAGTATGCAGATGCGCACATTCAGAATCTGAGTCCAAGTCAGGTTGACTTGTTCACTCGTTGAGGTGTAGTCATTTGCTCTGGGTGTCTGTGAGCTTGTAACAGATATTAGTTGCTAGCTGAGATGCATTTAAAGGGATAGACAAAAAAAGGAACAAAGAAGAAAGTGGTGATTGAGTTAGATGAAGCACAGAATGCTCATATGGAGCATAAACACCGGCATGGTCCAGCTGGGCCACTTGGGCCCTATCTGTGCTGTGCTTCAATGTGGTGTGACTCAGCTTTTACTGATTATGGTAATGCAAGAGACAAAACTGCAGATAGATTTTTTCCCCCATTAGCTTATGCCTGTCTCATTCCAATCTTTTTTACCGTTAAATGTTTCTCCGTAAATAGATGCTCCACCGTCTCCTCTATTTGATAGAACATCTGTGGTTTCAGAAAAGAAAGATAAAAATATGAATTATTTTTTGTGGGCAAACACCCTGCAGTTAATGCTTTGATGCATGTACCTGACAGTTTTTTTAACCACCTTTGCTCCTTGGTTCACCCACCCACTGCATCGCTTCCAGCCCTACCATCACCAACCACAGCCCAGACTCTCTTATTCATTTGATGTAGAACCAATGAAGGAAAACATTATTTTGGATCTCATTTGTGCAATGAAGAGGATTGACTGATGATCTTTTTACCAAAGGCTCTTTGGGGACAAGCATCTCCAATATATCATTTTATATGGATACTGAAAGTGATTGATTTAATGGAAAACCAGGGTTTTACATCCAAATAAAGGAAATTAAAAAGGCATGAGGAGAGTTCAGAAGAAAGAGAGGGATCTCATCAAATGCTACAAAATTCTTAAAGGGTTTGAGAGGCTTGATGCAGGGGGGTTCTTTCCCTTGACTGAGGAGCCTAGCACCAGGAAGCATAGTTTGAGAACAAGAGTTAAGTGGTTAGGACTGAGCTGAGCAAATATTCCTTCACTTGAAGGACTCTGGAGGCTTAATCATTCAAAACAGAGATCAATAGATTTCTGGATGATAAGGAAACTGTGGGAAGTACTGAAAAATGGTCCCCAGGTAGAAATTTAATCTTGATTAATCATGGGGCAGGTTAGAAGGGACGGATGGCCCACTCCTGCTCCTATTTCTCATGTTCTTTTGAAGATACAAGAGATTCTTCAAATGCTGGAATCTGGAGCGACACACACAAAATGCCAGAGGAACTCAGCAGGTCAGGCAGCATCTATGGAGGGAAATAAACAGTCAACACTTCAGGTTTAGACCCTTCATTGGGACTCTTGTAGGCAGGTTGGAAGATGACTTGCTTCCACCCAAGTTTTGAGATGATTGCTGTCAATGTGTGATCCACATATTCTGACAGAATTGCGACAGGAGGTGCTTGAAGAAGTGGGCAGGTAGTAGTATGGAGGGGGTGAGCACCTTCC
>JAUZTB010000002.1:81656418-81670976 GCA_034780895.1 Rhynchobatus australiae
TGATACTGGAAAATTCTAATGAGCATGTTTTTTCCAACTCAATTTCTTTGGAAAGAAGTTAATGAAATTTTTTTGTCTATTCAAAGAAGTAGTTTTTAACTAAATGGTTTTCATTACTTAATTTAGTTGTTCATGTTCAGTTTATATTTCAACATAAATATTTTAGTATAATTATTGAATAAATGACATGGCTTGTTATTGAAATTGCACAGCAGTGACTAGAATAAAAGGCAGTGTATTTTGAGTCAGAACAATTAATCACATGTACATAATATCCTTTCAGTTTGGACCAGTGAACCCTTTCAAGACACAGCAGATGGCTGCCCCTAGAAATATGCTGTCTGGATATGCTGAACCTGCCCACATTAATGACTTCAGGTTTGAGGAGCAAAGAAGGACTTTTCATACCTATGGTAAGCTCCAATTTACTCTTCAGTATTGTGTTACAGAAGAGGCTGTCAATGACATATACTCTATATTGGTTTGTTGTATAGTCTTGTTTGCGCTAATCTATAACTTTGCCTCATGATTAAAAACAGTGGCTGCCTGTAATGTTTTTTTTACTCCATTCACACTAGACACATTCATAATTATATCTTTTGCTCCTCACTTGGAGTACAGGATTTTGAGAGACTTAACTACAATCACCTTAAACATGTTAGAGAATACTTTAGGTGGAGAAGAATGTTTCATTTCTAAATTGTGATTTTGCTATGATCGAGTAACAGTAGACAATTAGAAACTTTCTTTTCAACTCTGAAAATCTTCCTGCTGAGTGACATGAGGAGGCCAAAGACTTTTGGAAGCTACTTCAAGCTGCTGAGGAGTAACAGCTGAATTGCATCTTGATAGTGGTTAAAGTGGATTTGGAGGAGAGAATCTATTGAACAGCAAAGTGTATAGAATGAAGAATGTGAGCTGGAAGGTAAGGCTTGCACAGTTTGCAGGGTTTACAGATCAGGCCACAGATTTAGTAATGGCACCATAGAGCTTAGAGCAGATGTTCATTATGTTACATGAATCTTACTTTATGTTGTCAAATAAGATCACAATCTTTTTGTGCACTATAAATTTGCATAAATCTTGTAGCACTTTTGTCATATTCTGGCAAATATTCTGAATTTAAATAGTTTGCACTGAACTTAAAATGAAAATATTGGATTATCTCAGATTTGGAGAAAAACAGTGTTACAATGTTTCAGGTCCTTCCTTAATCAATTGAGATGAAAAATCATCATGTTTCTCTGCAGATACTGCCTGATCTACTGAGTAGTCCAGTATTTTCTGCTTTTATTTTGGATTTCCTCCATCTGCAGCATCTTTCTTTTGCACTATAATTAATATAGTTCCACATCCCTAAACACTTGAATCTACTGTGACTACTTTTATTGGCATCTGTATTTAACAATAATGAAATCTGTAATATTAATTAATTCATTCCAAAATGAGAGCAACAACCTCAATTGAACTTAATTCTTTGTATAGATTCTGCTTATTTGCTGAGAATTATCATTTTGAAATATCCCAGAATTCTGCAAGATAGATCACTCTCTCACTCTCTCACATAATATATATAAAATTCAACCTTATTTTACACCTATAAATTATTTGTATAAATTAGATTGTAAGTAGACCGAAGAAAGACCACCAGCTGCAAACCATAAGTGAGACTTTAATGCTTATGCTCTATAAAGAGCAACAATAACTTGCATTTAAATAGCACCTTTAACAGACTAAATCATCTGAGATGCTCACATAAACATTACTTAAGAAAGTCTGACATTGCATTACTTAAGAAGATACAGATTAGTTGACCTGTGTGATGCAGGTGGAAGGGTAAAGAAGCTGACGGAGGGATTTGCAGGGGCTAATGCTCTAGCAGCTGAAGGCACAGCTGACAATGTCGGAGCACTAAAATAATGCATGGGCAAGATATCAGTATTGCAGACACAAAGTTTGATTTAATTCTAATTTTGGATGTGCCTAACTTTACGGAGATTGGGGAATAAGAAGCTAGTCAGGATTTCATTGAAACAGGTAGATCTAGATATAATGAAAACTCAAAAAAAAAACTATAGATATTAGGAATCTGAAATAAAAGCTGAAAATACTGGGAAGACTAAGCAGATCAGACAGCCTCTGTGGAAAAAGAAAGTTAACATTTCCATTCAAAGATCCTTCCTTGGAACTGGGAAAGAAAGAGAACAAGAGCTCATATGTCATTACTTTTGCTGCCAATTTCTATTCTACCTTCACGATTATAAGATCCATCTCTGACTCTTCCCTTTCTGAATCTCTTTTTCTCCATCTCAAGAAAAATGCTAATGACAAATATCCATTACAAGCCTACAGAATCCCACAGCTATCTTGACAATTTCTTCCCGCTAGCCTGCCTCCTGTAAGGACTCCAATAATTTCTCCCATTTCCTCTCTCTGTCCCATGTGCTTTCATGATAAGACTTTCAAACGCAGGTACTTCTGAGGAATCTCCTTTTTCCTAAACTATGGTTTCCCCTCTACCAGCATCGACATAGCCCTTGACTGCTTTCATCTATTTGCCACACCTCTGCTCTCAACACCCCCCCTCCACCCCCATTATTCCTGGACAGAGCCAGGATAGAGGTCCTCACATTAAAGCCCATCAAGTCTCTACTCTCAATGGATCATCTGTAGCGATTTCCACTAGCTTCAACAAGATTCCACCACCAGACATATTTTACCCTACCCTCTCCCTTAAGCATTTCCATGGACCATTCCCTTTGCGACTGGCTGGTCCATTCTTCCATGCAGCTCCTGTCCTTTTCACCTTTTCACTTCCCACCATCCAGGGACTCAAGCAGCCCTTTTAAATTAAGATTCATGTGTAATTCTCAGTGTAGAGTACTATTCACATATTGGTCTCCTCTGCATTGGAGAAATTAAATGCATATTAGATGACCACTTTGCAGAGTTCCTCTATTCAGTCCTTAGGAGTGATCTGAGCTTCCAATTGCCTGCCACTTTACTTCTCCATCCCACTCCCAATTTGGCATCTGTCTGTGGCGTCTTGCACTGTGTAATGAGACCTGACCTAAGCCTGAGGGGAAACACCTCATCTTCCGTCTGGGCATGTTGCAGCTTTCTGGACTCAATATTGAATTATGTAACCTAAGGTAACTTGCTTTCTCTGTGTTTATCTGAACTGGCCATTTCTACTGTACATCATCCATCTATGATATTGGCTCAAATTTTCTTTCTCCTTTATTACAGCCTGACCTTGAGTAACAACTGAGGAAATATTCATTCCATTTGAGGGATAACATAGTGTATTGAGATTCCACTGTGCTGTGCCATGGACTTGTAAGATACTGGTTTCTTCTCGTTATCTTCTAGGAGTTGTCATAGGTGGAAAAAAATCCTTCTTTTAAAGAAAAGTCCACAAGGAATCTAAATGTTGTGCAATTTGAATTGCCACAATGCCTAACTTTAAATGGTCATCCAATTGATGAGTCAATGGGAGGCAGTTAGAGAATGAGAATATAAACAAAGGAACATGCCCAGCACATTGGGAAACTGAGCCAATATCACAGATGAATGACTTGCAGCAAAATTGACCACTTTTGATATAGGCAGAATCAGATTTATTTTCACTGCCATATGACATGAAATTTATTTTGTGGCTGCAGTACAGTGCAAAGACATAAAAATCTATAACTTACATAAGTAATGCAAAAAAGAAGGGAGATAGTGTTCATGGATTGTTTAGAAATTTAATAGTGGAGGAGAAGAAGCTGTTCCTGAATCATTGAGTATGGATCTTCAGGCTCCTGTACCTCCTGCCTAATGGTAGTAACAAGAAGAGGACATATCCCAGATGGTGAGGGTCCCTAATGATGGTTGCTGCCTTTTTGAAAATGTAAGTGACCCAGAATTGGAGAATTGGATACTGGGTCTGGAACTTTGCTTCAGGATTACTTCAAAGGTGTGTAGGTACTGTATAAATGCAAGTCTTTCTTTTTATCTGAGAATACAAATGGACCTTGGGTTTAATGCCTCATCTGAAGTTCTATCTCAATCCTGTGGGGGGAAAAAAAAGTGCCAGTCTATGATATATGTTGAATGTGATACTCTAATTTAGACAGAGTGCCACCACTCTCTAGAAAAGGGCTAAATAAAGCAGTAGAGATGCAGAGAAATGTTTTCCCGTGCTTAACACTCCTCTAAGCTATTGTTGATATGTAATATCAGTACAGGCCTTCCCTGGGTTATGCATGCCTTACTTATGGACACCCATACTTACAAATGAGCTCTCATATTATGATTAAATTCAAAAGTCTGACATTTGTACATGCGTTCGTTCCTATGAATGGTAGAACTAGTTTTCTCCCTCATCCCACTTTTAGTAATTGTTCAGTTTTACCAGTCATGTGCTTTTGATGCCATTTATTACAATACTGTGGAGGTGTGGTTCCCATATTGAGTGATTTTTGAATATTTTCCAATTTATGGACAAAATAGTGATGTCTGTGAAAAACAGAACTCATTTGTTACCCAGGGACAGCCTGTAGTGCCCAAATTTCAGAGAGTAGAAACTCCAGTTGCTGGGTCTGGTCTCGTAACCCTTCTCTTTTTTACACTAGGAGGCAAGTTTCATCTTGAGTTACTAGTTCATGCTCTAAGAATTCAATTTTCTAAACCTGGATTAAAACTACGTTACTAATCTCTGATCATTGCAATACATTGAAAGGACACCTCTGAATTCAATCTTCCACTTTTTGACAAATAGGTCTTGTGTAATTGGAGAGTGATCACATACAGAAATTGCATGAAGATTAGGTGGGAAAATGACAAAATATAATATTGGTCAAATAAAAACAGAAAATATTGGAAATTCTCAGCAGACCAAGCAGCATCTGTGGAGAGAGAAATAAAGTTAACATTTTGGGTTGCTGACGTTTTATCAGACTGAGAAAAGATAGAAATGAAACAGGCTTTAAGCTGCAGATAATATCCAGTGTTCTACTACACCACAGAGAACCAGATAGGTTTACAGAAGCGATGGATATTGGAAAATTGCTTCATTATAAAGTGTGTTGAAAGTAGCTATGTGATGGGAGACTCTGTGTTTGCTATAACAAACATTATCTCAGCATAAATGTAGTAAAGAATACAGGAGATTTTGATGGATTTAGGCTCACTGGTGTTGAAGTAACAGGTTTAAAGGGGTGTTGAAAATGGCAGATTATGTAAATGAGGCTGTCAGCAATTTATAGGGAAGCATTACATTTTGTTTCCTTCTCTAGGTGAACTGTGATCTTGTTAGCAAAACTGATAAACAAATTATCGATGAGCTGTTACCTGTTACCTTTCCTTTATTATTAAATTCACACTTAACACTTCTGGCATACCAATTAATCAACCATTGTATTTTTAACTGTCAATATAATGTTTTGGCTGAAAGGAAAAGAACTGAATGTAAGAGAAATAAAAAAATATATACTCGGATTTTGTTTTTGAAGAGCTTCAGGATTTTTCTTAGCAAAGTAAGATGTCCATCATGGACTGATCTGAGCATTGTTAATGCAAAAGCATGCTTACAAAGTTGCTTTGTCAGCAGGCTCTCTACTAGCTACTTTGCTGAGGTGAAGTTATCTAAAGGTAGCTTTCTTTATTCCCAAGGCCACCAACATCTCTCAGAACCATCAGTAATAAATAAATACTCAGTGACAATACACCATTCAAGCATATGTGAAGGCTTAAGAGGGATCAATTAGGCAGAATACAAAAGCAGTAGATGTTTTACAGCTAGCAATTACAGTGCACCCAAATGTTTGTTTTCGATGCATTTGTTTTCTGGGGTGTGTGCATTGCTGTCAAGATCAGCATTTATTGCCCATTCCTGATTACCCAAGAGAAAGTATGATGAGTTGCTGCCTTGAACCACTGCAGTACTTCTGCTGAAGGTACTCCCATGGTGCTTTTGGGTAGGGAATTCCAGAATTTAGACCAAGCAGCAATGAAAGGCTGATATATTTCAAAATCAAGATGATGTGTGACTTGTAGGAAAACTGCAGATGGTGGTGTTCTCCTACACCTGCTGCCTTTGTCCATCCTAGTGGTAGAGTACTCTCAGGTAACTGCACTGCAACCAATATATGCTGTTGTCAGAGACGTACAAATGTTTAGGTTGATTGGTGGTATGTTACTCAAGGGGTTGCTTTCACCTGGATAGTTGGAACTTCTTAAGTGTTGTCAGAGCTGTAGTTCCTTAGGCAAATGGAGAATATTCAATCACATTCCATATTTGTGTCTTGTATGCATGGAAAGGCTTTGTAATGACAGGGATGAGTCAGTTGCCACAGGATACCCGGCTTCTGACCTGTTCTTGTAGCTATGATGTTTATGTCGCTGATCCAGTTGAACTTCATGTCACTGATGACTCCCAGTATATTGGTGGTGGTGGATTAGGTGACGGTCATACCATTGAATGATTAGACTCTGTCTTACTAGAAATGATTACTTTAGTGGCACAAGTGTTACCTGCTACTTATCAGTCTATTCCTGAATGATGTCCAACTCTTGACCGTGTAGGCATGAATGCTTCATTTGCTGAGGAGCTGCAAATGGAATTGAACATGTAGTCATCAGCAAACAACCCCTCTTCTGACCTTGATGGAAGGATGATCGTGATGAAGCAGCATAAGATGGTTGAGCCCAGGATAATGCCCTGAATGACTCCTGCACTGATGTCCTTGGCTCTGATGATTAATCTCCAACAATAACAAACATCTTCTTTGCGTGAGGTCTAACTCCAGCTGCTGGAGTACAATGTTGGGTATTGATTAGATCACATTGGCAGTACTGTGTACAATATTGATCTCCTTATTTCAGGAAGGATGTTTATGGACTGGGAGCAGTTTAGTAAAGGTTTCATAAACTAAAACCTCAGATGGGCAGGTGAGCTTATAAGCAAAGGTTCTACAGCCTAGCTTTGTATCCACTGGAGTTTAGAAGTGTGAAAGAAAATTTGATGTAAACATAAGGTCCTGGGAAGTCTTGATAGGATGAATGCGGAGAGGATGTTTGCTCAAATGAGAGAATTTAAAGCTGGGTGTGATCTATTTAAGATAGAGATGAGATCGATTCTCCCACCCACCTGTATGCCACTGTACCACCACCTCTGGTGGCTCTTCCCTGCTGGAGGAACAGGATGTCCCTACAGATTGTGATAGAGGTTGGCATGTTGTCTGTAAGGTATGATTCTGTGAGTACCATTATGTCAGGCTGTTACCATTAGGTAGGACAGTTATAGGGCTGAGTGGCCTACGCCTGCTCCTAGCTCATATATTCATAGGTTGGCATCTCATCATTTTTAGGTATACTTGGTGGTGCACCTGGCACTGGTCTCCAGCCATTTTTGAGAAGGCCTTTGCAAGATCAGTTCTGCTATCAGCAATTTTGCCTTGTCTGAATTCAGTACCTAGATCAATGTCGGGTGGTCTTTCCAGTTTTATTCTTTTTCTTTTTGAACACATGAAGTGGTACAATGGAGTGGCTTGCTTGGCCATTTCAGAGGGCACTTATGAATTAACCCCATGGGATGGGTTGGTTTTGGAATCACATTCAGGTCAGAATGGATTAGGATGTCATATTTCCTCCCCTGAAAGGCATTATTGAACCAGATAGGATTTTGCATCAATCTGGTGGCTTTATGGACATTGGAAAAACACCAACTGGTGTTAGTAATAATTTGTAGATTATTATGAATCAGAATTTAAATTCCACAGCTATTGTAGTGGGATTTGAACCTTCATCTCTGGTCTGTTCGTCCCAGTCTTTGGATTGGTTGTTTGGTAACTTAACCACAATGCTACCACTGCCCAAATGTGTTCCTGCATTAGGGTGCCCATCAACCATTTTGGTTGTGGGGGCACCAGCTGCAATTTTCAGATTTGGAAATGTGTTGCCTTACACCCTGGCTGTGTCAAGGGGTGGTAGAGAGTGAGGCTGGCAGTATAGGCTCGATTGGAGCCTGGGGTTGGGTTGGTGACAAGGTAAGTGGCTGGAGGTGAGGCAGTTGGATTCTGCAATAAGGATGAGATTCTAGAGTTTGTTATGGCAGTCTGGTAAATAGAAAGGGGTGATTACAGCCTTCATTTGGGAGGGAGGGACACTAGGGGAGGGGTGTGTGGATGGAGGCTTATTGAAGGATCACAGGGTTGGATGGTGTCTGCAAAGGGTAAGTGTCGGGGACAGGGGTCATGGTCTTTGGGGTTTGGAAAATTGTGATCTGGGCTTCAGGAATGTTAAGTCTATGATGATCGGAGAGATGAAGGGTTATGATTGTTGGGGGAGAGCTGGGACCTAGCCTTGGGAACTCAAGATGATTGTGCATGTGGACCATTGGGAGCTTAGAGTGTCAGAATCTGACCTTAGAGGGGAGGGTCAGAACCACTGTGGGGAGAGACTGCACCTTGGCAATTTGGGGTGATGGATGGGATTGGGGTGGTTGGTGCCATATGTGGGAGGTAGAGATCAGAGAATTGAAGCATTATGGGCTCTTTTAAAGTCCTGTACTATTAAAACCTTGTCCTTGGACTGACCAATACTTCTGGAACAACTTGCCAAAATGAGAATGACATTGTGTGACTGATGTGACAATCACTTCTTGAGAACAAGAATGAATCACTCCTGGAAAGGCCTGTTCAAATTTCCAGAGCAGTACAAAATCAACTCTAAAATAGTTATCATCACATTTCAGTCTCAGTAAATTCGACTTGCATTGGTGTAAACCTGCATGGAGAAGAAAGTAATGATGGCTGCAGAGGTTTGTAGACTCAGCCATCTCCATCACGAGCACAACCCTCCCTGCCATTGAGGTCATCTTCAAGAATCGATGCCTCAAGAAGGTGGCATCCATCATTAAGGACCATCACCACACAGGACATGCCTTCTTCACGTTACTACCATTGGGAAGCAGGTACAGGAGCCTGAAGACCCCTCCTCAACATTTCAGGAACAGCTTCTTCACTGCCACCACCAGATTTCTGAACGGTCCATGGACTCATGAACACTAACACTACCTCGTTATTCCTCTTTTGCACTATTTATTTTTGTAATATAGTAATTTTTATGTCTTGCACTGTACTGCTACTGCAAAACATAAATTTCACGACATATGTCAGTGATAATAAACCTGATTCTGAAATGTAATGCAATTGAATTTCTAGGTCTATGTCTCTCACATAGCTCTTCCTTTGTGTCTCATGTCAGGTTGTTGACTAGAAGCAATGATTCTTATAGCGAGGTACACCTACTTCATCAGTGAAGTCATTTCTGGCCTTATTTCAAGTCAGTACTTGGTACAAAAAAGAAGCTTAGCTCCATCATCATAAATAGGAATGGAAGAAATGTCTCTGTCTTTTGCATCCTCAGCGTTTTAACTTCCTTTGTGCTGTTATAATGTGCATTTGCTCAACACCACCCAGTGGGAGAAATTAAAAATTACAACATTGAATACTGTGTCCTCTTCAATAAGAATTAAATGCCACTGTGATGTAAGGTCCAGGGATCGAGAGTAATTTCTTCCATCAGGCAGCCATGGAAGTAACATCACAGTCTCCCTCCTTAAGCTCTTCATAAAAAACATAAATGCTGTGGAACATTTTGATAAAATCTTTTGAATGATTTAAGCTAAGTGACACCTATTACACATTTTAAATAGTTGGCACATTCTCCAGTCTGAAAATTGGACCTCGGTATGAACTCAAAATTCCTCTTTTGTAGAATTCACAAACTTGCAGGACAGAAGCATGACGACTGTGCTGATTCTTTGTAAGAACAGTTATGCCTTGTCAATATCCTTTGCTTATAAAAAAAAATTGACACAACCCTAACATCCTTTGTTTCAGGAAGAACAGTTTTGATTTTTCCATAACTGTCCCTCATCCCCAGTAACCTTGTGGCATACCACCTCTATAGCCTTTCTTAAGTCTTTTTGAAGTATGTTGCCCATAATTACTTATTATACTCTAGCCGGGGCTTAAACATTGATCCAGCATGATTTCTTTGCTTTTAAATTGTATTGTTCCATTTTTTAAACCATCTAATTAACATTTCCTGTCAACTTTTAAGAACTTCTGTAAATGGACCTTGAATTATTTCTACTGATTTACACTTTTCAACACCCTTCTATTTATTTAATTAGAGCACTAAACTTGAAACTGACCTTTGAAGAATACCAATGCAAACTACCTGCAGTCAGTATCATATACTTAAATTGCTGCCCTTTGTTCATTTCACTGGGCTAATTTTGCATCCATACCCTGATACTTCCCTTAATTCTATTCTCATTATGAGCCTTTGAATGTCTTCCAAAAGTCCATCAACGTAATGTCTATTTAAATTCCTCAAGGGCTCTGTCAACTATAGTTGAGGGGAAGCCATCTCATTAAAGAAATCAGATATAATGTTCCTTTTAACAAATCCAGAGTAGCTTTCATGATTAACCTGCCTTTCTGATGTTTATCCATTATATAGATTTACAATATTTGCCTGGCTATCATTGCTAATTTGACTGATCTGCCATTTCCTGGATTATCCCTTTTCCTTTTCTCTTGAACAGCAGTATAATATTAACAATCTTTTAGTCATCTAGCCCTATTCCTGTAACCAACAAAGATTGAAAGATGAAATGAAATCTGTAAATGCTGGAAACTATCAGCAGGTCAGGCAGTATCTTCAGAAAGAGAAACAGAGTTAACATTTCAGGTCTGAGACCTTCGTCAGAACTGGGAAATTAAGAAAACAAGTTTGTTTTAAGTATCAGAGAGGATGGGGGAGAGCTCAATAGGATAAAGGGAGTAAAGAGATCACATATGACAGAAGTGGAGAGACTAGAAGAATGGAATAGAGTGCTTGTGCAAGATAGCTTTGGAAGCCTGTGGGCTTGTGACAGATATTGGTCACTAATCTATCCCCTGAGATGGAGATAGAGAAATTCAAAAGCTAGTTTACCAAGTCTCTCATATGATAGTTCCACCATCTAGGAACTGGTCTGGTGAACCTTCAAGGGTTCATTTGGCCTTGCATGTTAACATTTTACGTTCTCTCCTTTTCATTAACTTCCCAGCATTTTTCATAAATGGAGGCTTGATACACAAGTCGGTACAGAATATGTGTCCCTGTCCTAATAAATAACTCAGACCTGGTTTCTGTAGTTGAGGTAGAAGGCTTGATATACAACTAATAATAAATAAGCAGCATACTAGAATATTCTCTTGAAGATATATCCCTTTCCTGTTAGCCAGAACAATACATGGACATTTTCAGACTTGACGTGCTGACTCCATATAGGTAGCCTTTGAAATAGATTCAGGATGGAAAAGAGATAAATAAACACCAGACTTGTTCTTAAAACAATTAGCCTCTGCAAGAATGCAGGGAGAGGTAATTGGTTTGTGAGCAGAAGTGATTGGTCACTAGAAGAAATGTGGCTACAAAAAACATGCCAGTCGAGTACGAATGATCTTTGGAGAGATGTGACATTGATTGAATCAAAGGGATATTTTGTCATAAAAGTATAAAAAAAATTGCAGATGCTGGAAATCTGAAATATAAACCGAAAATGCTGGAAACACTCAGGAGGTCAGGCAGCATCTGTGGAAAGAGAAACAGAATTAACATTTCAGATGGGAGATCCTTCATCAGATATTTTGTTATGATTAGATATACTGGGGCAGCGGCCTCATTACGGGTTCATAAGGAAGTAATGGTTAAACGTTGGTCAAGAAAATGTTCATCTATAATATGTAACATTAGAATTGGATGATATGGGTCACTGTGTGACTGTGATATTTTTTAAGTCAACCCAGAAATATGTATCTGAATGACTTGCTTGTATATGCTCCAGGAAACCAGTGAACAAAGGAACTTGACTTTTGACGGATTACTGCAGTATGCAGAGCGTGACTGAATTCCCACAACGCAAGCTTCCTTCTTCTGCTTTATATTTAATTTTATTCTTTTATACTGGACATCTTTGGCTGTGCTGTACTGTTCTATATTCTATTTTTGCTTTTAATGCTTGGGAGAGCACTCAAATGCCACAGAAGGTGTGGAAGGTTGAGTAGAGATGACAAAGAGAATTGGGGGTGGTGTAAGGAATGAATGTTTAAGTTTGTTGATGGAGTGCCAGTCAAGTAGGCTGCTTTGACTGGTTGGCACAAACTCATTGAGAATTGTTGGAACCACACTCCTCTAGTTAAGTGGAAGGTTCTGGTCCTAATCGTGCTCCTGATTTATGCCTTGTTGATGGTAGAAAGGCTTTGAGGTATCAAGTGCTGAGTCACTCACCACAATCTATTATTTATTAGGACAGGGACATATGTTCTGTACCAACTTGTTTATCAAGCCTCCACTTATGACAAATGCTGGGAAGTTAATGAAAAGGAGAGAATGTAAAATGTTAACAGGCAAGGCCAAGAGAGGTTACCTTGAAGATTCACCAGACTGGTTCCTAGATGGTGGAACTGTCGTATGAGAGACTTGGTCAACTAGCTTTTGAATTTCTCTATCTCCATCTCAAGGGATACCCAATCTCTGACCTGTTCTTGTGACCTCAATATTTCTGAGGCTGGTACAGTACAGTTTCTAGTCAGTGGTGACCTCCTATTTGTTGATTCTTCAAGGTAGTGCCACTGGAAGTCAAGAATAATTGTTAGTCTCTTGTTAGAGATGATCAGTGACCGATACATTAGTGATGAAAATTTTACTTGTCAGTCCATGCTTGGTTGTTGTTTTGGTCTAGCTACACGTAGACACAGATGACTCCTTTTGCTGAGGAGTCGCATATAGAATTGAACATTGTGCAATGATCAGTGAACATCTCCACATTTGACAGTACAATGGAAGGAAGGTCATTAATTAAGCAATGGAAGATGTTTACATCTGGGACACTGCCCTGAGGAACTTCCACGGTGACGAGAGCGTAAAACAAACTGCAGGAGGAACCCAGCAGGTCAGGCGGCATCTGTGGAGGTGAAGGCATAGTCGATGTTTCAGGTCAAGACGTCGGAAGAGAGTGTAAAGGGGAGATAGCCAGTATGAAGAAGTGGGAGAGGGGTGTGGTAAAATAGGAGTTGACTTGTGATTGGTGGATCCAGGTGATGAAGGATTGATGGACAAATGGAGCCAGATGTGGGAGGGAAAGATGGAGATGGTGACTGAGACTGGGAGGTGATAAACAGAGAAAACAATGGGCTGCAGATTATGCAATTTGATAAGAAAGGAAGATAAGTGGAATCAGATAAAGGAAGAATGGTGGGCAGATGGGAACAGTAGGGGCAGGGAATAGTGGTTTCAATGTATTGTATGTGTGTGAGTGATAGGCAGATGCAACCAGGTGGGGAAGGGGAGAGAAACTGGGTAACGGGGCTAGTGGTTCAGGGATGGTTGTCGGAAAGAAGGGAATGGGTGAAAGGACATGGATAGATCAGAAACCCAGAACAGGCAGCCATGATTTGCACTGGTCATCAGTAATAGTCGGGTTGCATTACACTTGGGGCCTGACATCATCTTTTTGCCAATATTACAAACCAAGGTAGAAGAGGTGTGTGTAAAGTGCATACCAGAACAGTAGCTGTTGTACACAAATATAAGGTACCAACCTGAGGAAAGGAAGATGTGCATGCTATAAGTAAAATTAAGCAATGTCACAACAAATCAATCAGATCAGACCTTGGTGGTCTGACTCCTGGCCAACACTCATCTTTTACATCTCCCATGGCACTTGGGTACTCGCCCCGTGACAGGTATGTTCAGGAAGTGCTTGAGCTCCTGGGTATACTGAGTGATCCCAGATGTTTTTAAGTGAGCTTGAATCACCAGTGACTTTTCCTTCACACCATTATCCTGGAGGCACATGGAACAGAATGCACAAGTATGCACAGACCATACTGGCCTGCTAATGGCAGTCAGTTCCCTGCCCTTTAAATCATTGAGAGACTTGACACTGAAAATAAAATCACTTAAATGTTTATAAATCTAAAACAAAGCAGTGATGATAGTTAAAACAATAAAAAGATGATGAAACTTCTAATTCCTTTTCTTCTGGGAATATAACTTGAACTTTCCACTAGTTCTGTAATTACCTTGAATGATTAATGCTTGTTTTCCTGTCCAGTTTTTAAAATCTTACTTAATAAAAGTACTCAGCAGTTCCAACAGAAATAGGGAATTTTGGGCCAGCTGTGTTTCGCATTTAATCTGCACACGAGCAAATAATTCTCACTAAATTTTGTCCATCCTGTTTCTGTGGAGTCCATTTTCATCCTTCACTTGTGGTGTTTGCATTTGGCTAACTTTCAATTCATTTTTTGCTATTTTCCCTCTGTTGGCTCCAGCAATAGCATAGAGCTCCATGTTGTTTTTGATAAATTAAAAGGCTGGTTGTTCTACATTAGCTACACTATCTGGATTGTGCAGTTCTTGTGTAAATGTGTACTAGATGTCTGTTGTTTCCCAGATCCATGTTTTAGAATAGAATGGCATAGAAAGTATGATGCATATCAAACTGTCCT
>JAUZTB010000002.1:81732519-81742589 GCA_034780895.1 Rhynchobatus australiae
GTAATGAAGTGCCCTGTATGATCAGTATGCAAGACAAGTTTTTCCATTGTACCTCGGTACAAGTGACAATAATAAAATAATACCAATACTACCAGAAGAAACTGTTTCTTTGCACCTACTCTGACAGATTCTCAATCACATAATTTACATCTTACTTTTTACAACCTCTCCTCAAGATTTAACCTTTAAAGTCTTAGTAATATTCTGGTTAATCTGTCCAGTAATCCCTCCATGTTCAATATATATTTCCTGAGAACATAAGAAATAGGAGCAGGACTAGGTTATATGGCCCCTCAAGCCTATTCCACCATTCAATAAGATCATGGCCAATCTAAACACCACTTTCCTGCCCAATCCTCATAGCCCTTGATGCCCCCAACCCCAATAGTCCAAAAATCTGTCCACCTCAATCTTGAATATACCTGACTGACGGCACAGTATTCCAGAAAGAGTCAACTCACTTCTGAACCTCAAACTCCAGGAGATAAATGAAAACATTTAATTTTCCTTTTTGATTACTTCTGTACCATATTATTAAGAAAACATTCCAGTTTTAATTCCTTCAAGCCAAAGTGGATGTCACACATTGAATTCCATTACTCAATCACTTTCTCTCTATTTTCATCACCCGTTCAGAATGAAATAACTGGTGTTCATTACATTATCACAGTTCATTCGAGAACATTCTGGAGTTGACAGGCCTGTATAGCTGTTACTTCTGTAATCTATAATACCCCACTGAAATGCATAAACAATAGAACAGACACAAGTGAAAGTGGAATAGTGGAGTTCAAGAAATAAACTCCCATAACTGTAGACTTCCACTATATCTTTATTAACGCCTTTCTACTGAAGGCATGTGTATCTAAAACATTACTGTGTTTGAGTGAATGAGCAGACAGAAAGGGAGGTTGTGTGGAAAATAGTTTCAAGTCCACAAACATTTTATGTGGTCTTATAGGAGTCACTTTCTTATACCTTGACCGTAAGGCACGGCAAGTTAGAATTATGTAAATATTTAACCATTTGTTGTGTAGTCTTTTTCTGCAAAGAAGAATTACAATATGTTGTTGCACAAAGTAGGTGCAGGTGAATCTGTAGTCCCCACTGTCCTCATCAGCCACCCCAAAACCCACAAAACCAGAGTGGATGTAAGTCATCCTCAATCCTGAGGTTCTGCCTTAGAAGAAGATGAGTTGGCAATAAAAATTTATATGTCCAAAGATGCCAGTGACACGTGGCTAGAAGACATTGTAAGCATCATGAAAGGAAGCACTGCATTATTGAGAGTTATCAACAGAATAAGCAAGTGGACAAAACTGTGAAAAAGGAATTCCAGTGTATGAAAATATTAAATCATTCACATGGGATTGAAACAACTTCCTACACAGTGAAAAGCTGGAAGACTGTTGAAGGTGATTAACATTGCACTGCTGCACTAATTGTCTTGCTGCTGTGTGCCCTGTTACTGCATCATATTTTAGAATTAATCTTAAGCATATGTGTAGACCTCTATGCTGCATGTGAACTTTCAAACCAAAGTAGCTAATACTTATAAAGAACACATTTGCTTTGTAACTTCACTTAATAAACCTGAATTAGGAGCTTGAAACATTAATTGTGGCAGTATCATAGTTCAGAGTGATCTATAGCAACTTATGTGCAAGTGTACTACTTACACAATTTTTGGTGAAGATCCCAGTGTGGGAAGGTTTATTACTTGCCCCATGGCAACGCTGTTCCATAACATCAAGTTTCATGTCACAGGAAGAATAAGTTTATCAATGAAAGTGGATTCTTGCAGACGGCGGTAGATTAGGTTAGAATTCTTGAAGTTTGTTCCTGATGTCAGAAGAAGGTGAAATTCAAGAGTGCCTTTCTGGTTGACTCGTGGGAGAGTGTCTGAACCAGAAAAGTATCTACACAGTTGTCAGCAACTTCTAGATTCTGCTGTGGGAAATTCTGGACACTGCCAACATCTTGGTCTTTGCATTTTGTTTTCTTTTTCAACAAAGGCAGGTTCAAGAGAAAATATTGGCTGTGAGTATCACCAGAGCTGCATTGATGTTACTTGGGTTGTGACCAGCCATGTTCCATTCTGAGCTTGTCAGCGATAGCTGTTCTCATTCAAAGTGGCAAGGGCACATATTTTTGGCTCAACACTGCTAATTAAGAGAGGGAAAAACTGCACTAATTCTGTTCCTCACCCATCCAATGATCCTCTTCGAAGTGCAAAAAGTGGACACCAGGTAGCCCAGCCAAGATCCCTTTACTGCTCAAAGATCCTGGCAATACTTTCTTCTGGCACGCCCCTAGTTCCAGAAAAATTATGAACTGCAAACAGGTTATTTGGTCCAACCAATCTATGTCAGAAATCATCCACCATGTCTCCTTGTACCATACAACATTCTCTTGGGTGCAGACCAGGGGGAGATAACCATTCCCACACCTCCACTCATCTCACTCTCCCTGAGATTACTGACAGATATTGATCCCAATGGTAATGGTCTTTTATGAAATGTTTATTTTCTTCCCAGAATTGCTTGTTTTTTGATATTACGTTTAAGCTTCTACGTTGTGTTGCTTTGTTCTTACAATTAATGCTTTACAATCCTGAAACAGCAATAATAATTGCCTAACAGTTCACCTGACAGTTTTCTCTTCCTCCTTCTGGAAAAGCATTTATTCATCCCATGAATAACTGCCCGTTCACTCAGTGAACTGCCTGTGGCTCCGGATGCAAATTCCGACCAATGCTACACCAGCAGCCATCCATTGCTGTGGAGGAGGAGCATCACGGGCTTGGCTAAGGTCAGGACATGAGATGGGACACACAAAGCACACATTTCCCTACGCATGGCCAGCAGAAACCAGAGCTTCTTGGGGAAACCTACAATGTCCACTACCAACTTACAAAACAAAAAGCACACTGTGCAGGGTTTGGGGATGAGAAGGACAGATCAGGTGCAGCGAGGATGTTCCTAATGGTCGGGAAGTCCAGGACTGGGGTCACATTCTAAGGATAAGGAGTAAGCCATTTAAGACTGAGAAATTTCTTCTCCCAGAAATTGGTGAACCTGTGGGATTCTCCACCACAGAGAGCAGTTGAAGCCAAATCCTCACCCTAGTCATCCTCTTATCCTTCACACACGTGTAGAATGCCTTGGAGTTTTCCTTGATCCTACTCATCAAGGACTTCTCATGGCCCCTTCTAGGTCTCCTAAGTCCATTCTTAAACTCCCTCCTGGCTACCTTGTAACATTCCAGAGCCCTGTCTGATCCTTGCTTTCTAAACCTCAGGTAAGCTTCTTTCTTCCTCTTGACAAGATATTCTACATTCGTGTCAACCACGGTTCCTTCACCCTACCATCCTTACCCTGCCTCAATGGGACAAACCTATCCAGAACTCCATGCAAGTACTTCCTGAACATCTCCACATTTCCGTTGTGCACTTCCCCAAGAACATCTGTTCCCAAGTTCCTGCTGAATAGCATCATAATTCCCTCCCCCAGTTAAATACTTTCCCATATCATCTGCTCCTATCCCTCTCCAGGGCTGTGGTAAAGGTCAAGGAGTTATGGTCACTGTCTCCAAAATGCTCTCCCACCAAGAGATCTGAGACCTGATCAGGCTCATTGCCCAGTACCAGGTCCAGTACGACCTCTCCTCTAGTCGGCCTGTCCACATACTGTGTCGGGAATCCTTCCTGGACACCTAACAAACTCTGCCCCATCTTTCCCCTTTACACTAAGGAGGTGCCAATCAATATTAGGGAAGTTGAAATCACCCATGATAACAACCCTATTATTTTTGCACTTTTCCAAAATCTGCCTCCCGATCTGCTCCTCAGTGACTCTGCTACCATTGGGTGGAGACTATAGAATTCTCCCAGTAGAGTGGTCACTCCCTTCCTGTTTTTGACTTCCACCCATACTGACTCAGTAGACAATCCCTCCAGGACATCCTTTCTACAGTAATGATACTATCCCTGACCAGCAAAACCACTCCCCAACCTCCTTTACCTCTTTCCTGTCCCTAATGAAACATCTAAACCACAGAATATCCTGCAGCCATTCTTGCCCTTGTGACAGCCAAGTCTCTGTAATGACCATAGGCATAGTTCCACGTACTTACCCACGCTCTAAGTTCATCACCTTTGTTCCTGATACTTCTCGCATTAAAGTAGACAAACTTCAGCCCATCCAACTGACTACAATTTTGCCCTTTCAACTGCCCATCCTTCCTCACAGTCTTTCTACCCTCTGCATCTGCTTGTACACTAAATGAACCAAGCTCTGACCTATCACTCTGGCTTCCATCCCCCTGCCAAACTAGTTTAAACCCTACCCAACAGTTCTAGAATATTGGTCCCCCTCCAGTTCAGGTGTAACCCGTCCCTTTTGTACAGGTCGTACCTTCCCCAGAAGAGATCCCAATGATCAATAAATCTGAAACCCTGCCCCCTGCACCAACTCCTCAGCCACGCATTCATCTGCCAGATCAACCTATTCTTACCCTCACTGGCATGTGGCACAGGCAGCAATCCAGAGATTACTACCCTTGAGATCCTGCTTTTCAGCATCCTACGTAGCTCCTTATATTCCCTCTTCAGGACCTCATCTCTTTTCCTACCTATGTCATTGGTACCAATATGTACCACGATTTCTGGCTGTTCACCCTCCCCTTTCAGAATGCTGTGGACCCAATCCGAGGCGTTCCTGACCCTGGCACCTGGGAGGCAACATACCATCTGGGAGTCTCTTTCAGAACCTCCTGTCTGTCCCCTCCCCTCTTACTATTGAATCACTACTGCTCTCCTTTTCTCCCCCACCTTTCATTCTGCACCACACAACCAGGCTCAATGCCAGGGACATGGTCACTGCAGCTTTCCAATTCTTATTTTCCTATTGATAAGTCAAGATGGAGGAACTGGTGAGCAGGAAAGCATGGGTGTTGGTTGCAACATAGAAATTTCTCTGGAGTACAATCTGACAGTTTGATGGATGCTCCAGCATCACCACCGGTGAGAAGATGGAATTATGGTTTGACCAGTTTGCATTGGCAGTTTACATGAATGTTTATGTTACGAGCAAGAATGACACATAGAGACTCAAGACGCTTTTTTTTTACTGTAAATGTACTTTATTGAAACCAGCTACACAAAATTAACTGTTCTGTCACAAGAATCTGCTGCCTAACCTGACACACTTGCAAATGCTGTTCCTTTTTCTTTAGATACAAGAGAACCTAAATATACAGTAAATCCCATTTATCTTTGTAAATCATAGATTGATTGTTCCACAATTTCATCCATTAAATTGAAAATTATTATTGTGGCTTATGTTACTTCTGAGCACAAAATCCCAAATGTCCTGGTGGATTAATTTTAGAGTAAAAATGTAATTTTCCTCCTCCACCTCATAATCTCACCCCATCCCCCATGTCCCTACATGGTGGGTTCTCCTCCTGGGCCTCTGCCTGTAATTGATGTTTGAGAGAGCTGCACTGGGTCACCCTCGTTAACATCCTCCTCCGATTTCTTTCCCCTCCTGCAGGGAAGAAACTGTCTTGTGAATCTGACAAGATGCAGATCTTCCCTGTGCGGAACTGCAGATGCAGCTCATGTTCCACTGATCAGTGTGTCAGGAAGCTAGTACAGCAATAAGAACTATTCACAGTACACTAATGTAGATGGGAAAAGGCATAAACCTCAGATACTCCTTCTGATTCTGATCTAAAGTAATAACTTGCAGAAATCATGCTTGAATTTTAAATGGGTACATATTATAGAATGTTTAACTGTTGCACAAACAATGGACTAGATTATGTTCTCTTATGCTTTTTGTGTAGGAAAATGGCTGGCATGTCAATCAATGGATAACCAAATTCTAATCTTTGGAGCTCAAAACAGATTCCGACTGAACAAGAAAAAGATCTTTAAGGGCCACATGGTGGCAGGTTATGCCTGTCAGGTTGATTTTTCACCTGACATGAGGTGAGTAGCTAGGTTGTAAGTTTTTGGAATATTGAATTAATTTCTGATTTGTTGTTGCTTTTAAATCGGACTATTCCAATGTAATACTCTCAACTTATCGAGGTGAATGAATGTACCTCCAACAATGCTCAAGAAACTCAGTGATATTCAGGGTAGTCCTCATGGAGGTATGGCAAACAGTGAAGCTGATCGACTGCAATGGGCATAGGTAGGCCAGCTAACTGGGCAGAGAAGTGGCAAATGAAATTTAACACAGAGAAGTGTGAGGTAATGCATTTTGGTGGAAGGGACGAGGAGAGACAGTATAAACTTAACAGCAAAGGAGTCACGAGACTACAGATGCTGGAATCTGGAGCAACAAACAGTCAGCTGGAGGAACTCAGCGGGTCGAGCAGCAGCTGTGGGAGGAAAAGAATTTCAGGACCTGATGCAGGGTTTTGACCTGAAACATTGACAATTCCTTTCCTCCAAAGTTCCTCCAGCAGATTGTTTGTTGCTAAACTTAATGGCATGTTTCTAAAGAGTGTACAAAAACAGAGGGACCAAGGGACTGATATTTATAAATCTGAAGGTGGCAGGACATATTGAGAGAGTAGATAGTAAGCCATTTGAGATCTTGCACTTCATAAATAGAGAGACTCAGGACCAAAGCACGAAGATTTGTTGAACCTTTATAAAGCTTTGTTAGGCCACAACTAGAGTATTACATCTTGTTCCTGTCACTTAACGTTAGGAAGGGTGTGCAGGTCCTTGAGGAGGTGCAAAGGAGATTGATCACTAGTTCCATGATAAGGGATTGTGGCTACAAGGTGAGGTTGTTAAAGTTGTGTTGTTCTTCTTAGAGTAAAAGAATATTATGAAGAGGTTAGATATGACAAATTATATATGGCAGATAAAGAATTGTTTTACCCATTAGCTAATAATACAAGGATTAGAGGATCCAGATTTTAGGTTTAGGGCAAGAGATGCAATGGAAATGTGAGGAAGAACTTTTTGCACAAGTGGAAGTGACCTGGAACCCACTGGGGGTAGACAACAAAAGATTTTGGAAAAAAATATAGATAGTCATATGAGGGAAGTGAACTTGCAGACGTTTGCAGATAGACCAGGGGAATGTGACTCACTGTATTGCTGAGTAGAGAGCAGGCATGGACTTGAAGAGTCAAATGACCTCCTTCTGTGCCATTAAGACTCTAGCTCCTGATTGACACTGGCATCCACTGCCTCAAACATTCACTGTCTCTGCAAGATGTGCCGTAGTAACTTGCCAAAGCTCCCAAACCTGTGATGTGAAGCACCAAGGGCAGTAATTGCAAAAGAGCGCTGCCGCCCAGAGCAAGTCGCACTTCATCCATTCTGTTCATTCGTAATCCTGCAATTTCTCTACTTAACACCTGTGGAAGTGTTTTTAGCAAGAAAAAGTAAAATGTGCAAGTTTTTATAGCTACTCACAATGGTGGATCTTTATTCCTTGACCTGGAAATTATGGTAACTGAGTATTGCAGGAAAATGCATACTTTTATTATCCATCCCTCACTGAACTTAATAGTTTGCTAGGCCATTTCAGAGGAGAGTCACCCACTTTGTTGACCTAGAGTCACATGGAGATGGAACAGGATGGAGATGGCAGATTTCCTTCACTGAAAGGCATTGGTGAACAAGATGGGTTTTTACAACAATCTCCTAGTTTTGTTGTTTATTCGCATTACATATACTAGCATTTTATTCCAAATTCATGTAGTTCTTTGAACTTAAATGGTTGTGGGATTCAAACCCATGTCTCCAGATCCCACACTCCGGATATCTCGAGTAATTGAGCCAGAATGTGTTTGTATGACACTTGTCTGAATGATCTACTGAAAATTGTTGCTCGTTAGAACAAATGTGGCAATGGAACAAATGATGGTTGACTGACTGACTGAACTTGGAACGTATTAGCTAGTAAAATATTGCTTTGAAAATCCAACTTTAAATGATAGGGTCTATTGTCTAAACTTCCTTGACCTAGCCTTCATCGTTCCTGAGTAAAAATCCTGGAACCCACTGCCTAACAAAGCCACAGGAATAACTTCATCACACAGACTGCAGCAGTTGAGAAGGGACTCATCACCACCTTCTCAAGGGCCATTAGAGCTGAGAGATACCAGCGATGGCCCATACCAGGGATACACCATACCATAAGTGAATAAATTTAAAAAAAACAAAAGAATATACATCCACAAAAGAAACCAAATCATTGGTGACTTGAAAACTATGCATTTTTCACCGAAAAATCAATAGCCACATTCCATTAGAGCACACATTGCTTTATATTCTAAACCTTTCTTTTGTTTGAACAGCTATGTTGCCTCAGGTGATGCTGATGGAAAACTAAACATCTGGGACTGGAAGACAACCAAGCTTTACAGTCGAATCAAAGCACATGATAAGGTCTGCATTAGTGCAATCTGGCATCCTCATGAAACATCGAAAGTCATCACCTGTGGTTGGGATGGGCAAATCAAACTGTGGGACTGATGGGGATTTCCTGGAATTACCCGGCATCGGGACTTCAGGTTCCATCGAAGTGCTCTCAGATACATTCTAAGTGGCTGAAGCCACTAACATTCTCAAGGAAAATTGAATGTGTATTAGATTGAAGGTTCCAAGATGCAAGAATATCCACCTGCTTCTAGTCTTTTATAAATTTGAGTAATCTTAAACAATCAACAAACTGTTCAGTACTGTTTTATTCTCTCATTATTTATTTTGAATTTGTATTTTTCTGAGCAAAAACAGTTCTGAGTGACTAAAAGTTGGAAAGAACAAGATAAAGGATATTTTTGAACACATAACTTCCAAGGTCTTTCAGTGTAAAGAACTAAGCTATCATACAGTGCTTCTTTTGGGCCAAAGCAGTTAAAGATTCCTCAGGATTGTGATATCTTCAAATAACCTACTGTTCTTTCAGTGTAGAAGTATTGTTTAATGCAACCACCGTTTGTGAATTACTAAATGACCCTTGGGTCACCATTCTCTTTTATTTCAGTATAGTGTCTGTTACTAAATGAAAAATAGATAATGCCTCCAGACTTATTAATTAAATAGGAACATGCAATTCTGAAATGGTTAATTTCTAAGGGACATTTGTCAGAGCATTACCAATTACAGAGAAAAGTAATCATCTTACTTGTCGAGGGATTTGATTTTGATGGTATCATTAATCAAATTGACCTTTCTTTGAATATATTGTTCAGAAAACTGAGTACTGACTGTTTCAAAACCAATATTTACCATATAATCACAATTTTGCTACAAAAGGCTTTTTTATTGCTCGGCTTATTTCTTGTGAAATTAGTGCAGTCCTAATTAGAAACCTACATATTTGCCCTTCAATATAATTGCAAACATTTACACAATGGTGGAGTTTTGTACAGAAAATTGGTAACCAAACCGCCTGCTCTTCTAGTCCTTGAAACAATGACAGTACTGCAGATGCTGGAAATCTGAAATATCAATGGACAATGTAGGGAATACTCAGCAGGACTCAGCTTGCAAGACAAGCAATACTCAGCTTGCAGGAGAGAAATAGAATTTAATAGTATAAGTTGTTTACGTTTAATGTGAATTGGAAAATGTTAGATGAACTTTTCTAGTTCTGCTGTTTATTCTCTGACTTAAAATGTTAACTGCTTTTGCTCTATTAATACCACCTAACAAACTGAGAATTTCCAGCATTTTTTTTTGTTTATATAATTTGTATGACAGAATGGGGGTTGAATCAGAAGAGATAATATCATGTACCTTAGTGTATATGGAAGGCAAGAAGTTGAAACAAAGCCCAGAAGTACTGGCATTTACAGGTCTCCAACAGAAGTATTTAAATTATTTTTATGCTGAATGATTAATAAGAGTTTATTTTTTGACATTGGTGAACTGTGCTGATTTAACAGTAAATTGAATTCAAGGGGTCTTTTTTAAACAAGATGTTTTTTTTGTTGGATAGTTTACCCTAATAAATGTACTTTTCTATGCCATTATGTGCCTGTGTGTGTGTATATGCGCATTTGTTTCTCTGGCATGTTGGTTTCTAGTG
>JAUZTB010000002.1:82517218-82527694 GCA_034780895.1 Rhynchobatus australiae
GCTGCCCCCCCCGCTGAGTTCCTGCAGCAGGTTGTTCATTACATCACAGCAACTGTCAGAGTTACCCAGGCAGTAGGGGGATGATGAGTTAAAATGACACCGGTGAGGACCCTTTAGCTGGTGACTAAACATTCAGCAGTGCAAGATGTAGGAAGTGTTAGCTGAAGCACCAAACAGAGTGGTGGCTCTGGTGTCAAACTAGTGCTATCTGCCCACTCTGTCTGTTACCAATGGCTGCTTGGAGTGCAAGATCCAAATCCTCGCATGCAAGGCATCCAATGTGACTCATTCCACATTGTGTACATGACCACAATCCTTTTGGACATCTGAGGGCTTCTGTGGTGCCAGTCCTATCCGTTTTAATTCGCTGAGCCATCATCTACATTTATATTTTGCTCCTCAGCCTGCTGACTCATGCCTTGTTCCGTCTTGTGATGTTGATAAACTGCCTAGTACTTGGAATCTATTGTGTTTGCTGCACTTGGTGCAAAGTGTGTTAAATGCCATCCTGTGCCCTATTTTTATCCAGTGTTTTCTGCTGTTAAAACTGATGTCCTTACGGCCTGGTGATCTGGATTCCTTTAATGAATATCTGACGAGACAGGTCAAATTTCTAATGTCCCACTAAATAAAACCAGAGAAGCTGAAAACATGGTGTATTTGGCTTGGCTGTGCCTGAGGGTTGCCAATTCTCTCCAGGGTTGTATTGGAGCATCCAGGAATTAATCTCCAGGTTACTGCTGTGAGCAGTTGGATGAAAGTCATGGGCAAGTTTTTTTAAATAGCGTTTTCTTTCATCGTTATACAAATACTAACAGTGGGATAAACAGTAGCTCAACTAATGAGGGATTAGTCAGATGTACCCGGGAGTTCTTTGGATGCGACCAGAGTAACTCCACATGGGTTGCTGGACCGCTGGGGTCTATGGGTCAGACTACAGGTGTATACACAGACCTATTGGACCTACGTCTTGATAGTTCTCGGGTCCCCAGATGTAGACCGATGAGTCTGTTTGGCTTCCACTCAGCTAACAGTTGACTGAACAGGATGGAAAGATTCCATTTCCATTGACTGCCAGTGGCCCTATGCCTATCTGCCACTTGACCGTGGGACGTGGCCTTTGCTGGATGGGCCGCCATTTATTCCTCATCCTAATTGGCTCTGAAATGATTGGTTGCTAAGCCATTTCAGTCAACCATGTTGTTATGGGTTTGGGGTCACGCACAGGTTGTAGAGGGTAAGGCTGGTAGATTCCCTTCCCTGAGGAAAATCAATGAGCTAGATGGCTTTTAATGACAGTCTGGTAGTTTAAAGGTCACTAGGTTTTTATTAAAGGTTTGTTTCCTTAATGAACTTAAATAGCCAAGCAGCGGTGATGAGATTTGAATTCATGTTTCTTGATCAATAGTCCAATCCTGGTTTCCATTCCTGTGAACTCATCACAGTGCTACCTTACCCCAATATAAATCCCTCCCCATCAACATTCTGCAGGGCATAATTGACCAGAAGCTTAACTGGATCAGATACATTAATATTTTAGCAATGAGCAGGTCAGAGATTGTGATGAGCGACTTAGTTCCTGACAGTCCAAGGCCTTTCTACTGGGCGCAAGTCAGGAGTGTGACAGAATATTCTCCACTTGCCATGTTAACATGGAGCTCTATCACACTCAAAGTTTGACCAAACATAGGTAGCCTGTATGTTTGTCAAGCTGTCCTCCACCCTTAACACTCCCTCCCTCCACCAGTGCACAGTGACTGCAGTGCATGTCATCTACAGAAAGCAGTGCAGAAGGTCAGCAAGACTTCTTCAAGTGCATCTCCCATATCCATGACCTCTGCCACCTAGAGGGATAAGGGCTGCAGGCACATTGGAACACCACCCTCTCCAAGCCATACACTATCCAACCATCATTAGAATCCTGGGTCACCCTTCCCATCAGTAACATGTGAGCCCCTTCACCGGGCAGCCAGCAGGCATGTGGTTCACCACCAATCAAATTCAGGCCTTTCTGCTGCTCTGTATCCTGTGAAATATTATAAAAGCCGTCAGAGCTCTGATGCTCTGATAACATTCAAAGCTGAGATGGGTTTTTAGACTTTTAGGGGGTTTTAGTTTCCAGACAGGATGAGATCAATCAGTAACGGAGACTTGCAGATGCTGGAATTTGGAGTAAAAATCAAACTTCTGGAGGAAGAGGTCAGGCAGCATCTGTGGAGGGAAATGGACAGTCAAAGTTTCAGGTCAAGAGTTGTCATCTGAGATTGACCATGATCTTGTTGAGTGACTGCGCAGATTCCCCCTCCTCTGATTTCCCATGTTGCATTAGATTTCAGGCCTCTCTTGTCCCAGTTTGTTTCCCCAACACCAATCATCAGGTTGTTCTCCATGAAGTCTCGCTGTTGACACATCAGCTGCTGCATTTACGACAAACGAGGAAAACTTCTCCATAAGTAGTTCACTTGTGGAGTGATCTACCTGAGGACCCTCACCATCCGAGACATGACCTCTTCTCATTACTACCATCAGGGAGGAGGTACAGGAGCCTGAAGACCCACACTCAACGATTCAGAAACACCTTTTCCCCTCCACTATCAGATTTCTGAACAGTCCATGAACCCATGAACACTACCTTGTTATTCTCTTTTTTTTGCACTATTTAGTTTTGTAATTTATTGTAATGTTACGTCTTTTACACTGTACTGCTGCCACAGGCCATGAAAGTCAGTGATAATAAATTTGATTCTGATTCTAATTCCACAAGATGCATCAAGAAGCAAGTTCTTAATAACCTGGAAGTTATTGTCAAAGGTATTTCTGTGTAAATTTGTGTCTCTAATGGATTTGCATCACTGCCTCGGCTGTGATAAACTGAGGCCTTAAACCCAATTCAAGTAATTGGGTTAGATTCCCTACAAGGAATAAAACTGGTTAAGGAAGCACTTACTGACTGACGGCCTGAGTACATCTAAGGTGTCTGGGTCACATTAGCACAATGTAACTTTCAGTGTTTTTTTTATTAACAGATGAAGTACGTGGAAGAAACTTTTAAACTGCAAAATGAAGAAGTTCTGCTAATGTGCATTGGGATTTCGTCTGGGGTTGGGCGATTGGTGTTTGGCAGGGTAGCAGATTACCTACCTGGCGCAAATAAAGTGTTCCTTCAGGTAAGGTGGGTTTGTGTTTTACAGGGATAGGGGGTGGTAGGAAAGGAGGGATCTGGCCGATGCTAATCCACTGCTGAGTACCTGGAGAGGGAGGGTAGGGAATAGGTTGCTACTGATGAGTAAAATCAGTCTTAATATAACTGACGTGCTATCAAGCTATCACAGATTGTACTAACTAGCTGAATCCCACGTTGAGTGGATGGGCCACAGCAGGGTTTGGGTATTGCCGGTGCCAGCTGCCAGGAGACATTGCCCATCAGCGGGGTCTGCTCAATTACGGGAGACTTGGTGGTCGTCATGGGAGTGAGGTAACCCGCCAACTAGCGGAAGGTAGCCACAGAGTTCGGTAGGATATAGTTGTAGAGTGATATAGCATGGATACAGGCCCTTCAGCCCAACCAGTCCATGCTGACCATGGTGCCCACCCATCTAGTCCCAACTTCCTGTGTTCGGCCCATATCCCTCCAAGCCCCTCCCCTCCCTGTACTTATCCAAGTGCTTCTTAAATGACACTATTGTACCTGCCTCAACCCCTTCCTCTGGCAGCTCGTTCCATATACTCACCACCCACTGTGTGAAGTTGCCCCTCAGGTCCCTTTTAAATCTTTCCCCTCTCTCTCCCTAAACCTATGCCCACCAGTTTTGGACTCCTCTACCCTGGGAAAAGACTATCCTCTCATAATTTTAAACATTCCTTTAAGGTCACCCCTCACTCTCCTCTGTTCCAAGGAATAAAGACCTTGCCTGGCCAACTTCTCCCTATAACTCAGGCCCTCTAGTCCTGGCAACATCCTCGTAAATCTTCTCTGCACTCTATCCCATAATAGGGCAACCAAAACTGTACACAGTACACCAAGTGTGGCCTTACCAATGACTTACACACTGCAACATAATGTCCTAACTCCTATGCTCAGTGCCCTGACTGATGAAGAGCAGCTTGCTAAACACCTTTTACACCGCCCTACCTGTGACGCCCCTTTCAATGAACTTTGCACTTGTACTCCTAGGTCTCTCTGTTCTATTACACTCTCTAGCGCCCTACCATTCATATGATGCTTATCTACATCAAGGCCAACAGGAACGTGGTGGTAACATCTGATAGTAATCATGCATGGTTTGTCATGTTGTTCATAGCCCCTGTAGTCACTGAGTCTTAGAGCTGTACAGCACAGAAAGGCCCTTCAGCCCATCATTATGGCCATTCAACAGTCATCAGCTCTTGGATGGCGAGCAAGTGACACTGGGAATTGGTGAGGAGGAATGAGTTTGCGTGTTCTCAGCTGACAGACTGACTGAAGGAATTCTGAAACCTGTTCTATCTTCTTTTGGGAAAATGGTCAATTGGATACGTGAACCAGGCATTCCATTGCTGCCTGTACCACTACTAATGGCTATCCAGTAAAAGAGGTAGAGTGTTGCCAATGGCTAGGATACTTCCCATCTCGTTCTAGGTAGCCTTGGCCTCCAGCTGAGCTTTTCAGTGAGTTTGCTTTGTGCTTAAAACATTCTGGAGAATGAGCAAGGCATAATTCCACACATGAATGTTGGAGTGTGGAGCTGCCCTGGAATTATTTGAATTTTTGAAACCATTAATCCAGAGGTGACTCAGGAGGTCACTCCTGACCCCCTTTGTGTTTTAAAAACACAGCATTGCATCTGCTCACAATAACACCAAAAAACTCTTAGAAACAATTGAGATAATTTAAATTAATTGTCAATTCAGAATAATATAATCAAGGTAAAACTGAACCTATCTCTCTGGTGGCATAATGCTGGGAAACTGGGAGAATTTCCAGTACACTGCTGATCTGTGCGGGGTCCAGTACTGGAGGAGAGTTAACTTGGCAGTGATGATCAAACGCACAGAAGCTGAGGACTTTGTGCTTGTGCAGGAGGAGTTCCCGACTCTCACAGTGGTAAATATCAGATGGAATGTATATAATACCAGAGCCACGTAGAACAACAATTTAGTTGTAGAAGTTCCAGGCAAATTTATTTGCCTTTGCAATTACTTGTACTAATGCTTGCTCCTTACAGTATTACAAGAGCTACATGTAAGTGAAACGGGAAAATGTTTGTGCTGTTCTTCATGTTATAGAGCTGGTGAAGAGAATATTCTTTCCCTTTCTTTTGCAGGTGGCCTCGTTCTTTGTGATCGGCCTGATGTCCATGATGATTCCCGTTTGCCAAGGTTTTGCTGGTCTCATTGCTGTTTGCCTTTTCATGGGTTTATTTGATGGCTGCTTCATCTCAATTATGGCCCCCATTGCCTTTGAGCTTGTGGGTTCAGAGAATGTGTCCCAGGCAATAGGATTCCTTCTCGGGCTGATGTCTATACCAATGACATCTGGACCGCCAATTGCAGGTAACCTCCAACTAGATGGCTCAAGACTGAAAATGTCCTTTGATGATCTTAATAATTACATCATCTGATATTTGAAGCCTGTAAATGGGTGAAGCATACAATGTGTACAGAGTCTTAGACCTGTGTTATCAGCTATTCATATGTTTTCATCTCAGTAACAGTCTGGAAATGTTCATTCGTATTAACAGTAATAATAACTGTGTTAAAAAGTGCTATAGAGAAACACCTTGTGGTGCTTCATTGGAATTTGACACTGAACTCTGCAAGGAAACAGTGGGACATTTGGCCGAGGTTGGTTTTAAGGGGCTACTTAAAGGAGGAGAAAGAGGTGGGGATGTTTAAGGAGTGAATTTGAGAGCTTAGAGGCTTAGAAACTAAAAGTGTGATTAAAATCAAGGGATTAGAATTGGAGAAGTATGTTCACCCCAGGCTGTTGGAAGGCAGTACAACAGACAGTGCTGCTGCCTCAGTAGCTCAAGCTCAACACCGATCTCTGGTGCTGTCTGCGTGCTCTCTCTGTGACTATGTGGGATTCCCCCTGATGCTCCGGTTTTCCCTCCCACATCCCAGAGACACGCTGGTTGGTATGTTAATTGGCCACTATACATTACCCCTGATGTAGCGACGGCTGGAATCGGAGAGGAATTAATGGACACAGGAGAATGAATAAGTTACAGGGAAATAAGTGGGAGAGTGGGATTGATGGAACTGCTCTGAGAGTTGGCATAGACTTGGTGGCCCAAATGGCCTCCTCTTATGCATTAGGGAATAATAACATATTACATAGAGGTTAACCGGTGAGAGAGGTTAATAAAATCATGAGGTGCATAGCCAAGGTCTTTACCTAGAGTAGGGGAGTCCAAAACTAGAGTGCATAGGTTTAAGGTGAGGGGAAAGATTTGAAAGGGATCCGAGGGGCAACTTTTTCCCACAGAGGGTGGTCCACATTTGGAACGAGTTGCCAGAGGAAGTGGTAGAGGTGGATACAATTACGACATTTAAAAGGCATTTGGACAGTTAAGTGGATAGGAAAGGTTTAGAGGGATATGGACCAAACACGGGCAAATGGGACTAGCTCAGTTAGGCAACTTGGTTAGCACGGACGAGTTGGGCCGAAGGGCCTGTTTCTGTGCTGTATAGATCTATGACTCTATGGGAGATGGGGTTTTTGGAAAAATTTTAAAGTAACTTAGGAATTTTTAATTTAATGAGTTGCATGCCATTTTTTATTGAGTAATGCCAGATCAGTTTAAAGATGTACAGACCTTTAATTTTTGATGCCGTTTCTTTGTACATTTTAGTTTCTAGAATGGTTAATAGCGAATTGAAAATGTATTGTCTTCATGCCATATGAGATTCAGAAATGAACTAGTCGGTAACCTATGCAAATATCTACTAACACCTCTCAGAACTGAAATGCAAATGTATGAGTTTCACAGAATTGGCAGCAATCACTTGGTTTCATTTGTTAAGAGAAGGAAGCTGATGCAGTTTGTGGTTTCATACAAGGTGAATGGGATTCAGAGAACCCTTTACATTGATGCAAAGTAATAATTAAAATATAAAGCAGGGGATATGAAAGGGAAAAGCTATTTTATGTGGAGACTGGTTATAATCTGGAACTCTCTGCCTACGTGGGTGGTGGAAAGAGAGCCATCCTGGACTTTCGAAAGGGAACTGGATAGGTGTTGAGGGGGAACAATTTGCAGCTTTAAGGGGAAAGAGGGGTGGAATGAACCTGACGGGCTTGCACTACAAAGAGACAGTGCAGACTAGATGGACCGAGTGGCCTCCTTCTATGATTGACATAACTCAGTAGTTCCTGCATGCTCCAGAGGCATACAGCTGTGGAGACTTGCCAGACACAGCTTGACATAGCCATGAGAGGATTTATATTTGAACTTTCCTACCTGCTGATTTGTTTGAAGTTTGTGAGCCTGGCGATTAACAGTTTAATCCTGGATTAGAGCACCAAATCCTGTTGGCTTCTGTAGTTTAAAGTTAAATTAATTTGATTTAAACTTCATGCATGACTTGGCTTCTATGATCTGGACATGTGTAGCCCAAGAAGTGAAAAGCTGAGTTATCTTATGTACATCCTTGTTTATATAACATCATTATTTTAAAAACGTGTTTCTAAAACTTAATGAATTTACTTTCCTGCTGCCTCAACATGGTCACCCTTATGTAAGAAAGGGCTTCCTCCGCGAACCCGGTGAAGCATGGGAAGGAGAGGGAAATATATATTTGTTCTCATTTATTTTGAGCAAGGAGTTTCATTGCACCTGTGTGTGTGTGACAATAAACTAATCTGAATCTAAATCTGATTAGTAGAGCTGACATTGCCCAGGACAAGGTGGCATTGAGCCACTGCCTTCTCCAATTGCTTCATGCAATGAAGGGCGTTTCTACGTAGCTCGAGGGGAAGGGATTTGGGGAATTAGAGCTGGAGGTTAGAGGTATGTGCCCAACTCGAGCTGCGCAAGAGTGGGATGTAGAAAATATGGCAACAATCCTCCAACCTCATGTTATTTGCTTAGTGGTTTAGGGATCCTTCCCCAAAACAGTTTACAAACAGAATGGTACAGTAGGGAGAGAAAGGCCCAGCCTGTCGGCACAGTGCAACAAACAGTCTGCTGGAGGAACTCAGGTAGTTGAGCAGCATGTGTTTGGGTGTGTGTGTGTGTGTGTGTGTGTGTGTGTGGGGGGGGGGGGGGAGCGGAAGTCATGGGCATGGCATTAATTCCCTCAACCAGTGACTGAATCCCCTCCCACAGCACACAGATGCAGCTCGACCCGCTGAGTTCCTCCAGCAGATTGTTTGTTGCTCCAGATTCCAGCATCTGTGCAGCCTTCTTGTTTCTCCATTTTGCTACCCAATTGCAAAGTCCCCTCAAGGCGTCCCCAGTTTGATGGGAGTTCTGTGAGACCCTCTGTCACTCCTCCCCCTCTGTGGTTTCTACTGCTCTCCGGCTCTTCGACCACGCTCTTACCAAGACCCACTACCACAGCCACATATCCTTCCCCCGCAACAGATGCCACTCGACCTGTCGAGTTCCTCCAGCAGATTTTTTGTTGCTCCAGGTTCCAGCATCTGCAGTCTCTGGTGTCCCTGTTAGTACAGCGATCTGTGAAGGTGACGTTGCAGGTTATTGAAGTGACTGTTCGTTGTGGGGTCAATGCTGTGCAAGGTTCTCCCCATCTCTTGCATTAGCTGCTGGGCAGGTGTGGATGGCAACTCCCACTGTTCCTCCAGGATAGTGCCAAAGGGATTCTGGGCTGTACAAACAGGGGCGACAAGACTGCAAACACCAGGATGCTAAATCAATAATAAAACACTTAAGGTTTAATTGTGCCTCCAGTTCCACACATAGGACGTACGTGAGGGCTTGGGATAAATTACACAAGATTCACACAGGATGTGAATGTTGTTGCCAAGGTCAGCAGTGGCCCATATCAAATTGGCCCATAGGCTGAGTTACTTGCTGGGCCATTTCAGACATCCGTTGACAGTCCATGTCTTCGAGGCACAGTGGTGTAGCGGTTAGAGCAACGCTATTACAGCGCCAGCAACCCGGGTTCAATTCCGGCCACTGTCTGTAAGGAGTTTGTATGTTCTCCCCGTGTGTCTGCGTGGGTTTCGTCTGGGTGCTCCCATGTTCCAAAGACGTATGGTTAGGAAATTGTGGGCATGCTGTGTTGGTGCCGGAAGCGTGGCGACACTTGTGGGCTGCCCCCAGAATGCTCTAAGCAAGATGCATTTCACTGTGTGTTTCGATGTACTTGTGACTAATAAAGAAATCATATCTAATCCCTGCAGGACATTCGTGAAACAGATGGGGTTTTACCGACAGGAGGTTTATGATCCTTGGGCCTCTCCTGGTCTTCACCTTCTCTCCCTGCCCCCCCTCAAGGTCTGGCATCCCTGTCAGATTCTGTACACATCTGCACTGATTGGGAGGGGGAATGCTTATGTCTGATAAGAGCTTCCACATCTGACTGGCTGAGGTTGACTTGGGATGGGGGTGGTGGGAATTAAAGTGCCCCCCAGCCTCCTGCTCCCAAGAACTCTCACCCACCCACCCCTGGCACAAATGCTGTTACTATCTCTCATTGACAAGTCCCGTTTTGCATAAGCACTAACAGTTAACCGGTTACTCTGTGGTGTGAGTGAAGCTTTGAACTGCAGCCAGTAGCACACAGTTAGAGGGCCTTGAGCTGATAACTTTGATCAACAGAAGAGGTAAGGTAAGAGCATTGATGTCAGTTAAGAACAGGATATCTAATGCCGTGCACCATCACCTGTCATTCCTGGGAGAAAGAACAACTCTTCTGGAGCACGCAGTGCCATGCTTGGGAATGCAGCCGGGAATCCTCTGTTCCTGGATGCAAAGGGTTAATGAGTAAGTTGCCCCGAGCCCTTCAGAGGTGACTGTTCCTGACGAAGTGTCTCCGACCCGAAACGACTGTTTCTCTTCCCACAGATGTAGCCTGACCTGCTGGGAACTTCCAGCGTTTTCTGTCTTTCGTTTTTGATTTCTAGCAATTGCAGTTTTTTTTTTGATTTCCTCGCGAATATTTCAGTCTCTGATGGACGGAATCTATGCCACGTGTGTCGGCAGGTTTGCTTCCTTTGTAATCACCTGCGTCCCAGTTCCAGCTGAGGAGGGTGTAAACGGGCATTGAACATGTCAGTCAAGATGGCAACAAAGCCCCAGTTTTAATTGAGTGGGTTGCTTGGCCCAGGAGCCCTGGCTGCTGGCGATCTGGCCCAGCTCGCCAGCAGGAAGCTCTGGAATGTTGACTCTTGGGCCTGACTTGCAAACCTCAAGTCAGTCTCTCATTTGAAGGCAGAAGGAGGAGCCAGTTGGTGAACAGGCAAGGCAGGGGCTCATTGGGCAGGTGCCTCCCAAGGAATGGTCCTCAGTACTGGGGTAAGTCAGG
>JAUZTB010000002.1:82735664-82745837 GCA_034780895.1 Rhynchobatus australiae
ATTCAAATTGCAACCTAAACTAGACCTTCAAGCCTCTCCCAGAAACTTAGAGGGGGGGAAAAAAAGTTACCTACCTGGTGTTAGCAGGTTACTTTGTCCACTGGTTGCAAGTTCAGTTATAACTATGGCTGCCTTTAAATCCTGAGGATTTTCATCTTCAGCTTGGCCCCAAAACCCACAGGACCTGCATCTCCAGCACCACCTTTAAATTCTACACCTTGTTAGACAATGGCACTATTGCCAAGTCTTCCATTATCAACACCCTGAGATCACCACTGCCCAAGAACAACGAGGCCAGTTACATCAATGCTAGAGCTGGTTAAGGGTGTGCATTCTGCTATGATTTACTCAAGTGCTTTTCACTGCTTCTGGGTGTCCCAAAGTGCTTAAAGCCAACAAAGTAATAACCATTGGTGTGTAGGAAACATCATGTTATTTGTGGGAGCAAGCTGTGAATAACCAACCAGAAATTTTTTGGGTTGGATATCAAGATTGTATATATTGACTAGGCTACCAGAGATAACTGGTGTGCTTTGTGAGAAGATGAGGCCATGATCCAACTTTCCACATGATAACAGTACTTCCGTAATACTGACATGGATTGTCAGCCGAGGTTTTTATGGTCAAAAATCACTCGAGTAAACAAACCCACGATGTTCTGACAGAGTGAATGTGCTACCAAATGGCCATAGCCAAGACTTGTACCAACCCAAAAAAAAAGCATAGACCAGAATACAAGTGGCACACATTTACCTTGTTAGGTAAAACTGCAGTGCTATAGGCATCTAAGCATCTCTGAACCATGCATTTGCAGTAGGATCCATGGGTCTTAAAAAAGATGAAAGGGTAGTTTGGCCAACCTACTTCCCTGTGCTCCCAAAATTGTTCTTAGTACCTTCCATGTTGATCTTTCTCAGTTTTGAGCAAACATAGGCCAGACTGATGAGGATGTTACATTTCCACAGATGCTTTGAGAACAGCTTGAAGACACTGTCCTCCTGCTAATCTCCTGGGTAACAGAGCTCAAAACGTCTGTTTCCAGTGTCTGGCATCAGAAGCCAAATGATATGACCTGCACATTGAAGCTGGATGAATGCAATTAAAGAGCTGATGCTCGTATAATGGCCTGGGAGAGGAAGATGACTTTGGGTTGTTTATCTTTAAATTTTAAAAATTTTATTTACAGTGCGGTAACAGGCCCTTTTGGCCCAACGAGTCTGTGCCGCCCATTTTAAACCCTCATGTTAACCTACTTGCTGAATGTCATTGCAGGGAGTGAGATTGGAGGTGAAGGGCCACATGATTAGACATTTGTTAGGAATAGTAACTGTGTATTGTCACTACCCAATGCCCAAATGTTTCCAAGGTTTTGTGGTTAGGAGGTATGGACTACTTTGTTAGCTGATAAATGGTAATGAAGCAAAACAGTAATCAAGCAATTCAATTTCTGAAGTTATAATGGAGAGAAAGTCATTGGTAAAGTACTAAGTTGGTCAAGCCAGGAGGGAACTTCACTAATATCCTCAGAAGCAGATGACTGGTCCCCAACAACCACAACATTTATCAAGGAGGTGCAACTCCACATAGAGACAGTTTTCACTTCTGCATTTCCACTGGCCTTAAATTTTAGAAAAAACCTTGATGCAATTTACATAAATGCTTCCCACTATCGAGAGTTGTCACTCTCACTTCTAGAATGGAGGTCTTATTTGCACCAAGGATATAAACTAGTCTGGGGTGAAGTGATCCAGCCAGAATCCAAACCAAGCATCTCTCAACAAGTCATCAATAAATCCATGCCACAGGGCAGATGGGCATGAAGTCTGTAGTGTGCGTGCAGCACTGCTGCTATTTTTATTTGGCACCCACATGCTCTTGAAGATACTTGATGTTCTTAGTGCCTACAGGATTCTCCTGATTTGAGAATGGAACATGCAGTAGTAATTGACTGGATTGGATTTTTTTTTGTTGACAGAGACCACCACATATCTTTCATCATGTAAATTGAAGCACTTTGGCCAGAAAGTCAGCTTTTTATGGACAAAAAATCTTAGCAGATACTGTCCAGGGCTACATCTCTATTAGGTATTCAAAAGTTCCCTGGCAGACTTTCCTTTCTGCCTGTGAACACCCAGATAAAAATAGACTCAAAGCTTTGACCAACCACCAAGGAAAAAAAACAGGAGGAAGCACATATTATTTTGTTTACATCAAGCAAGGTGACATACCAACATGTATCTACTTGTAATGTTTTACATATTGTTACTAACTGAATCAAGTGCCCAATCTCAACTTCTGTATATTTGCTAACTGCAAAATGAAAGTTAACAGTTTTTAAACCTACTTTACCAACTGCTTTCTTGTCGATCTCTCTCAAGACTAGAAAAGGTAAAGGGAATGAACAAGAGGCAAAAGATCCAGTTCCAATCAAATAGAGAGGTAATTTTTGTTATAGCCCTGAGCTATAACATCATTTTTAAACACTTGTATTGCTAGTCAACAGAAGTCAATTTCAGTAACTGTGTTCAGGTTAAGGAAGCAATTGATGCCAAAAAACAAAGTATAATGTCTTCAGTAGGACAGTCAGGAAACTGGACAGTCCATTGGAAAGAGAGAAAGGGCAGTCCAAAAATGGTTATGATTGGCTTTTTTAAAAAAACTGCAACACTTTAGTGATTACACTTACAGGACTATGGAGAAAGGGTATGGCATTTGCAAATGACTAAATAGATATTTCAAAGAGCCAAATCTGGCTTGATGCAGTGTGCTGAAATTGAGTAACTTGACACATCTCTGAAAACATGCCAGATGGATGATAGGAGCTTTGGAATACCAAGAAGCTGCCTTTCCATTGAACAGAAATATTTACTGAGAATCATTCTGTGATTAATGGGTGAAATCTCATGGGGAAGGAATGGTGTAGGGTGGGTTGAAGAGAAAAATGAGGAAATATGTAGGCAGGAAAAATGATACTTGGTTCACTGGACTGCACATTTGACCACTTGGCCCAGTGGTACTGTATTGGTATGATTTCAAGTTCTGCCTAATCAAAGTAAGGAAGTAATACTCCATAATTTTCAAATAATGGAAAATGGCTGTTTGGTACTTAGTGTTCCAGTGAACAATGTTCTCTCTGAAAAATAATTTTTGACAAGTGTTCCTATGCTCCAAAATACACCATCAATCTGTAGTTCCATAACTGGGAGATGCATCTTTTCACTTAGACCAGGAAGGCCCAGAAATGTTCCACAGCTAACTAATTCCAGGGAGGTGAATTGCTCAAACATAGCAGCAGCATCACACACCACATGTAGTTTTGATACTTCTTCCTACCTGTAAAGGGGCAAGTTCAAACTTTTCAGTGAAGTCTTCTGGAAGTGGCAAATAATAAAATTTACATGTTTATGAAAAAAACTGACTAGGAATTTCCCTTCATTAAAATATTTGCAATACAAAAAAAGTGACCCAAGTCATGTAATGAAGTTTACCTTGCGCAAAAAGTGGCTCTTGATCTGATGTGCAGGCTTTTTTCCCCATTTCTTTATTACAGTCTTCCAATTAGTTATGCAGCTTCCTACATTATGATCCAAGTTTTATTCCACCATGTTTTTTTTAAAAAGAGTTTTTCATGTCTTAAATGTCTAAGGTTTCAGAAAACTATTTGAATCAGATCATTAGAGAAGCTAAATAAAAACAAACTTGGTAGAGGGATAGAAAATGTTATGACAGTAAGGGTGACAATGGAATTATACAATTAGGCAAAAGGAAAGCTAATAAAAAAAAACACATCCGACTACCACTTGGTTATCATGTTATTTTCACACAAGTGAAAGTAAAATGCACAAACTTAAATTTGTAAAACCTGATCGTTTTGCAATATGAGTAGCCATTGAACTGAACGTTCAAACAATCCATTCTAGGCACCCAAAACAATGTTCACATCAGAATTTGATCAGATAGCCAAGTTAACTGCTACTAAACATTGCATGCTGTGACAAGATGACCTAGCTTGAAACAAGCAGTGGAGCAAACAGATTCTTCTTCAGCTGTTTTATTAGCCCTGGAGCAAATATCCACACAAAAAAAAACTTACTTTAGTTGCAAAATAATAGGTAATATACTTTTTTAAAAAGTACTAATGGTGGGGTGGGGTAAATGGATGCACATTAAGTTTATTAGCCAAAAAAAGAGACAATTTTTAAAAGAATTCAAGTCTTCAGTTACACTGTCACTTCTAGGCAGCGTGAAACAACCTTCACACCAGCTGCCAATTCAAAACACACAAACTCGCATGACATCCAACCAACAACACAAGTTCAGAAGTTCAAAAGTTTTAAGAGATTAAGCAGAAGCTTTAAGCACAGAATTCAGAAAAGGCCACAACCTAAAATGCTCTTATTCAAAATACACTTTAAAAATCAACATAACACTGCTGCCTGAGGAAGTCTCCAAAACTGACTGAACACACATTATTCAAAATAATTGATTCTACCTGGAAAGTATTGGAGTCCCACAAATGCAACTAAATTTTTACTGAGTTAGTAAAACCAGAATAGAAAACTAATCTGCCCTAAAAATTGATACAAAAAGCAGCAATTCCATACAACTAAAATCTCTTAAGTATGCAATACAATATTTAATGGCATCAACTAACCATTAGTCATAGTTATTAATTTTATGATTGAAACTTATGTAACACTATTAACCATGACTAAATTTCTCCAAATTAATATGATACTAAATATGAAAAATATATTTTGCAGTGAACAATTCTAATTTACACTGTTAAAACCAAAACAAAAGCTACACCAAGATGCTAATTTGCAGTTTTCAGAAAGTTATCCCATATTCCATTCTTTGCATGTAAAGACCACCCTAGAGGATCAACAAGGAAAACAAAACTGCACCAACAACTTCAAGTGGCAGTAAATGTAGCACTACATCTACAACTGAAGAGCAGTTCCATTTTTAACAACTGCACCAAAGCTTTGCCTAGTAAAATATATGCATAGAGCTAAAGAGTAAACATGGCAATTGAAGTCACTTATTACAGTATGCAAATAAAAGCTAATTAAACATGAAAGATGGTGAAAATCTGTTAACAAAACTACACCTCAATTGGTCCCTTTTTGGTGCATTACAGAGAGCATGGCTACCCTAGATTTTATTACCACACGAGGCTCAGTTACTATGTGAATACAGCTAGTTCTGTTTCCCCCAAGGTTAGTAAGGCTTCAACTGAACACAGGGATGGATCTGCGTGATAATTACAACAAGGTGATCGGGGAGAAAGAGATTTTTCTTCACAATTAATAAAAGATCTACACAATTCCCATCTTCCCTGGCGGATGGGGGAAAATAATCAGACGATTTTCATCCCTCCTGAGCCGTTAAATATAATACAGAAATCAAATCCGAGAGCAGCTTGTCTGACAGTATCGTATCTCCCTAGACATCAGAAGAGATGCAGGGGTGCACACAACCACTGGTGTCCAGGCACACATTAAACATATGCATTAATATATGCACACACTAAATATACTGCACACAACCCTATTGCTTCATGGCTGCCTGTGTCTTACAGTGAGGGCTTTACAAAATGGCAAGCGCTCTAACCGAGCCCGTTTGCAGCCCCAGCGGGGGAACCACTGCAGTGTTAACATTTCACAACAGTTGCCACAAGACCACCTACCTGCAGGTGTTGGCCCGAAGATACGAACCACGGGCACCCTGGTCACCTCAGCCTGCCTGAACTCAGAGTAGCAAACATCCAGACCGGGGAGCGGGCTGGACATATAGTAATCGGCGGTGACAATCCTCACTGCCAACATGCTGACCCGACCCTCGCTGCTGCGTTTTAAAGAATATATATATATTCGAAATTAGATCGTTTCAAACGCTAACGGTGCCTGCTGGCGGTTGCTAGGGAGCTGTCAGGCCGAGGCGGGCGTGCTAGTGGCCGCGAGTGAGCAGCAGGACGGGGCGGCTGCGGGCCTGGGCAACGCGTGTGTCCATGGCTCGGGGTCCCTGCGCCCGCGGCCCCGCTGCCGCCCGCACATGACGCCGGGCGCCGAGTGTTATTTTCTCCTCCGGAGAGCGGGTTGGTGGTTGGGGGGGAGGCAGCGGTGAGGTAGGTGGGTGGGTGGGCGCTCGGTGCCGCTCCTCACAGCCCCGCCAGCCTCCGCCCGCCGCAGCTGCACTGCAGCATCCCTCCCTCGTGCACCGCCGTATGAAGCGGAGAGGCCAGCGGAAGGCCCGCCCCCCACCCCCGCGCTCATTGGCTGGCCCTCCCCACCTCCCCCGACGCCTCCACACGTTGGTTGGACGCGGCCGGCATTCGGCTGGGAGGCGTCGTCGATCCACCCTGGGCCCCGCCTTCCTCCTGCTCCTGCCTCTGAATGATTGGCCGAGGCTGCGTGATTGACAGGCAGCCGTTCTGTCCGCGCTGATTGGCTTATTCCCCAGCAGTGCGTCCGAAGAGGAGGGTCGAGTGATTGACAGGCTGATTGGCGCTGCTGCTACTGGTATGCACTGCATTGTGTGGGGCTGGTTAGAGCAGGGCTTCTGAGGCAGTCCCTTGGAATCGAGGATGACCTGCTTCCAATCCAGTCCCATGGGTTCTGAGAGTCCAATGCAGGATGCACAGACTCTGCCACAGGTGGGGCATTTGGTGATTAAAGAATGGGTGGGTTAGAGTCACATGCTATGGCCAAGAAAGCACACCAGCTTCCTCAGAAGGCTAAGGAAATTCGGCATGTGTCCAATGACCCGTGCCAATTTTTGCAGATGCATCATAGAAAGCATCCTATCCCACTGCGTTACAGCTTGGTAGGCAACTGTAGACTGCAAGAAATTGAACACAGCTCAATCCATCCCGAAAACCAGTCTCCCCTCCATTGACTCTACACTTCTGCTGCCAACATAATCAAAGGCCCTTGTCATTCCCTCTTCTCCCCCCCTTCCACTGGGCAGAAGATTCAAAGGCTTGAAAACTCGTACCAGGAGACTCAAGGACATCTTCTATCCCATTGTTATAAGACTCTGAATGGAACTCTTTTACAATAAAGATGAACTCTTGATCTACCTCATTATTGCTCTTGAACCGATTGTCTCCCTTCACTGCACTTTCTCTGTAACGTTAACACTATATTCTGCATTTTATTATTGCCTTTCCTTTTCTACTACCTTGATGTACTTATGTTTGGAATGATCTATCTAGATGGCATGCAAAACAAAGCTTTTCACTGTATCTTGGTACATGTGACAATATTAAACCAATTACCAATAAGGACATGGAAACAGGCCCTTCAACCCACAGATTCCGCACTGACCACCATGCACCCATTTGTACTAATCCTACATTAATCCCATTTTTTATCCTCCTATATCCTCATAAGCTCCTCCCAAGATTCCACCACTCACCTACATACTACGGACAATTTTACAATGGCTAATTAACCCACCAACCAACATGTCTTTGGGATGTGGGAGGAAACAGGAACACCCTCAGGAAGTATACAGGGAGATCGTGCAAACTCCACAATAGCACCCGAGGTCAGTATTGAACCTTCATAGTCACCCTTATAACATGCTGTTTCAGATGCTTGAGCTCCTCTCTTGTTTGGCTTCCTGGATCTCCTCATCCTCGAGACTTGGTGCCAATGCTTCCTTTGATGCTCCTTCTCTGTTATGTGGTAACAAGTCAGGGATTCCTGTAATTGTTAATGTTGTTACATTTTTTTCAAAAAGACCAAGAACACACTTGAAACATTCTCTTATCTCCTGGAGATCTCTTGGCATAAGAGAACTTGAAGTAGAGTGCTTTTTTCTGGAGTCAGATGACATGCCACAATTGAAAGACACAATACAGCAAAGGCTGTAAATCTGAAATTAAAAACAAAATGCTGGAAATGCTCAGCAAGTCAGGCAATAACAAGTCTACAACCCAATGGCATTAACATTGAATTCTCCGATTTCAGATAAACCACTCCCCTTCTTGTCCTTTTCTCTCTCCTCCTCGTCTACCCAGTTCCTCTTACACACACCCAACAAACCACTCCCCCCACCCCAGCCCCATCACCTAGTTTCTTTCCCTTCCTCCACTTACTCCTGCCATCATCCATCTGCCCATCAGCCACAAACTCCCCCCATTGAGTCCCCTCCCCACACTGTTCTCATCTGCCCTCTCCACCTCCCTTATTTGGTTCCATGGTCCACCTTCCTTTCCTATCAGATTCCATCATCTGCAGCCTTTGTCATCTCCACCTAGCACTTCCTGCCTGACCTACTGAGTTCCTCCAGTGGACACGAGAGACTGCAGATGCTGAAATCTGGAGCAACACACAAAATGCTGGAGGAACTCAGCAGGTCAGGCAGAACCTATGCAGGGAAATGAACAGTTGAGATTTCAGGCCAAGATTTCAGGACTGAGTCCTGATGAAGGGTCTCGGCCCGAAACTTCGACTGTCCATCCCCCTGCATAGATGCTGCCTGACCTGCTGAGTTCCTCCAGTGGTTTGTTTTTTCGCTCCAGATTCCAGGATCTGCAGTCTCTTATGTCTCCATCTCCCAAGCCTCACCACACTGCTGTTTTCACTCTTCCCACCTCTGCCTGCCAATCACCCACCTCACCTGGATTTACCTATTGATTGCCAGGTCTCGTCCATTGATCTTCCATGAGGTTTTACACAACTACGTGAGAACTAAGAGCAGGAGTAAGGCATCAGGCCCCTTGAGTCTGCTCACCATTCACCAAGATCATGACTGATAGTCTACCTCAGCAATCATTTTCCAGCACTGTAAACGTAACCCTTGATTCACTTAATACGTAGAAATCTATTGATCTCTGATTTGAAGAAATAAACATCTAAGCCTCACAGCCCTCCAGGACAGAGAATTCTTCACCATCCTTTGAGTGAAGAAAATTTTCCTCATCTCAATCCTAAATGACCAATCCCTTTTTCTCAAACTATACCCCTTGGTCCTAGGCTCCTCAGTCAGGGGTAATATCCTCCCTGCACCTAGTCTGTCAAGCCCTTTAAGAATGTGGTAAGTTTTGAAGAGATCTCTCATTCTCCTAAACTATAGAGCATCCAGTCTATTCAGTCCCTCCTCATACTACAAACCTGTCATCCATAAAGCCTATCTAGTGAATCTTTGCCGAACCCTTCTTTACCAAGTACATCCTTTCTTAGATAAAGAACAGAAAATAGGAACAGGGGTACACCATCTGGCCCATCAAGCCTGCCCTGCCATTCAATATGATTCGCTGATTTGTCCCAGGCCTCATCTCTTCTTCTGTGCCAGTTCTACATAATCCTCATTTCTCCCGTCTTTCAAAAATTTATCTACTCTGTAACTACCTCCTGTAACCTGGCCTCCACAACACTCCAGGATAGGGAATTCCACACATCCACTACCATCTACGAGAAGAAATTCCTCTGCACCTCAGTTTTAAATAATTATCCCCTTATTTGGGAACCTCTCTTATGAAAACATCTCAAAGTCTACACTGCATTACCCACTTAAAATCATATATGTTTCTAAAAATCATCCCTCATCTAATCTCCACAGATCTAATTTCTTTAGCCACTCTTGATAGGATAACCTTGTTAACTCCAGCATCCATACACTGAAGGTCAATATGCCATTTGCCTTCCTAACTACTTAGTCATAGAGCAATACACCATGGATACAGGCCTTCGGCCCAACAAGTCCATGCCAACCATGGTGCCCACCCAGCTAATCCCAATTTCCTGCATTCAGCCCAAATCCCTCTAAGCCCCCACCCCTCCCTGTACCTATCAAAGTGTTTCTTAAATTATACTATTGGAACTGCCTTAACCCCTTCCTCTGGCAGCTCGTTCCATATACCCACCACCCTCTGTGTGAAAAAGTTGCCCCTCAGGTCCCTCTTAAAACTTTCCCCTTTCACCCTAAACTTATGCCCCCTAGTTCTGGATTCACCTACCCTGGGGAAAAGACTGTTACCATCCACTTTATCTATGCCTCTCATTATTTTAAACATTTCTATATGGTCACCCCTCATTCCCTCACATTCCAAGGAATAAAGACCTAGCCTGCCAACCTCTCCCTATAACTCAAGCCGTTCTTGTCCTGGCAACATCCTCAGAAATCTTTTCTGCACTCTTTCCAGTTTAACCACGTCTTTCC
>JAUZTB010000002.1:83334074-83344217 GCA_034780895.1 Rhynchobatus australiae
AGGGGTGGGTGGCTGGGACCTGTGGCAGATAAACTGACCTCCTTTCCTTGGGTCAATCTGTGGCCTTAACCAGCCAGAGGTCTTCTATCATGCAGCAATCCTGAGCGCTTGCAGAGAGTGAAGAGCTGCTTATTACCAGTTTGGTGACACTCTGCCCTTTCAGATATCCCCCTACAAGGTGCCAGCCCGATCGATGGGCAGTAGAACAGATCTGTGAGCAGCTGTTACAAACCCTTCACATAGCACTGCAGTACAGGAAACAACTTTACCTTCCATCTGAAGCAAGTTGGTGGTATTCCTATGTGTCGTCTGTACACATAGTATAAAGGGCTTAATATTAACCCTCTCCCCAGTGAAGTAGGCAATTAATATTAGGGCAGTAACTTAGCCCCTGAAATGCTGATCTGTATTTCCTTATGGCGTAGGAGGAGACCAGTTCCTTCAGGCCAGTACTGATCAATATGTCACATTAACTCTGTTTCTCTTTCCTCAGGTGCTGCCTGACTTGCTGGTTATTTCCAGCATTTCTATTTTTGCCTCAGCAGGTTTTGGTTTCTTTGTGGACCAGGAGAGGCAGAGTTTCCATTTCATACATTGTTAAGAGATAGAAGGAAGCCATTTCACCCATGAAGTCTATGGCGGCTCACAGAACAATCTCATTCCCTGTAATCTATTCTCCCCACATTCCCATCAACTCCTTCCAGATTCTACCACTCTCCTACATACTAGGGGAAATATGCAGTGCCCAGTTAACCTGTCAACGCGGGGTAACCACCTCAATCCTTCTTTACCCCAAGATCCCTTGTATGTTTTACCCATTGCCCCTCGTTCCACAAACACACACCGTAGCATCTTTCAATGCAGTACTGCCAAACCAGCCAGACTTGTAGTCTCTCCCTCAGGACATCTTAAACATTAACTGAACTGAAGCACAACTAAGAACTGGGTTCAGATTGTCTAGGGCCATTCCACACTGGATCCTTGGAGATGGAAGAGCACAAAGAGATCCCTTTGTCATTAGCCTGACTTGAAAATGAAGGCAGGCATTCAAGGTGAAGGTGAAATACTTCAGACTGTGCCAAACCATCTGTTTGTTGGCAGTTCCCAGCACAGATTAAGAGTGACAGCCCTTCAAAGTGATCCATTAACTTTAGGAGAACAATAAATCCAATTAGTATTCAAATGCTCCTTCTTATTATTTGACTGTGTCTGACCAGGGCCCATTTCATTTTCTGTTCTTCTGCTCTTGATTAATTGGTGTGAGTTGTTTTAAAGCTTTTCATTCAATAATGGACGGGTGATATTCTCAGTAAAGTGACTTTGTTCCAACACTGCAAGAGATATTTAGAGGGAGCCTTACATGGTTCCATTCACTAATGCGCATTCTGTAGCTGGTCTGCTTAGACTGATGACTATCCACTGCTTAGAGTCAATACTATATCACTAAGGGCTAAAAGTGAAAGGAAACATTAACATGACACAAACGTTGGTTTTCAACCAAGTGCAGAGCATATCTGTAGGAAATGTGTGGAACTTGATCATCATTAATGTGGATTGTCAAGGTCACGGACGGTTTAATTCTTACCCCGCCATACTCAGTCATATGTCATCCGCTACAGCTCACATCTGTGAACATCATCTGCTTCATTTCCCTGCGGCCGGGAACAGAGGCAGGAACAGAACCCCACAGGGTAAGCTTGTATCCTTTTCATAATCGAACTTAAAAGAACTGCCCCCGACCTTGTTTCCTGAGGCCTCCTGATGGCCTTCATCAGTCCTGTTGTTCCCCGTTGTTGCTGGTCCCAGGCATTAGCCAACAGTCGGCCTTGCCCACAAGAGGCTGGGCAGACCAGCTGGGAGAGAGCCAGGTCATTTGCTTGCTGGACCTCCACTGTGCCTCACCTGAGCCCTGGTGTGTGACTCAGTGCCCTTACAATGGTGCTGCAGGTAAGGTTCCAGCCACCAGGTTCAAACCCACCCTCCACTGCTGTCTGTGTGGAGCTTGCAAGTACTGCCTTTGACTGCATGGGTTTCCTCCGGGTTCTCCGGTTTCCTCCCACTTCCCAAAGACATGCGGGTCAGTAGGTTAATTGGCTGCTGTAAATGACCCCAGGTGTCAGTGGAGTGTTATTGGACAGAGTGAGAGAGTGGGGGAATAGAATTACACTGAGAGCCAGCATCGGCTGGATGGGCTGAATATCATTGGGAGATATAATAAGTTCCGTAAGCTTATTCTCCAATTTCCAAACTCAGCTGCACTCTGCCAATAAAGGGCAACTTGTGTAATGGAGGAATAAACAGAATTACTAATACAGAAGTTCCTTCTGTTTCAAGTTTGGAGACACTGGGACTAGCTTGGTGGGCCCCATGGTTGGCATGGACGAGTTGGGCCGACGGGCCTGCTTCCATGCTGTATGACTCTGTGACTCTCTGACTCTAATGCCTGCTCCACAACAGCGTGCAAACTGTGATATTATCCAGTACATCTACAACAGAACCATTCTCAGTGAAGGCTAGTGTCAAAAAATGCTGCATCAATGTCCCAACATGGTTCTCCATCTTTCTTGACATAATATTGCATCTCACCTGCAACAAACTTCCTGTGGGAGGGGAGCTAAACATCCAAACTAATGGGAAGTAGTTCAATATAGGGTGACTACACTCCAGAGCCAAGGTCACCCAAACCTCAGTGGTCAAGCTACAATATGCAGACAACACTTGGGTTTGTGCAGGCTCAGGGGCCAGGCTACAACCACTGTCGACACGTTCACTGAAGCACATAAGAAGAAGGGACTTACACACAAGTGTCGTCTGCAAGACCAAGCTCCACTACCAACCTGCTCCCACTCCACCGCACTGGCCTCTGACAATGAAGGTTCCTGGGGATGTTTAGGAAAACATGGACTGCTTCCCATATTGGTAATTGTTTTATGATTGCCACATGTACTGAGATACAGCAAAAAGCTTTGCCTTTCATGCTATCCAGACAGATCATACCAAACATAAGTAGATCGAGGTAGTAGAAAAGGAAAAGCAATAACAGAATGCAGAATATAATGTTCCAGTTACATAGAAAGTGCAGTGCAGGTAGACAGATAGGTTGCAAGGGTCATGATGAGGTAGCCTGAGAGATCATCTTTATTCTTACAAGAGTTCTGTTCAAGAGTCTTATAACAGTTAGGTACAAGCTATATTTGAGTCTGGAAGTACGTGCTTTCAGGCTTTTGTATCTTCTGCCTGATGGAATGGGGACGAAGAGAGAATGTCTGGGGTAGGAGAGGTCTTTGATCATGCTGGCTTGCTGTACCAAGGCAGCGAGAAGTGTAGACAGGGTCCACGGAGGGGGGGGCTGGTTTTCATGATGCACTGGGTTTTGAGCTATTTTATTTTTGTAGCCTTGTTTTGCGTCTCTCACAGGCAGAATCAAACTGCAAAGTTTTCTGTAGCTAATCACACTTCAACATAAGCCACCTGCCAGGCTAATTCCCTGCAGTGGATTTATTTTGTATATTCGTAAGGCAACTGGATGAAAAATTACCTGATGTCTTTGAAGAATTAATGTTTGTTGACAGAATGTTGACAGAATTCATTGGCTCTGAGTATCCCCATCTGCTGCAGCAATGATGAATATGGTTGGACAGAACGCGGCTTGGAGGTAAATTGATAAATTAGTTTACTATTGTCATATTAAATTATTTTTTAATTTAAATTTTTTAATTTAAAAAATTTTTAATTTTATTTGCAGCGTGGTAACAGGCCCTTCTGGCCCAATGAGTCTGACCCGCCCATTTTTAAACCCCAAATTAATCTACCCATACGTCTTTGGANNNCCAATTTCTGAATTCTCTCCCCATTTAAAAAATAGTCGACACCTTTATTCTTCCTACAAACGTGCATAACCCGACACTTCCCTACGCTGTATTCCATCTGCCACTTCTTTGCCTACTCTCCCAATTTGTCCAAGTCCTGGTGCAGACTCCCTACCTGTGCGACACCACCTGTGCCTCCACCTACCTCTGCATCGTCTGCAGACTTGGCCACAATGCCATCAGTTCCTTCATCCAGATCATTAACATATAAAGTGAAAAGTTGTGGCCCCAACACTGACCCCTGCGGAACTCCACTAGTCACCAGTAGCCATCCTGAAAAGGACCCCTTTATCCCCACTCTCTGACCTCTGCCAGTCAGCCAATCTTCGATCCATGCTAGTACCTTGCCTCTTGCACCATGGGCTCTTGTCTTGTTTAGCAGCATTGTGTGTGACCTTGTCAAAGGCCACCTGCAAATCCGAGTAAATAACGTCCACTGACTCTCCTTTGTCTATCCTGCTTGTCATCTCTTCAAAGAATTCTAAAAGATTTCTCTGGCAAAATCTCCCCTTGATGAAACTGAGCTGACTTTGCCCTATATTATCAGGTGCTTCCAAGTACTCTGAAATTTCATCCGTAATCATGGACTCTAAAATCTTACCAACCACTGAGGACAGGCTAACCTGCCTTTTGCTTCTCTCCCTTCTTAAATGGGGTGTCACATGGGGTGTCAGCTTACGATGTCTTCACAGCTTACTTTCCAACATATCTTTGTATCGTCCGCAAACTTAGCAACCACACCTTCATCCAAGTCATTCATGTGACATTACACGTTGAGGCCCCAGCACTGATCCCTGTGGTACATCACTTGTTACATCTTGGCAACCAGAACAAAAAAGACCTGCTCTGCTTCCTGTTAACCAGTTGATCTTCTATCGACACCAATCTGTGACCTCCAACGCCGCAAGCTTTTATTTTCTGCAATAATCTTTGATGTGGTACCTTATCGAATTGAGAGGGTGCTGTCCTAAGGTGTCATCTTTCACAGTCTTGGGGTCAGTACTGTATTTCCTGCTGCTTACTTGGAAGTCCAAGCCTGCCCAGTGCCACGTGACACTGGAGCGAGTCAATGTTGCCTCTCCTCAGGAAGGGCAGGCCTGGCCCCTCCAATTGGCTCCACCGGCCACTACGTGTCAACCAATCAGCAAATCTGCACTTCAAGCTTTGGTTTTGGTAACAGCCGCGCAGCATTTAGTACCACCACTACACAGTTCCAGTAACCCAGATTCCAGCCTGACCTCGGTGTGGAGTTTGCACGTTTTCCCAAGTGCTCCAGTTTCCTCCCACGTCCCCGAGACGTGCTGAGTGGTTTAATGGGCTGCTGTGAATTACCCCTACTGGAGGTAGGTAGCAGTTGATTTGGGGAGAGGGGAGGTGGGGAAATAGTTGATGGACCTGTGAGAGAAAATGGGTTGCAGGGAAGTAAGGAGCAATGGATTTCTCCAGCAAAGACTCAGTGGGCCAAATGGTGTCGTGTAGCGCCAGCGACCCTGGTTCAATTCCCGCTGCTGTCTGTACGGAGTTTGTCCGTTCTCCACATGTGTCTGCGTGGGTTTCCTCCGGGTGCTCCGGTTTTTCTCCCACATTCCAAAGACGTACGGGTTAGGAGCTGTGGGCGTGCTATGTTGGCGCTGGAAGAGTGCCGACACTTGCGGGCTGCCCCCAGCACATTCTCAGTAACGCAGAAAGATGCATTTCACTGTGTGTTTCAATGTACGTGTGACTAATAAATAAATATTTTATCCATAGTTTTAGGCCGCTTGCCAGCAAGTTAAGCCAAGTGATATGGTTCAGCCAACTGTCAAAGCCTTCCCTGCCTCAAGGGGAGGGCTTGTTCTGGCTGTTCCCTCCTCTGAAACCTCACAGTGCCTTGTCATTTACAATCTGCAAGACTTCAAAGACTAAGTTCGCAATGATAGATTTCGAGCTGCTTTCACTGGTGGGAGAATCACAAGGGGACATAGCTGCAAAATAAGGGGTTGGTCATTTAACACTGAGGTGCGTGGAAATTTCTGCTCTCAGAGGATAATGAATCACTGTAATTCTCTACCTTGAGGGTGGTGGAGCAAGATCAGTCATTGTATTTAAGGTGGAGATCGATCAATACTTGAAGAATCAAGGGTTATGGGGAACTGGTACAGAAGAGGAGTTGAAGTCCACAAAAATCAGCCATGATCACATTGACTGGCAGGGCAGGCTTGAGGGGCCTGGTGTGTGGCTCTGTTGTATTTTCTGTCCCCAAATCCCCTTTTCTATACAGTGACAGTGAAATGACTGCCTCTTGGGCAAGGTGTTAAGTCTTCAGAACCATGATTCAGGTTTTATGAGAGGCAGTAAACCCTACTGCATTATAACTCCATGCACAGAAACCTGACTTATGATTTCACCTCAACAATATTCCTCATAAATCTCAGCAAGCAAACATTCTGAGCAAATTTTATGCTTGTCTGTTCCACACCTCATACAGACCAGTCAAAGCAAAAAAATCAGCTGCAGAGAATTCAAATAAACAGAAGGAGACGAATAGCTAAAGACTCGGAATTTTTTAAACACAAAAGCTCTTGAATAAATAAAGCATCAAAGGATATTTTATGGTAATGGTTAGAGATGTGGGCCCTAATTCAAATGACAGTCAATTTTATACCAACTGTGAGGTTGAAGTAGGTTCTATTGATTAAAGTTTATTTGCATGTTCTTGATGCCAGTTTAGTAGTATTGCTGCTTTTTAGTATTATTTCTACTTGCCTAATTAGTTGCTGCCCTCAGATTAAAAGGCACCAATTAGCTCACTAGTTAGGCAGTGGATTCCAATAACTTAAATAAGAAGCCATGTTTCCATCACCAGAACTGTAAGCATAATGTTATAGACTGGAGTATTCCATCACAGAGCAACTATATCAGAGTACACTATGTTAGCCATTGTATTAGGGGTGGGGTACATCACAGGCATTTAAGATAGAGAGGCTGTTGGCAGCAGGAATACAACACCTTACACATGTCAAACAGACATGAAGACCAGCCAGCCCCTTACATTATCTCGAACAGGCTCAGGGTTCCAGACATCACAATTCAGGCAGGTAAAGGAAGGATGAGACAAGAGACAAAGGCACAGGCCATTAGAGATTTTGGAAAAAAAGGGGAATCCTCTACTCTAAGCCTTTTAAAGCCATCAAAACCATACCTTTCAATTGATTCCCCTCTTACTCTTCTAACCTCCAATGATTCAAGCCCAGCCTGTTCAATATCTCCTCATGAGACAACCCACCCATTCCAGTTAACGGTTCGGTAGACATCCGACCTGCTTCCAACTGCATCCTTATGGAGATCAGTACTGTAGGCAGTACTCTAGGTATCATCTCACCAATGCCCCATATAATGGATGCATAACTTTCCCACTTTGGTATTCAGTTTGCTTCATGGTAGACAATATCATTCTCTTGGCTTTCCTAAATACTGCATACCTGCCTGTTGCGAATCATACACGAGGTTGCCCCAGATTCCTTTACATCTCAGACTCTGCAGTCTCTGACCATGTAGAACACATGCTGCTAAAATGGACAATTTAGCATTGTCCCACGTTGCGCTCCACTTGCCAGATCCTTGCCCACTCACTCAACCTATCTATATCTCTTTATAGTCTCCTTAGGTCCCCTTCACAATTCGCTGCACTATCTTTGTGTCACTGGAAAATTTAAAGGCCATAACTTTGGTGCCTTCGTTCAAGTCATCCTGTAAATAAATGAAGTAGCCGTTCACGTCCATCATGTCCATGCCAACCAGAGAATGCAGCCGACAAGCCTAACCCCACTTCCCAGCTCTCCGAGCGTAACCCTGCAGGTTGTGACTCTTGAAGTGCTCATCTAGATAATGTTTTTAAATGTGTTTGGGAGTGAGTTCTGCACCGCACCACCTTTGGTTAAGCAGCATTTGCCCAACGAGCTGCCATATCTCCAACCTGAACCATGCTGGGTATTTATTGCCCTCTCTGCTATGTGAAATAGGTCTGGACTCTTCGGGCTTCTCATTTCCTGACACACAGAGGAACAACATGATCGTTTTGGAATTCCAAGACACATATTCCGGGCTCAGTACAGAGGGAGGTCCACATGAGTAGGTTCCTGTCCATTTTCTCTCGAGAGGAACCGACACACAAGACTGGAAGCACAGACTTCATTGTCAAGCTGAGTCTATTGTCATGTGCACAACTACGGTGAGGTACAGGCTCAATAAAAAACTTGTTTGCAGCAGCATCTCAGGCACGTAGGTACAGACAGATAAATTATACACGACAGTGAAGGGGAAGAAACAATTGGGCAAAACGAGACATTGGTGCAAAAAACTTACAAGAAACATAGAACAGTACAGCAAAGGAACAGGCCCTTCAGCCCACAATGTCTGCGCTGAACACAATGCCAAATTAAACTAAATTTCTTCTGCCTGTACATGATCCACATCCCTCTGTTCCCTGCATATTCATGTGTCTATCTAACAGCCTCTTAAACGTCATTATTGTATCTGCCTCCACCACTCCCCTCGGTATCCCGTTCCGGGCACCCACCACTCTCTGTGTAAAAAACTTGTCCCACACATCTCCTTTCAACTTTCCCCTCTCACATTAAATGCATGTCCTCTCATACTTGACATTTCTAAGCTGGGTGAAAGATTCTGCCTTGTTTTGCAGACACTGTAGACTGTAAAGGAAATGCAATCGAAGACAAGTTCACAGTAGTGCAAGAGGTGGTCCGTAGTCTTATGTTGCTGAGGTAGGGTTAGGGTTGTGCAGGTCGGTTCAAGAACCCGATGGTTGTAGGAAAGTAGTTGCTCCTGAGCCTGGTGTGTGGGGCTTCAAGCTTCTGTACCTCCTGCCTGATGGTAGCATTGGTTGTCAGGAAGCAGTTAATGGAAGGTCATTGCTTTTGGCTGCTGATAGTCGTGGCTCAAGGGTGGCACTCTCCTCTGACTTAGGGCACAGCTTCCAATAACCACTCCCGAGGCTTGAGGATGAGTGCAGCTGTCACTGAGGAGATTAACCAGGATGTTGCTGGGATGAAGGGCCTCGGCTGTGGGGAGAGGCCGGACAGGCTGGGTTTGTTTTCCTTGGAATGGAGAAGGCTGAGCGAGAACCTGACTGAAGTCCATAACATTATGAGGGGCATAGATGGGGTACACAGTGAGAAACTCTTCCCCTCAGTAGTCCATGAACCAGAGGGCATAGGTTTAAGGTAAGAGGTTTAGAGGGGATTTCAGGAGAAATTTATTTGCTCGAGGGCAGTTGGAATCCGGAACGTATTGTCTGAGAGGCAACGGAGGCAGATACCAAGAAGCATTTAGACATCCACTTGAAATGTCATGGCATAGAAAGCTGAGCAAGTGCTGCTGAATGGAATCGATGCAGACAGGTGCTTGACGGCCTGTTTCTGTGCTGTGCGACTCTATGAATCTAAGACAATAACGAGGGAGTGCTGCACCATCAGCGGTTCTTCAAGACCTTGTACTTGGAGATGTGGCCCCCTCTGGCCTGGGTCAGATTGGTCTGTCCTTACCTTGTGTTCCACACTTGTTCTTTTATTAGAATACATTTATTTTTGAGAAGTCTTCCTCACTGAAGTCTTCCTCAGATCAGTTGGCCTGAGTGACCACATCGAAGTCACCCAGTGGACTGCTATATGGGGAAACAAAGCTGCTTTGCTGGCATGTGTTTCATGGTGCCATTATCAAGCTTTCACAGCAATAACAGCTTTATAATTGACTAATTTCAGAAAATCAATTGTGACTTTAATACCTTCAAGAATTGCCGCTTGCTGTTTCATTTTCATGCCCATTACAGTTCACTTCCAACCCGACAGCTGAGCCACAAGCACAGAAGTGCCTGTTACGTCAAGTTAAAGCATTTTGTGCCAGTTGGATGATTATCAATTTGATCTGGAATTCAAAAGATGTCCTGAAAAGACCCAGAAGGATCAGCGAGGGTGTACTGGTAATTGGTTTATTTTTGTCACATGTACGGAGATGCAGTGAAAAGCTTTTGTTAGCGTGCCATCCAGACGGATCATTCCAAACATTGAGGTTTGCTTTTGCTTTTCTCTTGTACTACCTGTAACTATACAGAATGCAGAGTATAGTGTTACAGTTATAGTCACAGAGAAAGTGCAGTGCGGGTAGACAATAACGTGCAAGGGCCACGTTGAGGTAGATTGTGAGGTCGGGAGTTCATCCTTATTGTAAAAGAGGTCCATTCAAGGGTCTTATAACGGCGGGATAGAAGCTGTCCTTG
>JAUZTB010000002.1:83429439-83442462 GCA_034780895.1 Rhynchobatus australiae
CATAGATAGAGTAGACTGCAGTTACCTTTTTCCCAGGGTCAAAATGTCTAATACCAGAGGGCATGCATTTAAGGTGAGAAGGGGCAAGGAGATGTGTGGGGCAAGTTTTTTACGCAGAGAGTGGTGGGTGCCTGGAATGTACTGCCAGGGGTGGTAAAGGAGGCAAACACAATAGAGGCGTTTAAGAAGCTCTTAGATAAGCACTTGAATGTGCAAAGAATGAAGGGATATGGACACTGTAGGCAGAAGGGATTAGTATAGTTTCGCTTTTAATTACTAGTTCAATTACTTCAGCACAACATTGTGGGCTGAAGGGCCAAGTTCCATTACTGTACTGTTCTATATTTCTATATATTCTGAGCATTCTTAGTGATTCCACAATCCCATCATGTTATCCCTGTAGTCTCCTCTCTGGGACAGAAAGTGTAGGTTTAAGTCCAAATCCAGAGTGTATAACTCCCTGTCACTGTAGTGCAGTACTGGGGAGGTGCTCCATTATCAGAGGTTCCATTTTTGGTTGAGACCCCTTATGCCCTCTCAGATGGACACAAAAGGTCCCTTGGTATTATTTCAAAGACTAAAAGGGGACTCCAGTCTCCTTGGACAGCCACTCACCTCAATATTATCATGCTGTTTGTTATTACTACATTGGCTACTGCACTTCTTGCATTACAACAGTGATTGCACTTCAGCAGTACTTGGCAGTAAAACGCACTGATGCATATGGCAGTCATGAAAAGGGATTATATAAGTATAAGGGTATCTTTTAAAAATTGCCAAGGTAGGAGGTGATGACAAAGTGACCTTAATGAAACACTCCAGAGTGACCTGTTGATCTTGCATAAGTGTAGTCGTGCTCTGCCAATGATAGAGTGGGTGGATATTGAGTCCGAGGTAGTAAGGCAGATCAGGTAAAGTGTCGTGAATAGCACTGTGCTTCTTAAATATTATTTTGGTTGCACCCATCTTGGATGTTGTTCACAGTCTGAAGTGAGACTTATAGATAATGGAAAAGCTAGAATTTCTTGTTTGAGACCTTCTTATTAAAAATGTGCTTCTGAAGCTGAATATTCTCAATGTTGGACCATAGAACACTCTTCCAGTTGTGGGCCAGTGTTAGTTTCTCACAGGTCACATTTGACACAAATAGAAGACATACTTCATAGCCTGTATTTCAAATTATACTGATTATGTGCCTAACAATTGTATATTAAAATTGCATTGTGTTATGATCTTAAGGATTGTAAATTTAATAGCTTGATATTTTCACAACCAAATTTCAAGTTCAAGAACAAAAGTATTCTGTTGTATTACAGTCTATTAATAAATTTGTAAACTTTATTTACATGTGTAAAACAGCTATGATTTAATTACCAACGACAAGCTTGGAATAACAGTGAATGTTACACAGTAATATTGTATGAAATGCCTGTTGGACTTGAGTATATTAAGACACGCAGAATGAACGAGAAAGTATGGAGAATTTACAAACATCTATATTTAATGTGTTAGGAAATATGGCAAGAGAGGAAACAGCTTATGACATTGATTTATACAAAGCCATTCAGTTCAAGCAATGGGAGATACACACCACAGTTTTACAAGATTAAAGGTTCCTTACGAAGTACAGAAATGACAGACAAATCAAGCTGAGTAATATGACAAAACAGCATAAAGTCCACACATTTGTGATGAATTATTTTCAGACCACCTCTGGATAATGTACTAATGAATGTTTGCATAAGGCATTTTAGTCACTGAATTCTTCTCAAATCACAACATATGCAACATGCAATCGTTTCTTCTGGAACTGCAAAATTTGCAGAAAAATTTCCATTCGCAATGTGTTGTAAAGTTAAAAAATTTAGTCATTATTTTCATACTCTACTTTTACAAATTATGTAGCTTAAATCATTTTAACTAAAACTTTTTGACAGATACAACACAGAGCAAACAGAAAGGCTACACAAGCAATTTTTTGACAGTGGAGTTGTATCAAGTCTCTTGTGCACACCTTGCAATTCGGGCAAGAGCCATACATTTTTCTGGCATCTTGATTTTCATTCTGTTCTATAATTGATTCTCAGATGTACTAGCAAATTAATTGGTTGAATCACTGTCACAACAAAATTAATCCATACTAGCTTCTAATGTTGCTCACCGAGTAATACTGTATTGCATTTCCAATTCATGCCAATAGAAATATAAATTCACTTCTGTTTACATACCAATGACACCATGGCTTTACAAAAACGATCACCATGTTACTTCATGCACCATTAAACATCAATCCAAAAGTGCGAGAGACACTGGGGAAGCTTAAACATTGCCCAATATGCTAGTTCCTTCAAAACTTCTGAACATGCTCTGGTCTTTAATCACAATGCTCTTCTTTCCCAAACTGCTGCGACATTATCACTATTAAGGTGAGAATAAAATGCAAGTATTTAAACAGTGCTCTCAAAAGGAACTGCAACTCCGAGGCATTAACAATTCAGATCAGGAGGTAGAAATGTTACTCTTTACCAGCTACACAGCCCATTCCAATGATCTATATTAAATGCTGTAGCCAAAATCACCGCAATTGTAATTTCAATTTTGATCCATTTGTTCTCAGTGGTAGGTGCTTAGAAAAAAAATTGAGCAGCAAATTGTTATGTCATAATATATACAAGCACATTTTTCATATGTTAAGGATGGAGCAAACATTTGCCATCAGGAAATGTTAGCTAATATTATAACTCTATGTTGATGTGCCCTTGATTTGTGTACAAGACAGTTTTAAACAACTAAAGGAAAATCCTAGAGTTGGGGGTGGGGGATTTAAAGAAGAGGAGGATGCCCACACCACAGACATTTCCTTCCCAAAACCTCGTTCTGAAGTCTGTTACCAATGGTGTCTGGCATCATCTCTTACTGCCCAATTTTAAGTAGGCAGGAAAGCTGTTAATTTAGTCACAATGTGAACAAAGTGACTGTTGGTGAGGTTTAGCCAAGGAGTCCTCGTGCCTCTTGCCCCCTCCTCCCAACAAACTGCTACCCATGGCGGCCCTTGTGCACTAATCACTTCTCTATACTAAACCTCCTTGCAGCCAATCCTAGATTCTTGGGCTGCCATGATTTGTCTGGGACTTGGAGCTGAGCACATTGATTTAGTTTAGCAATAACTGTTCACTACATAGTGCTTGTATGAGGTACCCATGTCCGTGTGGTGTTCTGTATAATTTTTGAAGGGTTTAACACTTGTTAAAACAGCAGATAGGGAAGGAATGCATGGAGTTCAGCAGTAGCAATAATTTTTTTAAAAATCTGAAATGTGTTATGATGTTCAATGCTTGATACACTTGTATTAAAAAAAATCTGATTTCAAGTTTTTTTCTCAAAGCCACTTTTTATCCTGTATTAGCATTTATTCAGTTGAAGTTTATACATTTAAAATATGGCCTTGCAAAACAACTTAAGGAACTGTATGAAGTAATTTATCATAGTTATATGGGTAAATACTAAATACCTCTATCTGCATTTGTGTGAACGTTTGCTGTTGAAATTTTCCTAGTTGTTTTGGGCATTTTAAGAAGACTGCCATCACTGACAGATCAGTTTCACTTTAGTTTGAGTAGGAACAATACAGCACTGAAGTTACATGCATCAAAACACACCCATTCATTATCAAAAACATCTGAAAGGCTGCCACAATTCCTCTCAATTCACATGATCCACTATAACAGGTCAGTGACCATCCTTAAAGTAAAGCACTCATTCAGCACAACAGTCAAATTACAACCAGGTGAAATTGATATTCTGCAAGAGGTACCAAACACACAGGGTCACAAGCCAATTGCCTTTGGGTGTTTTCAGCTTATGCAATACCAATAAGTATTTAAACAACTGAAAATAGTTGAGATAATCCACATAAAATGATACAGCAACTAAAACAGCAGTAAAACATTCAAGTGCTAGATATTAACACTGATCAGAATGGTGGATCAATCTGATATGCTAATTACTATATAGTACTAAATTCAGATGTTTCAAAGTCTCTATATTGCCGCCTTTATGAACTTTTAACAAGAAAAATAGAAAATTAGTTTCCATAAAACAGCTGAGCTGCTCTACTTAACAAATGATTTAATTTGATGTTCTACATGCTGATCTTTTGCAGATGCCAGATGGGCAAATTGCTGTACGATCTCCACAGTTTCAAAGGGCTTCTCATGGGTAAATGCAAGAGGATATTATGTGATATGTAGATGGTAATTCTCCCAAGAATTATTTTTATATTTAACAGATTATATTTAATGATCATTCTCAAAATGGGTGGTGAGGCAACTTATCTCAATGTAAAACGCAATAATTATTGAGAATGACATGAATAAAAGCACTGGATTCTGGTCAGAGATGACTCTTTAGAAACTAGTGGTTAGGCTGCCTAGATGTCAATACATCATCTAACCCACTGTTATACAAGGAAATCCCATCTGTAGTCAGTTGAAACAGAGGTGATGCTCATGAAGTAGGTGCTTGCAAAATCTACATCTGTCATTGAACCATGGCTCAATTACTTAGGAGTCATTTAGTACACTCATGGTAACAACAATGATTAGATCCTTACTTTTCAGTTGGCTGAAAGTTCAATGCAGGACATTCTAGAAAAAAACTAAGCCAAATATCAACTGAAATAATTGTGTGACTGTGGGACTATATTACCAATTCCCTGCTTGAAATGTACTTCCACTAACCAGTTAGACATTCCTCTGAATAATCTTATAGCTGCAGTGGCAAAGTGCAGTCTTGCTCTGATATTGTACAGTATGGAGAGCAAGAAAGTAGGCAGTTAATTATCAAGGAATCCCCATGTGGTCAGTCCCTAGTCTAAGCTGCATGGCCAGGAGGCTGCTTGCTGAGCACTAGTAGCAATCACTTCCCCTAGTGAGAAAGGGGAGAGTTGGGAGTGCTTCCTCTCCAGGTTGTATCTTCTTGGGCTCCAGTTAAACGCCACCATTGGAGGACTTGTTTGCAAGTCCACTAGATATGGCCCATAGAAAGGACGACTTTCTGAAGGATCTGGCAGCTTCCAGTATCTCATTGAAGGTGTCCATCCTTCATGTTCTGTGCCTGAATGAACAAAAATCTCAACAAAAGTATCAACAAATTTAGCTGCAGAGCACAGCAACAATCCATTAAACAAACATATGGGTATTTTTTTCTGAAAACGTTACTATTTGCCTTTAATCAGGTTAATTATTTTGCACCACCAAGATTGACACTCACTCCCTCTTAGCCAATGAAATGTCTTTTCTTGATGAAGTAACAATTACTAAAAGTTCACTGTGTACTGTCGACATGATGCACTTCAGGCAGCATATCACCAAAGGGGTTTAGACTGGGTAAATGTTCATTATTACTGACAACACCTGTAATTGTAGTCTGTTAATGTCTTTAAATATAAGAGCTGCAGACCAGAATGTGAAGAACAGTAACATACTGTCACTGAAATAAATAGCTCCCCTATAAGACTTCATTCTAAAACAGAACCATTCATTTCCTGTACTAAAAAGAAATAAACATCTTATACTGTTCACAAAACTAATCAGCCACAAAATGTTTTAAGCGGATTTGTATTGCTTGTAATCTTCAACAGTGTATTGTGACACATTTCAGACCCTGGGATCAGAACAGATATCTTGAGTGACATTGCTTTGTGCATTAATACTGATGATCAAGGCCACTGGTTTACAGTTTCACTAAAAAATGGATGGAGCCATGGAATGTGATCCCAGAACTTATTCAGCTGTCATAAGTCAGTGGCCTGGCTGTTGGTTGTCAAATGAACCTGGAGTCATCGGATGGCTGAAGTGACTTGTACTTCATACAAGCTTGAATGGTAATAAAAAGATAACTCTATTAATCTTCCCTCATGACCCAAGATGGACTTGACACAGTTTGACCCATCTCCAGACAGAAAATTAACTCCATTGTGGTCCCACAGCTTTACAATGTGCACAAACTAGTAATTTTGACAAAAACCCCAAATGTTTGATAAAAATTGCTTGGAAAAATGAGTAGCTCTGTTACAAAGATGACAGCAACTTTATTCCCCCACCCCCCAGTTTCTTGTATTTTGCTCCATAATTAATGTTAAGGAACAGATAATTGATCAGGGGAAGGTGGTCACTTGAAAAGCAAAACCACAGCAAACTATTCTTTTATGAAGTGTGTTATGTACAAGTTACATACATGTATAATCCATTATAAACATTAGAATGTATTCTACCTATTTGTTTCTGTGATGAGATTAAACCAATATTGCAAGTTGGGTCTATCTGTAGAGATGAAGTGTAACCTGGCTCTCAATGAGTACAAACTGGCACCAAATGCAAACCTTTGCCTTTCTATTATTATTAAAGCATTGATCAAAACAAACATAGAAAGAAAACACTTATTGCACTTAACTCTTCATTAATTCAACTACACAAACCTTTGTGATCACAACTTGTGGCTCACAAGAACAACTTTTTTTGCTTCAATAGATTCTTATTCAATTCTATCTTACATATATTATTGGTTCTAAATACAGCATCTGCAATTTTTCAATCAAGAGCTCCACTGGAGTTGTTTATTTGTAAAACCTAATGCCACATGATGTGACTAGGATCTTGGAACATGCCTTTCTTCTAATAGAGATTCTGGTACAAGATTATGAATTGGCATATGATGGTTTGGACTGTATTTGCAAGAATGCACAACATTGAAATGACTCCAAAAGCTGGGAATAGTAATGAGCTGTTGATTGCTACAGCAATATCCTCGTTGCTTACTTAACAACATTTAACATAAACAATTGTCGTCTTTCTGCTTGGGTTAATTTACATGCACCATCCCAATTATACCGTCTTACTGATTTATTGTGCCACAGCGCTGACAGCAACAAAAGCAACCAGACAACAGAAATAACTATACTGACATTCTAAAACAAAACTAAAATGAATGACCCTGAATAGTTTTAATAACATATCATTCAACTTCTAAGTTTAACAAAAAATTGTCTTATTTATAGATCAAGTATGTCTTTGTGAAGGTGCTAGTTCCAACAGTACCACTTATTTCTGTAAACGTGGCAAATTTCAGATAAAAGCTACAGCCTTTCCCCCTCACCATATGCAGACGAGCAATTCCTGGTAATTAAACAATACACGGTAGATCTTGAGATTGGTGACGTATTTATATTACATACAGGACAAATGCCTTAACCATGCACAGCATTACAGTATCACATTTAACATTATTGTACAAAAATAACAATGACACGGTGTATGGGTAAATGTCTAGCAGTTACGCATATTCTGTGCATTTTTACTAAGGAACCCAAATTAAATTAAACCAAAAACTCCAAATGTTGACAACACTGGATTTTAATTGGGAGTTGTCAGCACGCAGTATGTTAAATGAAGTGTAGGGCACGCAGATCCAAAACAAAACTAATTAATGGGTCGAGTCATTTTTCTGTGTTAAGCAACTTGATCTCAAACAGTCACATTAGTACAGAGGCATCATTCCATGAATGGATGAGGGCATGCTACTGAGGGTATAAGTGCCATAAATATTATTTTAGGCTCTTTTGTCTCAATAAAAAATATTTTACCATTTGGTATAACTGATCTGCACAGTAGCAGACCAAGCCCTACATTCATAGCCTTTATTGTTATGATGCCCCTGCAGATGGAACACTAAGATCCACTTCTACCTAGTAAAAAGAATGCTCTCAGAAGTTAGCATTCCATCATCAGGTGAGTGAAATACTAGATGTCCATTTTGTTCATGTTCTGTTGATTTATTTTTAGAAGCCCTTTATGTAGCAATAGGCCTCCAGAGATGAGCAAAAGATGTATAATAACCAAAGCAAAGTGAACATTGCTGTGGTTACAAGCTTGGCAGTCCGTGGTCCACCCAACTCACCACCAATTTCAGGCTTCCTTCGGTACAGTAACACACCAAAGTTTATAAAAGCAAATATGGTATAGAGAGTGACCGAAAAGGCCAGGTTTCCAGGCTGCACCTCAAAATTCTTTCCCTGAGCATTCCAATAAATTGCTGCAACTGTCCAGGCTACACCTATTCCTAAGAAAATATTCACAGCATTGCTCCCGGTCACATTACCAATAGAAGCATCAGCATACTGGTCTTGAATTGCAGCTACTTTGCTGGCAAAGGTATCTGTAAAAGAAAACAAAATGTTCTCTTTAGTTGTATCATGTATGGCAGAAGTAAAATCTATGAAAACATTAAATGTACACCGAAACATTATTTAGATCATACAATGCCATTACCAATTTCTAGGTGCCGATCCAACAGTTTTGTGGACAATCACAATAAGAAGTAATTACTACCATTGCTGGTCAGAGCAGCAATGATTACATGGGGTTTATGAACACTCTTTCATTGAATTTATAACTTTCATTGAGTTTATAAACATTCCAGGAGAAAGCATGGCATTTTGATGCACTAATTACAAGATTTGGAAATATCTTTTTATGAGAGATCAGGGAATGGAGGACTGTGGAAACTGACATAGAAGAGTTAAGTCCTGGGGCAGATCAGCCATGATCATATTAGACGGTGGGGCAGGGTTGAGGGGCCAGGTAGCCTACTTCTATTTTCTTGTGTTGTGTTCATATCTGCACGTTTACATTGGGTCAGCTCAGAGCTCTATTACAACTACCATAAAGCAAAGGCCTTGCTGCTTAAAAACAGAAGAGATCGCACCCATTATACATCCATAAAATACAGACCAATGTTTACCTCAATCTGTTTAAGCAAAAATAGGGTCAATGAGAAGAACTGCTTAATAGGGAGAGATCGAAAAGGATGGGGCAATTACCAGTGAATTTACAATGGAAAAACAGATTCAAAGGAGGTAAACCAGAAGGATTTAAAAAACAGTGCATATTTGTGGAATACAGGCGCTTCAGTGGAGGACCACAATATTTAGCCCTTAGTGTTATTTGATCACAATATTACTGTACTACCTCATAAGATACAGGCAGTTACATACTCAAGTTTCTCAAAAATTATTTTGAACTTTCAATTAGCTATGTAGTATCACAAGGAAGCCACTTAGCAAAATTACAGAAAAAAGAAAAATGGTCAACTATTTCATTTTGTTTGTTGCCTTAAGGAGAAGTATGATTATGGTTCGACAAATAACATAATTGGAACTCTAATACCCACTCAACCCTGGAGAGCACACAGACGGACCTTATTTTAAAAAAATCACCCTAAGCATTAATATATTATGACAGCAGCGCAACATGATGCAATGTGCATCAATAAATTGAACTGCATTAAATAACCAAGGCAATTTGGACAGCATTCCTCAAACTTGTCAGCCCATTATAGAGGCAACCAAGACCAGCAGGAACATGAAAATGCAGAAACCTGTAGATTTCCCTCACAAGACACACACTGACCTGACCGCCTTACTCCCGAACTCTGCCCATCCTGCCTCACCGGACGAGTCCTCCAGGATGTCCTCGCCGAGTGCCACCGCGACATTGTCCCAATCAGTAGTTCAACTTCACCACCCCTTTCATATTCCCCTCCATCACATCTGAATCCTGGAACCTTTAGCTGCCAGTTTTGTCCTTCTCTCAACCAATGAGAGAAATGGCGACAACATAATAGTTCCACGTACCAATCCAGGCTCCAAGTTCATCTGCATTACCTGTAAAACTTATCAGGTTGCCCTTCAGCCTCTGATACTCCAAAAGAAAACAATCCAAGTTTGTACAACTACTTCTCTTTGCTAACGCACTCTAATCCAGGCAACATCGTAGTGGACCTCTTCTGTGCCCTCTCCAAAGTCTTCACATCCCTCTTATAGGATGAGGACCAGAGCTGTACACAATATTCCAAATGTGGCCCAAAGTTTTATACAGCTGCAAGGTGACTTGCCAACTTCTATACCCAGTGCTCTGACAGATGAAGGCAAGTACTCTTTACACCTCCTTTACGACCCTACCCACTTTCAGGGACTTGCAATCCAAGATCCCTTGGTACCTCAATGCTCCTGCCATTTACTGTCTACTTTACACTTGTATTTGACCTCACAAAAGATATCATGTCACACTTGTCTAGATTAAACTGTCATTCCTCCACCCAAATTTCCTACTGATCTATAATACCATTGTATCTTTGACAACCATTCTTGCTATTCACAACTCCACCAATTTTCATGTCATCTGCAAACTTAATCAACCCATCTACATTTTCACCCAAATCATTAAAATATTACCAACAACAGGTCCCAGCACCAATTTTTTTTTGAGGAACATCACTGGTCACAGACCAGCATTCAGAGGAAAACACCCCTCCACCACTCCTCTGTCTTCAATGACCAAGCCAATTTTGAATCCAACCTAATAATGTACTGTGGATACCACACACGTCAATCTTCTGGATCACCTTACCATACGGAACCGTGTCAAATGCTGCATCTACACTTCTCGCTGTGTCTGAAAAGCGGCCAGTATATCAAAACACCCTCTCACCCCAGTCTCTTCTCCCTCCCCTCATTGGGCAGAAGATAAAGCTTGAAAGCATACACTACCAGGCTCAAGGACAGCTTCTACCCCATTGTCATAAGACTATTGAATGGACCTCTTGTAGGCTGAAGATGTATTCAATGTCTCAATCTACCTGATTGTCTACCTGCACTGCACTCCAATGATAACACAATATTCTTCATTCTGTTATTGCTTTTCCTTTGTCCTACCTCAAAGGACTTAGTTTTGCAAGCCATCTACTTAGATCATTTCAAAAACAAGTTTTTCATTGCATCTCAGTACGTGGCAATAATAAATCAATACCAATAACAAGTGGACAACTTCCACTGCCCTACCCTCAATCAGTTTTGAAACTTCAAACACTTGTCACTTCAAAAAAAAATTCAATCAAATTTGAGACACAGGTCCTACCCCTGCACAAAGTGACACCAACTAACCGAAACAATTCAATGTTTTTCCAAATGCAGGATTAGATCACTTGGCTGCTTGCACCTACTCCAGCATTAAGATCATGGGTGACGTTACTGTAACCTCTTTCACCTTCTAGCTCATCAAGTATCTAACACTGCCTTACAAATATTTAAAGGCCCAACTTGCACTGACCTCTGGAGTTTCAAAGAGTCATGAGCCTCAAAAATAGTTTTACAAAGCTCACCCAACCTTTTCTCACAAGTGAAACTGTTCATTCTAAGTATTAGCCCTGTAACTCTTAAAGATATTCATGTTTGAAGCAGTTCAGAGATTAGCAATACACCACACAGTACTCCAGATGTGCTCTTACCAATGCACTCTCTAAATGGAGGCGCAACCTCCCTACTTTTGATCCCCTAATAATAAACCACATCCTACTAGCTTTCCTCATTACTGGCTATACCTGCATACTACCCAATGAAAATGTAATAGGAAATCCAGATGCCTCTACATCTGAGAGCTTCGCAATCTCACGTTTAGATAATGCCTCATTTTGTATTTTCCCACATTATGCTCCATTTGTCAGATCCACACCCACTCATTTAAGAGTCAATATCCCCTTGTACCCACATGCCCTCACCACCATTTTTCTTTGTGCCATCAGATTAAAATGTTTGGCCAAAATGCACTCACCCTATTTATCAAAAATTTAATCACAAGTTTAAATAGCTATATAAAAATGTCACTTCGATGCTAATTGCTAACTTGTTATTAGTTAAGTCAATTATTAATCAAATTGGCAGTGGAGACCTCCAGCAATGTAATCTTCCTCTCTGCTGCATATCAAACAGCTCTTGTTCTATTTAGTTATGAACAAGTTCTGCAATTCTTCATCAATAGCTTTCACCTGAATGTACCTACAAATCCAGCTTTCCTCAATTTCTTTCCAATTTAAAACCTTTATCTCCAGCTTCAGTGAACAGTAGACTCGTGACCTATTTCAAAATTTTGTTCTGTTGTCCAATGACGAAAGTCAGGCTCTCCACCTAACTCAGCTTAATTCTGAACTGCAATTTCTTCTTTGCCACTATTTTATTACTATTAGATTTTCTTACATAGATTTACAACAGACTGATATCCACATTAGATGCTGACATATGCAGACCCCTAGCACCATATCCACAGTGTCTAAACAAAACTTCTGAAAGATCTACACCTATAAAACCTGTTTGCCTAATGAGAGGATATTTGTTCCTTAAGAAACAAACCCTAGTACTTAAAATAAGATCTGGTAAATCAACTAAACTCTGCTGTCTTGATTCCAGTTGTCTAGTTAGTTAGGCAGCTACACAAGATAATAGTCTTCGCTCAAAAGATACTAAAATGGGTACTAAAAATCATTTACCTAGCCAATTACTCCAAAGGTGTTCACTAATTGATCAGATGCCATTGGTTGGAAATGGGTTTCCCCAAGTGTATTTGAGCATCTTGAATACAAATCTTGCACCAAGAGGTGTTCCTACAATAATTGTTACTCAAGATACAATGCAAATAACTATACTTCTCAATGCTTTATTGTTGACATTTTCAAGAAACAGATCTTGATCAACAACCTCAATTTCATGCCTTAGATATTGTGCTGACCTTTGAAGTAGCTTGTGATAAGAGCTAGATGCCTGTTAACTCTGCAAAGTAAACTTGAACCCTGATAAATCCACAACTGCATTATTGGCTTATGGACCAGGGACTAAAACAATGCTGTTTTTATTAGTTCAGTATAGATTTCATAAGTCATCTGCTAGACTGCAGTAGTTCAAGGCAACAGTGCACCAGAAGAGGGCAACCTCTATTTACATAGCATGTGTAACATAGTAAAATGTGCCACAGTACTCCACACATACATTAAAAAACAAAATCCAACTGCACCGTGGTCAAGATATTTGGACATATGACCAATTTCTTCCCCCACCTCCCCAAAAAAGAGCAGAGGTGGGAAAATATGGAGGGAATTTCAAAACTTAGGGTCTTGGCAGCCAAAGGCATGACCCCA